>VXAL01016742.1:4070-22123 GCA_013399475.1 Chauna torquata
GTTCAGAAGCATGGGTGCCATATATGAAACAGTAGATTTAGCTAACTAAAAGTTAGAAGTTAACCAGTAAATGCAGAGCGAAGAAAACTTCAGTAAAGAGGTTAGGGCTTGGGTGTTGATGATTCCTAGAAGGAAGAGGGGAAGATACTTATACCTGATGGCAGCTAGAAAATGTTATCAATAACAGGGAGTATTTTTAGTTTAAAACATGTTTAAAAAAAAAAAAATTGCTGCGTGGAATTTTCTTAGTATGATAAGTTCCATGGGGCAAATACTGTTAGGAAACCTGCTTTTGAAATGATCGATGGCAGTGTTTTGGCATAGAATATGCTAGCAACTTTGGTGGGAATTTTTAAGTTCTGACAATACTACTTTAAAGTTCAGACCTGTAAAGTCATAGATTGTAAGTAAGCACTAGTTCTGCGTTTTCATTGTGAATGCACAAACATGTTGGTTCAGTTGAAAAAAGAGAAACATTCTTTTCATTTTCAAAGGAAGTATGTGATGTGTTTATTCCAGAAAAGTCCAACAAATTGTAATATAATGGAATTGCAAAAGAAAAAGATGCTAATTAGCAGCTCAGAAAATGTTGTCAAGAACTTAAGACTTGTCAGTAGCAGCCAAAATCCAATGCTAAAACAAAGTAGTCCTACATGTAGAATGGTTTATGAAGTGTCTTGAAAGATACTGAAACCCCCACACACTGCAGTCTTGACAAATGTAATTTGAGGTTTTAAAATACCATAAAAGTTATTAGCACAGTGTTTCAAAATCAATGAAGATTACACCGTTGAAGGATTAATTTGCAGCAACGTATTATGATATGAATACACTAACGTCCAAGTTCACAGTGGGAGAGTTAACAAGATTTTAATAAAACTGCTATGCTTTCTGGCTTTCTGTTGTGTTTGTTCATTAGAATCATCGTGTTCACAGAAGTGAACCTCTTACAGTGAACAGTAGCAAAGAATTGCAAAGAATTTGCATGCCTTTAGCTATTTTATAATTACAAAATTACAAATATTAGAAATAATTTTTGAGTCTGCTTTGAAAATGGCTTGATTTAGCTGCAGTTTACCTATTGAGTGATCTGAGTTATAGTTTTGTAGTGCAGGTAAGTCGATGCTCTGTGCAGAACTGTCCCATGTCAAAAGAACTGTAATATACTTATCTAAGTTCTAGTATCTGATGGTGTGGAGATTTTGGATGCAGATTTTTTGTGAAATCTAGTACGCTTTAAGGTGTAGATGACTGTTTTCTGGCTTTTAAGTGCCAATGCTAAATATCCCTTTTTAAAAACTGGACACTTTTGCTACATATGCAAGAAAGTTAATTAATTAATCTTCAGTATTCTTGCGGATAGGGATGACTGAAGAAACTGGTCTTTTTCTGTATGAACATGAGATAACAAGTTGTCAAACCTCCAATCCCTGCTCAGACAAGCAGGAGTGTTGTTTTTAGGAATCATTGAATGTGACTTGCCGTTACTGCATACACTGTTATTACGTCTCACTTCTTATTTGGAGGGCCTTTTCCAGAGTTCTGAGATGGACTGTGAACCATACTATACTCTTGGTTTCTCTTAATATCTTCCTGAAGAAAATTTTTAGTTCATGAACTTGACAAAGATGATATTCCAACTCCTGCATCATATGTTAAGTTCATGTACTCTGCTCTGGTTAAGATTTAGGGCATTTGTGTTGCTTGCGTGTAATTTATGTTCTTTCCAAGTACTTGATCTGCATGTCAGTTTAAAACTAGTGCCTTTTGGACATGGGTAATGCTGTCATTTTCATTTTAAAATGAAGAAAAGAAAAAATACTACCTAGGATTTTGTAACATTCGATTTTAAAAAAGAATGTAAATATTTCCTCTTAATTAGTGTACTGGCAGCTAATATCTAACCTGTTCCACCAATTCTCACCTCACTGATATGGTTGTCCTCATAGTAAAGAGGAAGTTAAGGTAGATATGAGGGCCATCTGAATGGAGAAAAGTCAAACAATCTTTACTGAACTGGATTAAAATGCATTTCGTAGATGCTACAACATGAACGACTTTAACAGCTGAAGCAGATGGTGGTTGAGCAAATTTTTGTGAAGTGATGCACACAAATTCTGTCACTGTTACCGTTCTCAGAGTGACATTACGTGGTAGAAGTATTGCTGTATTTTAATTGCATGAGTACAGTGTGAAATCAACTACTGTTGCAGATGGTTTCTCAACAAGAGCTTCTGTGTGGTTTAGAGCTGTCTTTATCTATGCAAAGGAACATGTGGAGGCTTAGACAGTTAATGCAATGATTGCTGATATCCTGAATGTGGTGGAGTAATGCAGTGTCTGCTAGGCTAATTGCAAGGTACAAATTGACAGCAACTCTGAATGAAATCGAGGTTAAAGAATCAGGTAGTTCCTGTGTTTCTTTTTCTTGAAGCTTCTTTTCAGGAATTTTAGTGCCAGTTTAAATTCTGATGGTAATATTTTGCATTAAATACATAAACCAAAAAAAACCGTATCTGACTAAAGAACACCACCCTTCGATTAGATATTTCAAGGAGACAAGAATATAGTAAAAAAAGATCTCTTTTTCCATAGAGAGAAACTGCCAACTTGTTTTTTTTTTCTTAAAAAAAAAAAAAAGTAAAAGGAGATAAAATTGTTTAGAAAACTTATCTGTATGTACTATATTGAGGAATGAAATGTGGTAAATAACAACATTCTTTGTAACTTATACTGTAAGAAAAATAAGCTTCAATTCTTCAATACTCTAGCAACGAGTTCTACCAAACTGGAAGATCTGAGTTATTTGGATGGACAAAGAAATACTCCTTTACGCACTTCAATTCGCTTACCTTGGCACAACACTGCTGGTGGAAGAGTGCAGCAGGAAAGTAAAGGTATACATGTTTACATCTGCATCTGTCTTGGCATAGTCACACAGTTGTTCAGTAGTTTCATAAAACGGATGTTCTGAGATCTTTGTAAACACCACTGTCCCACAAAATGATGTTTTAGAGTGCACCTGGCAGATCACTCAACAAGTCTGAAAATAAAATGCTTGTTCACACTTCTTGCTGATAATGCTGTGGTTTAGAAATTGAATGTACGGCTTTTAATAATAAATCAGTATATTGTTTCAGTATCTAAGTGTGTATGAGCAGTACTGTGCAGATCATGTGAATGTCCAGAGTGAAGTTGTGTAATACCAGTGTTTAGGAACTACTGATGATTTTCCTGATTGCCAGATTTTGTCATCTGTGGTACTCAGATAACAGTGTACGGCAACTTAAGAGATACTACACTGGATTAAAAATCTTCAGAGGCTGTCATTAGAATTGTGTTTTAGGAATAAAACTGATCTAATACCATTAGACCTCTAAATGACAAAAATATACTTTAATATTTCTAGTCTTTGAGTCTGAAAATAGCAGGTTTATGTGAAATGGAAGCGATGTAGGCAACTTCTAGTTTTCTTCTCTTAACTGACTTAGGCATCTGTAGGTTCTCCTAATTGATCAATAACAATTAAAAGCAGGAAAAGGTATGCAAACTCCTGGTAAAAAATTGATCTTGAGATCCTATGTAAATGTTATGCTGATCCTATATAAATGTTATGTATACATATGTTTTTTCATAGTTGTCAATTAATGTTGAGCATTTGTGTAACATTAGATTTAGTTAATGAATCCTCAAAGCATTGTATTAGTGAACACTATTAATTTTAATGCATTTAATGCAACCAAAACCAAATTCTTCTTCTCTCCTATAAATCTAGTCATGTGTTTACCAAATGTATAGATTAAAGTAATCAAACATGACCACAGTTTTCGCTGTGCTGAGTACTTTCTGTTCTTGTGGCTTCAAAAGTACTGAAAAAGAGGATAGTAATTTTTTTTTACATTACTTTAAAAATACATTTTTTTTTTTAACTAGAAAAATGTATTTCTTCTCTTTACCTTTTTCTATTTCTCTGTACACATTTTTACAGCTTTGAAGACCTGGTGCTGAAATGCTCAGCAGTGTAGCTCATGTTAAATTACAAAATGTTTGGTACTTCTCAATTTATAGAATTATTGATGCATTTTTAAGAAAACTCAAGTTCAATCATAAAAAAAATCCTGAAATTATACTTGTAGCTTATCTATAATTTAATTCACATAGGAATTATGGGGGTGACCCAAACTGAGCAAATCAGTTTTTGTTTTCATGATGAAAGCCCTTAAAAGTGATTATGAACATGATCAACAAAGTCACCGAACAAAATGATCTTGTGAAACAGTGCTGGTTTAGTGCATGTCTAGTTTCTAATAAACTTGTCTTCCTGTCACTCACCTCTTCTCAGCACGTTTCGTCCCCTATAAACCTCAAGACATTTTGCTGAAGCCGCTATTGTTTGAAGTGCCAAGCATAACAACAGACTCAGTGTTTGTTGGAAGAGAATGGCTGTTTCAAGCAATTGAAGAAAAATTGAAGAATACGGATCTGGCAGAGAACAAGGGAGCAGTTATTACTGGAAATGTGGGATTCGGGAAGACTGCTGTTATTTCACGGCTGGTGGCACTTAGCTGCCATGGAAGTCGCATGAGGCAAATAGCTTCAAATAGTTCTAATTCATCCCCCCAGAGTAAGTCCCTTCTCTGAATAATTGTTTGGGTTATTGTAATGATAGCAAGAGTCAGAATATTGTTTGCTTTTCTGACTTGAGTTAGTAGGACTTCATCAGCTCCTCCACAAATGCTTAGACAAAGACCTTCCACATAATATACCATGGCCTGAGCCCATTGAAAAAGAAGGTAAAATGGAGACAACATAGGATCTGTTCCTTCCATCACGCAGTGCATACCCAAAACTCTGTTGGCAGTATGGGGAGAGCAGACTTCAGGCTGCTCGGTGAACTAGTTAGTAAGATCCCCTGGGAATCTGCTTTTGAAGGCATTGGGGTCCATCAGTGCTGGTCACTTTTTAAGTACCACCTCTTAAGAGCACAGGAGCAGGCAGTTCCAAAATGTCAGAAGTCAAGCAGGTGGGAAGAAGGCAGGCTTGGCTGAGCAGGGATCTTCTTCTAGAGCTTAGGTGGAAAAAAAGTGTGTGAATACTGGAAGCAAGGTCAGGCAACGTGGAAAGACTACATAGATGCTGTTCACCGTAGTAGGGGGAAAATTCTTGTGGCCAAGGCTCAATTAGGGTTGAAGCTGGCCAGTACTGTAGGGGACAATGAAAAGGGCTTTTTAAAATATATTAACAGTAAAAGGAGGACCAGGGATTACAGCAGTCTATTACTTGATGAGGATGGTCACCTCACAAATAGGGACGTAGACAAAGCAGAGACGTCTAATGCCTTCTTCACCTCTGTCTTCAACGCTGATGATGGGCCCTGGGACACCCAGAGCTGTTAGTTGGAGGACTGTGACTGTGGGAACAATGAACTCCCAGCCAACTCCACGTTTGTGTGGGATTTGCTGCTCCAGTTGGATGCATGTAAGTCTGCAGACCCTGATGGAATTCATCCCAGGGTACCCAAAGAGCTGACTGATGTCATCACAAGACCTCTCAATTATTTTTCAATGGTCTTGGGAATCTGGAGAGGTCCCAGTCAACTGGAAGCTGCAAATGTCCCAGTTGTCAAGAAGGGCAAGAAAGAAGACCCTGGTAATTATAGGCATGTCAGTCTCACTTCAGTGCCTGGTAAAATTATGGAGATTTATTCTGGGAGTTATTGAAAAACACTTGAAAGGCAATGCAGTCATTGGTCATAGCTAACATGGGTTCACGAGAGGAAAGTCCTATTTAACAAACTTAATTTCCTTTTATGACAAGATTACCCACCTACTTGACCGAGGGAAGCCAGTTGATGTATTCTTTTTGGATTTCAGTAAAGTTTTTGGTACTGTTTCTCACAGAATCCTTCTGGACAAGATGTCCAGCATATAGCTAGACAGATACATAATATGATGGGTGAACAGTTGGCTGATGGATCGGGCTCAAAGGGTTATAGGAAATGGTGTTACATCAGGCTGGCAGCCAGTCACTAGTGAGGTTCTGCAGGGCTCCATTTTAGGGCCAGTTTTCTTTAATGTTTTCATAAATGACCTGGATGCAGGTCTCGAATGTATTTTAAGTAAATTTGTACATGACACTAAATTAGAAGGAGCTGTTGACAGGGTAGAGAGGCCTTGCAGAGAGAGATCTTGACAAATTAGAGGGCTGGGCAATCACCAAGTACATGAAATTTAATAAGAGCAAGTGTTGTATTCTGCGCCTGGGATGGGGCAACCCTGAATATATGTTCGGTCTGGGGGACAAGAGGCTGGAGAGCAGCCCTGCGAAGAGAGATCTGGGGGATCTGGTTGACAGCAAGTTGAATATGAGTCAACAGTGTGCCCTGGCAGCCAAAAGGGCCAAACATACCCTGGGGTGCACCAAGCATGGCATTGCTAGCCGGTCGAGGGAAGTGATTGTCCTGCTCTACTCCGTGCTGGTGCAGCCTCACCTCGAGTGCTGTGTGCTGTTTTGGGCACCACAATATAAGAAGGACATAAAACTATTAGAGATCATCCAAAGGAGAGCTGCAAAGTGAAGGCTCCGGAGGGGAAGACGTTTGACAAGTCGTTAAAGTCACTTGGATCATTCAGCCCAGAGAAGAGGAGACTGAGGGGAGACTTCATCGTGACCTGCAGCTTCCTCACAAGGGGAGTGGAGAGGGAGACGCTGATCTCTTCTCTCTGGTGACCAGCTATAGGACCCAAGGGAACAGCATGAAGCTGCAACAGGGGAGGTTCAGGTTGGATGTTAGGAAAAGATTGTTCACTGAGAGGGTGGTTGGGCACTGGAACAGGATCCCCAGGGAAGTGGTCACAGCACTAAGCCCACTGGGGTTCAAGGTGCGTTTGGACAATGCTCTCAGACATACAGTCTGATTTTTGGGTGGTCCTATGTGGAGTCGGAAGTTGGAGTCAGTGATCCTTGTGGGTCCTTCTATGATTCTGTGGTTGTAGTAGCTTGTTCACCCAATACCTTGTTTGAAAGGGGAGGAGTGACATTGTTCACCACTATGTACCACACATTTTTTTGTACCACACATTTTACATAGAATTTAAGTAGAGACAAGAATAAAGCTATGGAGAAACCAGTTTTGTCTTTTTAAGGCCTCTGCAAGGGTCCATAGGATTCTGTCTGCTGTCCAGTCCAGTGCCTATGTTAATTGGAAGGATGGTGTGATTGTTATTGCCACTACTTCCACTGATGATAATTCAAATAGTAAGAAGTTGATAATTTCCAACAGTTTAGTCACATAGTAACTATTAGTTCAAATGAGTCATCAGTGTGTAGTTTTCATAAGGAAACTTCAGGTCATCATGGTTTTGCTTTCAGTAACTGTAGTTTTGATTTAAAGTCTGTTAAATTGTTTCACAATGGTAAAGTTGCAAATACAAACCTACATTTATTAGAGTAGTTGCAGACTTCTTTTAGTACTGTGGTTGGGTCTTAGCTTTTATGCTAGTAATAAAGAGGTTCCATGGTGTTTTCATATAAAAAGCAGTCTGTTTTCTGCAAATTTGGTCTCGTTTGTATTTGTTGTCTTTTAAAAATAGGTGGTGACTCCTGTCAGGAGATTCCCTTAAGTCAGTTACCTCTGTCTACTCCTCCAACAAGTGGTACGTATACAATGAAGACTCTGAATTGTCCTGGTAGTCCTGAATATCAAAATCCAACAGGTGATTCTGTGAGACGCCTTGCTTCCAAGGTGAGTTTTCCCTTACTAATGGATTTTCTCTTTCAGTATGTTAGAAAACCTCTAGCCTGTGAGGGAGACAGTCCGATTTGCAAAGCCTTCTGAATGTGCCAGTAGTCAGTGGTGGGAGAATGGGCAGTAACCTTGGACACTTCTAAAAGATGTGCAAGTTTCATGGCTGGTGAAACCAGCTACCTACCTTTTCTACCTTTCAAGTTATTAATTGAGCTCTGCTTGGTGTTAGAAAGACCGTTAAGCTAAAAATTTCCTGTCTGTTCTATGTGTGTATGAGAAGGTTGGGATCCTTAACTTGAAAAAGAGGCCATGTGTTGTCTTCAAGTAGTTGCTCAGTATGCTTTCCAAAGGCAAAATTCTGAAGGAAAAAGAAAATATTTGGACTGTGTATAATGCATATATACTCCATGATGCAAGTTTTTTTGGAAACAATGTTATGAAAGGCACTGAATTGCAAATTTTTTATTTACTGTGAACACAATGTTTACTCTGTTGCTTGATTTTTCAAAGAAATACACTTTATATTATAAGTGGTAAACACATTTGGAATAATCATAATAAAGCCAGTTGTCCTCTTTCCTATATGAGGATGTCTTTAGTAGCTGTCTGTCATTTGCTTTTGGCTGATGATGGTCGAATTAGTCCTTGGGTCTTTAGTGTATGACGCAGTGTTGTTAAATTCTAGCTAATAGGTTGCTTAGTGGAGCCTCAAATTATTTTTTGCCTGTACTACTTAGTTTCTTAGCTATTTACCCACTGTATCCAAGTGGAATGAACTCAAATGACTATATTTTCCTGCCAGAATCTGACATTTTGATTTCTTTTCCTTTTTGCATGCCCTACAATATCAAAATGTATTCACTGTCTAACTTCTTGTGCCTTTACACCTCTTGACATGAGCCATCTGACGCTAATTGTGGAGCTGGATAATCATTCTCATACTGAAAAATATTTTGTAGCTGAAAGAGAAATATGGTAAACGTTTATCATAATTGCACTAACTAGTACCATATTAGGTATTGAATGGGTAACCCTTTGTGTTTTGTTTTTTTTTTTTCCTTTTTTCTCCAGGTTGTTGCTTATCACTATTGTCAAGCTGACAACACATACACTTGTCTTGTCCCAGAATTTGTGCACAGTATTGCAGCCTTACTTTGTCGTTCAAATCAATTAACAGCATACAGAGATCTTCTAATAAAGGAGCCTCATCTACAAAGCATGCTTAGCCTGAGATCTTGTGTCCAAGATCCAGCAGCAGCTTTTAAAAGGGGAGTGTTAGAACCACTTTCAAGCCTCAGGAAAGGTAAATCAAGCAGGAAGTGACCTGGAAACTGAATCTAAACTGTACAAAAAGTGGGGGGGAAAAAAAACTTAGAAACATCTATTTTAATGCCAAAAGAGAAATAGGTAAAGCAGAACGTTCCTAGAGAAGGGATTCTTTAACTGTGGTCGTTGTTTGTAACATAAGTAGTTTTTGAACAGTTGTTTTGTATTTTAAAGTAAAATTCTATGAAATGTTAAAAATCATGGAAACTTTACATTGACTTTTGGCCAGAAAACTCAAGGATAACTTTGTAGCTTAAAGCTGCTAGATATTATATTAAAGGATTTTGTTTTCAGATGCTTTTGACTTTAGTCACACTTTTTTTTGCCTAGTAATTTTTTGTGCCTAAACATCTTCAAAGCGGATGTAGTTTTTGCTTGCTTTTAAAATTGAAATATGATATGGCAATTTTCCAAGAAAGCATGTAACAACATGATTTTGTATTAAAAAAGTAAATCTTGCAAAATCTTCCTCGAAAATAGATTGCTTCACAGTCTATATGCCAGCTTGAGCAGGTACCTGATGTATGATAGATAGGTTGAGGGAGGAGAAGATTTGTCTGTCTGAACAGAGTTCATTCATTCCTATGAAAATTCATCTGCAGTTCTTGAATTTTTTTTGACTGTTAACAAATACCTGTGAAACCCATCAGCAAATCTTACATTTGCCCCTGGGATTTTCATTCTTATCCAGTGCTCGAAACGAACAATGTTAGTTTATCAAGCTGTTGCAAAATAATCTTTTCTTCTCAGATTTGAAAGTGCAAACCAATGCCTTTATGGTCTTTGCAAATTGCATGCTTTTCTTTGTTTAGTAAGTCCAGTAAATTATAGTTTTAAGTACATGGTTAATAATTAACAGTGGTGTCAATTAATAGCTTAAGCAGCATGCATATGCATTCTTCCCATATCCATGCACCTCTTCCCTGTTACATGCTAACAGCCTTGTTTAATCTTTAAACTCTTCTTAAATAAGTGGTAAAATAGATCCATAATAATAGCACAGTCAAAACCACTGTATTGTGATTGCTTCCACTTCTTAGCATTCTATGGCAACGTTGTTTTATAGTTATGAGATCTCAAAACCAAAGCTATTAATAGTTCTAGTTGTCGGATCAGTATCATTAAGTGTGAAGGGTGGGCTGGTTTAAGTGGTGGTAGTACTGTTTTTCAGTTGTTTAAATGTTTAATCTCTAAAATAATGTTTAAGTGCCATAAAATGTGTTGCTGTGCATAAAAATACGTTTTTGTTCCTTGATGTTTAAAATTTGGGGATAAAAATGTGTTACATAATAGGAGAATTTGTAATCACCTTTTCTTTTTTTGTTTTCATATTTCAGAGCAGAAAATTCCTGAGGAAGATTACATAATTTTGGTTGATGGTCTAAATGATGCTGAGTTTCATAAACCTGATTATGGTGACACAATTTCGTCATTTATCACAAACATAATTTGTAAGTTTCCTCCCTGGCTGAAGCTCATTGTGACTGTAAGAACTAACTTCCAGGTAAAAACACCTTTTAACCTTTTTCTTACCCTCAAAGACAAAGTGATCTTTTATATTGATACAGATGCATTATTATAAAAAATACTGCTTTTAGAGGAATTCAAAGCGAAGTATTTGGTGTTTTTTCCTTCCACTGTGTTGTTGCATATTTCTTTATAGTGCAGAGGTATATCGGAGGTGTTTTTTTGTTTTGAATTGCTTTCTTGAGTATGTTAGTTGAATTGATGATGCAAGAAGTGGTGAAATCAGAGTATGTTTCCTTGGCCTTCTGGAGAGAAATGAACAAATGAATAAGTGAAAGATTTAAAAATAGTAGTTAGAAGCGCATAGTGATCTTGTCTTAAACATTTACTTGTTGGAGAATATATCTGCTATTACTGAGCTCTGTATTTTCACTTCTTAGGAAGAGGTAAGTCACAATTCCACTGTCAAGGTTGATGAGATTGATTCCTGGCCTTAGTACCATTTGTCTCTCTGCATTTCTTCATCCATTTGCTCCCCCTGAAAAAAAACAACCCCAAAACTTCTGGTTAGAGCACCTTGTCAGAATTAAGCAGCTGAAAGATACTTGTAATAATCCTGAGAGTGTTTAATTGAGGCCATACAGAATTTTTTCTTGCACTGGACAGCAGCATTTTGATGGAAGTTATGTTTTTTTTCCAGCACTAGTCAGGCTGTTTTTAGATATTCATTGTGTTTTTAATTCAGTTTAATACAAAAAAAAAAGTCTGTTGTCTTATTAGTCTTTCACCATCTCCCTCAGATAGTACCCTTTATATTTTTACAGTGCTTGAGATACAGCCCTACCAGCCGTATACTAATACTCAACTAGGCATCCCACGTTCTCAAAGAAGAAAATGCAAGGGAGGACTGAAGTCCAACCCTATAGCAACTGTTTACTAATACAAATGGGAGTATGTCTAGACAGAAGTAGGCCATAAAAATGTGTTCAGGTATATGTGTTGAAGTGTATGACTGTGCCATACTTGGTACTTGCCTTAAACTAAACAGGGATGTATATGTGTGGATGCTACATTTTGGGGACATTGTTACTGGAAGATGTAATGATGAGATTTTCTCCTCTCGTCATTTGATCTATTTCTTAATAGATTATCCCTTCTACCTCCTGCCTTCCCCTGGCCCATCTTAGGGTCCAGTTCTGGTAACTTTTCTGTTCTCTTAGTTTTCAAAGTGATCATTTTTTAGCTAATCCCTTTCAGTTGCCTTGTAGAGCTTGGTCAGTAAAATATTGTAGAATTTCCTACGCAGAAGTACTGTTTTGCCTCTTATCAGCAGACAGTATTCGCAAAACCAGAGTGGAGATAATGAATTTCTTTTTAATCTGTCTAATACTTGCTACAGAAGACAACAGTAGCAAAGACACATTGCTGAGTGTTCAGTCCTGGAATACTATAATGCCTATATGTTTTTTTTTTCTTTCTTCCCCCTCCCCAGGAAGTGGCAAGTTCACTGCCATTTATCACAATATCCCTGGACAATTTTCCAGACAGCAAAGAAATTCATGATGACTTGAATGCTTACATTCAGTACAGAATTAATAACAGTCAGGAAATTATAAACAACATATCTTTAAATGGAAAAGCTGATGCAGCTATTATTGGGAAAGTGAGTAACCACCTGATCATGAGAAGCCTGGGATCTTACCTCTATTTGAAACTGACTCTGGATCTTTTCCAAAAAGGCCATTTAGTAATCAAAAGTGCAAGCTACAAGGTAGTTCCAGTGTCTCTATCAGAACTGTACTTACTTCAGTGCAACATGAAGTTCATAACAAACTCTGCTTTTGAGCGAGCACTGCCAATATTAAATGTGGCACTAGCATCCCTACATCCCATGACAGATGACCAGATTTTCCAAGCTATCAATGCAGGCCAAATAAATGGTGAACAACAATGGGACGACTTCAACCAAAGGATGGAAGCCCTTTCATGTTTTCTGATAAAAAGACGTGACAAAACACGTATGTTCTGCCATCCTTCCTTCAGGGAATGGCTTGTTTGGAGAGCAGAAGGTGAAAATACTGACTTCTTATGTGAGCCAAGGTAAATGAAACTTGCAGTAAATCATATTCAAATAACTGCAGTTATGTTTTACGTAATTGTTTTCAACAATTGGTGAGAGGAGAGAGTAATGTTAAAATACAAGCACGCCTGTTTTTTTTCCAAATGAAAACTTGTATGTGTTTAAAGGTAGTCTTGACCAGAAGCTGTGGTGTCATCACAGGTGACAATAAATAATTGATTTTGCAGAATTTGCAAGTTTGCATTTGACTTTGCTACCTTCATGGGGAATAGAGAATATTATGCTGTTATTCATATAGCAAAATAGTTGAGAATTATGTGCATCAACACCACGTCTATTTAGAGTGCAGGAACAGAAAGAAAAACAGATTATTTGGGTTCTTCTAAACATAATATTATTAAGACATTTCCTCCTAAAATTGGATCCCCATGGTGACATTGTTTCAGTTTCTTCCATTTCATCTTCTTTGACTTAGAGAGCATGAATTAGTTAAATTGGAGACAGTAAGCAGTTACTGTACATGCACATTCTGGTAGTCTGCATCTTCCATTTTTTTCATACTCTTCAGGGTTTCAATTTTTTATTTTTTTTTTACAAACAAATAATTGATGCTGACTTTTGAAAGTATTACAGACCTAAGACTTCACTGTGATTTAGAGTGGATTTAACAAAAACAGTTCAGTAGGCAGAATTATCGGATTTGCAGACTGGCCCCTACTGTCTTTCAGTGTTGCTAGCTGTACCCTGGGCCAGTTGAATGTGATGCACAGTGCATGCTCTAGCAGAAAGAAGTGTTACCAAGTCTTAGGTAAAGCTGTCCTTTATGAAAAGTTCGGGAATTTGTGAAGATGAAGTGAGAAGCACCCTCCTCCAGCTTCATCAGCAAAATAATTTCCTGATTAGCATATGGTTAATTGTCCAATTATATTATATAGTCAGATTAATGTATGGTATGTGATAATCTTGTTTTGTCAGGCTTATGCTATTTCCACTGTTGGCTAGAACACTGACCACCAACTAATGTAGATGTAGAATTGCTAAATACACAATTTATCTCAAATAGCAAAAGGATTCAGGTTTTTCACTTTTAAAAAGATTGTGTTTTATCTGAGGCACCTGCAATTCATGACTGTAAGATGAAACAAGCACAAAAAGAGGAACAGTATGCAAGTCAGTGTCCAAAGCTGCATCAGATCACAGAATCACAGAATCACAAGGGTGGAAAGGACCTTCAAGATCATCTAGTCCAACCGTCATCCTATCACCAATACTACCCACTAAGCTACTAAACCATATCTTGTAGCACCTTGTCCAGGTGCCTCTTAAAAACCACAAGGGTCGGTGATTCCACCACCTCCCTGGTCAGGCCGTTCCAGTGCTTGACCACTCTCTGAGAGAAAAAGTTTTTCCTGATATCTAATCTAAATCTCCCCAGGCGCAACTTGCGGCCGTTACCTCGAGTCCTGTCATTAGTTATCTGGAAGAAGAGGCCGACCCCCTCCTCATCACAACCGCCCTTCAGGAAGTTGTAGAGTGCAATGAGGTCTCCCCTGAGCCTCCTCTTCTCCAGACTAAACAATCCCAGCTCCCTCAGCCGCTCCTCATAAGGCTTGTGTTCCATACCCCTCACCAGTTTCGTTGCCCTTCTCTGGACACGTTCCAGGGCGTCGATGTCTTTCTTGTAGTGAGGGGCCCAACACTGAACACAGTACTCGAGGTGCGGCCTCACCAAAGCTGAGTACAGGGGGATGATCACCTCCCTGCTCCTGCTGGCCACACTGTTTCTAATACAGGCCAGGGTGCCATTGGCCTTCCTGGCCACCTGAGCACACTGCCGGCTCATGTTCAGCCTGGCATCGATCAACACTCCCAGGTCCCTTTCCTCATCAATCTGACAGGCCTCATGTTAGGTGACAGCAGAGAACTATTAAGAGTGTATTTCAAATGTGAAACCTCCCTTTTTTTCTCTTTGTGTTTCTTTATGGAGAGAATTCTGTATCAATCTAATGATTAAAGCAACAACAATAAACAAACAAATAAAACCATAAGCATCTCCTGTCTTTTGATAAATTATGATAACGGTTCCAGATATTTCCAGACATTGTATGTTGTTTGGAAAGCTGGAACAGTCAAGATGGTTGAGATATCATTTGGTTTTGTGTATGCCATCTGCAAACCACCAGTCTTGCCTACTTCAGTGAAGTTTCATGATTTGATAGAGATCTGATTTTTTTTTTTTTTTTTTAATTATTAGCTGTTTAAGTTTAGGTTGCTATTCAATTCTTTTGAGTAAGTGAACTAACTGTACTTAAAGAACAGAGTTACTGTCTCCACTGATGACTTCACTGGTGAAGGTTTGGATAGCCATTAGAAAATTTGCCTTTCATGATATATGAACATCTCATTATTTAAATCAAGTTGTACATGTGTTTCACTAGTC
This sequence comes from Chauna torquata, assembly GCA_013399475.1. Lineage (NCBI taxonomy): Eukaryota > Metazoa > Chordata > Aves > Anseriformes > Anhimidae > Chauna > Chauna torquata. The sequence goes on from VXAL01016742.1 coordinate 19,131, forward strand.
TGACAAAGAAAGTTGAGCTGTGCATGTTAGGATATTTACTGAAAATGTAGTTGTAAAGGCAATTCTCTTTCAATCCTGTTCTTTCTACTAGGAATGGACATGCTCTACTGGCTTTCATGTTTTCTCGACAAGAGGGAAAGTTAAATCGCCAACAAACTATGGAACTTGGTCATCATATACTAAAAGCTCACATTTTTAAGGTAAAGCCGATAGCTTCATCGGTTTCGTTATCTATATATATCGATGTGTCTTAGAGATTCTCATCTGAGTTGCTTTAAGAATTTGTTAGAAGCTTATGCAAAATACTTGAAATTGTTACCAATGTTTACAGAAAATATATATTATTTGTCTTTAGACTGATGAGATATAGCTATAAATAGATTTCTATCTATAGTAATACTCTAGAGAGATTTCCTGTTATATCATTTCTGCTAGGGTCTCAGTAAAAAGACCGGAATTTCTTCCAGTCATCTTCAAGCCTTGTGGATTGGTTATAGTAATGATGGACTGTCTGCAGCCCTTGCTTCTCTGAGAAACATCTATACACCCAATGTGAAGGTAAGAGACTATACATTCATGTATAATCAGTGCTCCATCTGCCACTGTTGTTATAACTCTGTTAATGAGTGTTGAAATTAATGTAACAGATTAGAAGAAAACAAAAACACCATGCATCTGTAACTGAACTCCTTTATAACAAGTCTGCATGTACTTAAAGTTGTTGTTAAAGTCCAGTTCAGTTTTGATGAAAAGAAGGATTTCACACTGATTTTGGTGTAGTCATGCTCCGTTACATAGATAAGTGTGTGGACGTGTTTTCAGGAGGTCAGAGGTACCACCTAATTTGCTGGGCTGAGTTCAGCCATATTTTCTTGTATGGGGAAGTATCAAGGGAATTGTACAAGGGGAAGTACTGTTAGAGTAAAAAGATGTAAAATGCCAGAGCTTTGCTTTGTTATTTGAATGCCTGGATAATGGATAGGGAAAGCCAAGCTGACAAGTTGCAATTTTAGCCAACTAGTAAGCGTTTTGATTGGAAACTTGCTTGTGTGCACATGTGCACACTCCAATAATTTTTTTTTTTTTTTTAATGCAATCTGATTCTGAATTAATGGGGTCAGTTATATAAACCTACATAGCTTCAAAAATCATGCTGTTAAAGCAGATGAATTTGTGGTGAGAGTGTGGTGAGTTTCAGGGGAAAGGTGGATCTTATATTAAGAGTACATAGTTAAGTGGTAAAATAATTCATTTGCTAGGAGATGACATAAATTTTTTTGTTGCTATATTGTGGTAAAGTCAATGTCTGCCAATAAAATCTGCAGGAAAATTAGGGAGTAACATATAAGGATCTGAATGAAGACTTGAAAGTCAGTTAACAATTCAAGCCAAATCTGAGGAAAAAATTGTTTTGTTTAAATTTTAGGTGAGTCGACTGCTGATCTTGGCAGGAGCAAATGTGAATTACAGGACTGAAGTACTAAATAATGCTCCAGTGCTGTGTGTTCAGTCACACCTTGGACATGAAGAAGTGGTCACTCTTTTGCTAGAATTTGGAGCTGCTATTGATGGAACATCAGAAAATGGAATGACCCCGCTTAGTTATGCGGCAGCAGCAGGTCACATGAATATAGTTTCACTGCTGTGCAAAAAGGGTGCAAAGGTAAGCTGATGTACAAAGATTGCAATGCTTGTAGCCAAAAAAAAATCATGCAGAGGCCTAAGAAAATTGTTGTTGATTACATAATTATAGGCTAATATAATTAACACACACAGACTTTCAGAGCGTAAAAAGAAGAAAGTCCAGAACATGTACACAGACTTTTTCTTTTCAACACAGCATTTTCTTTCTGATCATATTCGTGCCTAATTTTTCATGCATTAGTAATTCCTCTGAAGGTAATAGGACTGTACTCCTACCAGATGTCAAAACATTTGCATTACTATTGCTTAGAAACCAAAGTATGAAATGCGAACATTTATCATCAAAAAGTATCCAAAGATACTGCAAGTGTTGTTATGGTAGTGGGCAGGAGGAGCAAAAGGGAGCATTCAGAAAGGCTGACTTTGCTTTGTGAAAATAATTTTCTGCTCAGTGGAGGCAAGTATATCTATTCAGAAGGGATGTCACAGCAACTGTATGTAGCTAAGCTTCTTCTCAGATTCTGTATAAATTAGACAGGGACACTAGTCTCCTTGTGAGTAGCAGTAATGAGAAAGGAAGATTCATCAACTGTAAAACATGTTTCAGTATTAAGAGTCATGGAGTAGCATTTTTCGTTATTTAGTATTTTTATTTCTCATTGTGGAGTAGTAGCCAACAAACAGGAGAGTCCAGCTAGAAAATCATAGGAGGAGTGAGGAAGTAAACCAAACTACCTGAAATTGGAAAAGACTTTTCTGAAGAAGGAGGGTTCTTGCTAATTGGAGTGCGAGGGGAGGACAAGATGAGATCGTTTGAGACAGGAATAGCACGGTGAAGACTTGGAGTGGAAGAAGAAGAAAAAACTGTCACCACTTAGAAAAATGGTGCTGTTAAAGAGCAAAGAATGAACGAGTTTAAAGGCTGAAATATAGGTGTTTCAGAGTTTACAAGACCAGTGAGAAGTAGTATCTATTTTTTAAAGATATTTTTTGTTCCTTTTCTTTGCCTTTTTTTTTTTTTTTCCCCCCTTGCTATTACTGTGCTAAATTCTGGGTGAGTGGGTAAAAATGCTAGGATTTTCCTTGGTTCAAGTTCTGGTTTTGAAAATATGGATAACTTAAAGAAAACCTGGCTGCTGACTATATTTAAAAGGGGGGGAGGGAAGGTCTTTAACAGGTATTTACATCATTTTTTAAAGTAGGGAGCCCCTAACTTTGCATAATTTTGGGAGCAGTCTGCAAATTATTTCATCTCCTTCTTGAAATAATGTTAGAAAATATTTTGTATATTAAAAAAATAAATCAGCCTTGTTTGTGTAGCACATTTTGCCCTGATACGGTGCAACAGA
>VXAL01016742.1:33376-75232 GCA_013399475.1 Chauna torquata
TCAGACACAAAAACATCCTTTTTTCTACTAATTACAGATTCTCTCTGACATTGTTGGCCGCAGATCAAAAATCTGTCAAAGATTACTATTTTTCTTTCAGCTTAATGGGAGGCTCTTACAGCTTCCGTTCTGCATCAGTTGCTTGTTTAGCTGTTCATTTAAATTCTTTCCTTCTTTATTAGGGCAGAGTGGGCCAAGCTTTTGCAGAGTACCGCTAGGCAGCTCGGAGGTGATTCTTTTCAGTAGAATAGTTGGAATTCCTGAGCAGGGTTCAGTCATGATGTTGTTTAAGCTGACTCTAAGAATTCTTTAGTCTTCTTATACCTGAATAAGGTATGGAGTAGTTATAGTTGCTCTGTTAGTTACACCATAAGCTAAAAAGCTGATACTGATAGAATAAAAATGGGAAGTTTTTGGAAAGTTTTTTGCCCTTAATGTTGCTATCTGTGTGTTAGACACCTGGAACAGTTACTTTGTAGTTGTTCAGATGTAAATGCTTGATCTAAATTTTACATAGTCAAGTATTAGTGAGTCAGGAATGGATGAGCTGGATATTCATAGAATCATAGAATGATTTGGATTGGAAGGGATCTTAAAGATCATATAGTTCTAAACCCCCCTGCCATTGACACCTCCCACTATACCAGGCTGCTTAAAGCCCAATCCAAACCTGGCCTGGACCACTGCCAGAGATGGGGTATCAACAACTTCTTTCTTTTGTTATTGTTGTTAAAAAAAAATAATAATGAATTTACTACTTATTGCAGTGTTGGTAATTTCATTTACTTTCAGCATCCATTGGAATTTTAAAAATTCTAATTTAACATGTTTGAAAATTCTGAAAATTCAGAAATTCACAATTTGACCCACTTTTTATTGAAAAGTACTGTATTAGGATTTAGGAAATGGAGAGGTGAATCCTTTGCTGATTCTTGCAGAAGTTAGCACATGAACCCATTTTCAAAACAGTGTTAATGTTACTGATGAGGCTGAAAAGAATTCAACACAAACAAAAACCCGTTTTAATTTCAAGCTCCATTTAAAACACACAAGAAGTTGATGCAAGACAAATGGAAGAGAAAAAAATCATGATGGGGAAAATATTTTATTCTTAAGCCTCTGTGAGTGTCACAGGGTAAAGTAATGAGTATAATTAGCTATGGGAGAAGGCAATAAGTTGTTTAAATGTATAGCCTTACAGCAACATTTATTTTCAGAGTTGTGGTACTGAGTGAGGTCAGAAAGTATTAGTGCCAAATGTATGGAGATTACCCGCTTTCTCATAAGCCATGTATTGTGATCGTAGATGTTCAGTAATTTGTATCTTATGAATGTCTAAAATAAAGATCGTGTCTATGGTTTTGTTATTGTGCTATCTGGACACATTTCCTACTGTGTTGTGTTGGACTGCTCAGTCACCAGTGTATGTAGGTGTGCATGAAAATGCAATATGCTGTGACATTTCTAGCCAGGGTTGAAAAGGTGTCTTTAGCTAGTAGTGTCTCTGTTCAAGCGTTGTACGGCTACTGCACTTTAGATAGAGGTCAAGAACACTCGCTTTTGTCAACATACACTGTCCGATTCAAAAGCAGATTTCAAAGGTGAATTAGAATGCTTGTCTTTTGTGTTCTGGAAAATGCGCAGTCATCCCTCGAAGCCTAAAGCAAGGTCTAACTCGTAGGAAGCAGAACTATCGATTGATAACCTCCTGTGTTTTTCATGATGAAAAACAGGGAAAAGAATTTTAACTAGTGCAGAATGAAGCTAAGTTGTCTGAGTAACAGACTTTCTACAGAGACACAAATATCTGCTCTTTGATAATACATCACTGCCAGGTATTGAGTAAACAATACTTTAGTTAAAGTCCTTTTGCTGAATCCCAGAACTGTTGTCATCTTGACCTTTGGGAAGGGCCTGATGGAAAGAGAAGCTTTCTTCTCATGAAAAAAAAATTAATGAAAAAGGAACCGTAACTGCCTCAAAGATAGGCTGGTGGGTTTATCCTAGATTTTCATAAAGATTCCCTTTAACCTACAACCTGTGCTCATGACCTTTTTGTTATCTTTGAGAATTACCTTTTCATTTACCAGAGAATGTCTTTGCCTTTTTTGACATAACCTGATTTTGACTAATCCATTTGTGTCAGAAAATAGTGAAAATCTTGTGGAGCAGCTGAGTTGAAAAAAAATTGGGGATTTCTTGACACTCATATAATGTGCATGAGTCAAAGGAAGTGTTAAAACAGCTAAGAGATGTTGATGAAAATGCTTTCTTTAGCCCTGACAGCTGCTGCAGGAAGAGGAAAGCTGGAAGTCTGTGAATTACTTCTTGAACACGGAGCGGTTGTGACAAGAGCTAATAGGAGGGGCGTTCCTCCACTCTTCTGTGCAGTACGGCAGGGGCACTGGCAGGTCTGATGCATCTTCACAAACTAATAGATTCANAATTATTAGCTGGACCAAGAGCAGACGCAATTTCAGATCCACTAGACTGCTTCTGTATTTAATAGAGAGAGAACATTAGACGGAGGAGCCTTCCTCATGCTTGCCACTCACATGAAGAGAAGCCCTGAACTGCGAACAGTTAAGAGCTGAGTTGAGCAGGATTTCTCAATGATTGCTATAAATAACACCTTAGTCCTCTTCTGTAAAAGTTTATGCTCTTATGGCTAAAATTTAAATATGCCAATTTATTTTTAAATTGCTTTTTTCTATTTCAGATTGCTAAACTTCTTCTGAAGCATGGGTCTGATGTGAATTTAAGTGACAAGCAAGGCAGAACTCCACTTATGGTGGCTTCTTGTGAAGGACATTTGAGCACTGTAGAATTTCTTGTTTCTGAAGGNTTCACAAACTAATAGATTCATATGGGAAACTGTCCTTGATTTCTCCCATCTCTAGACCTGTAATAAATCAGTGTAAATTTTGTTGTGCTTTTGCATCAACTTCTAGGGGACACGTTCAGAAGTTCATTTTTTAAGTTATTTAAAGTGATACAACTGAGTCAAGAATACATTGGCTATATGCCAATCTTAATTGTAATATACCTTAAACAAAATAAGATGTGGAATTTAAAATTATTAGCTGGACCAAGAGCAGACGCAATTTCAGATCCACTAGACTGCTTCTGTATTTAATAGAGAGAGAACATTAGACGGAGGAGCCTTCCTCATGCTTGCCACTCACATGAAGAGAAGCCCTGAACTGCGAACAGTTAAGAGCTGAGTTGAGCAGGATTTCTCAATGATTGCTATAAATAACACCTTAGTCCTCTTCTGTAAAAGTTTATGCTCTTATGGCTAAAATTTAAATATGCCAATTTATTTTTAAATTGCTTTTTTCTATTTCAGATTGCTAAACTTCTTCTGAAGCATGGGTCTGATGTGAATTTAAGTGACAAGCAAGGCAGAACTCCACTTATGGTGGCTTCTTGTGAAGGACATTTGAGCACTGTAGAATTTCTTGTTTCTGAAGGTAGAAAATAACTGTTTCAGTGCTGCACAGCTGTACCAGAGACTGCGTCTCTGTGAGTTGGGTAATTTTACATTTTAAACAGAACATCCTCATTACAAAGTTGATTTTAATTTACAGGTGCAGCTATTACATCTCTGGACAAAGAAGGACTGACAGCTTTGAGCTGGGCATGTCTAAAAGGCCACAGGGAAGTGGTTCAGTATTTAGTTGAGAAAGGCGCAACAACTGATCAGACAGACAAAAATGGACGAACACCTCTAGACTTGGCAGCTTTTTACGGAGATGCTGATATTGTAAGTAGAGTTTAATAGCAGAAAAACTAAGCATGTATGGAATTTTCATAATTCAAAACAAAGTTTGAAAAAGAAATTGCCAACAAAAATAGAAAGGAAACTTGTACAAGTAGCCAAGGTGACACCACTGAATGTCTTGACTACTGCAGTGCAAGTGTTTACTCTGAAGAGCATTTGTTTTATAAGGTTTTAGTACCAAGGTAGTTGTGATGTGAAGTCCAGCATTATGTGTGTATGTTTTACAGTGTGGTATTATACTTCATAGTGGGTGTTTTACATCTCAATAAAAAGCAGCATTTATAATTTCCGTGTTAGATGAACTGGAATTTTTTAAAAAAAAAAAAGTAACTGGACAGGGTCCCAATCAGGTGGCTACATTACTGGAACAGAGACACCAAGAGAGACATAGGAAGAAGAATAATATTGCCAGAATGGATGAAATTCAGAAAGGTTTTACTTCTCCATTGTAATGCAGCATTACTTGTCCATGATAAGCATCCAATAAGCTCTTGCATGACAGTGAGAGAACTGTTAGAAATCCTTATGGTTTTCATCTTAGGAATCTCATGGTACTAAACGCATTCCAACATTACTAAATATGGAAATACAAGGCCTGAGATGTAGATTTAGTTTGTCTTAGTTTGTTGCATAGGTCATTTCAGAAATAGGACAACTGAAGTTCTTTCTTCAGTTTTGTACCTTTCTCACATACTACCTTCTTTCTCTATTATAAATGTTACAATGCAAGAATTTAAGGTACTTTAGGGAAAGTACTTCTGAATCTGAAATGGAGCATGCCTCTAACTGAGGTCAAAAGTATACAATAAGTTTAAAGTCTGTGATTCAGAATCCTATAAAGCTTTAAAATCACAGACTGGGAAGTTGTTGTATGTTTTTGTTCTCATGCTTCAAAACTCAGCAGTAAAGCACAGTACAGAATCCTGTGAAGATAGGAATGCAGTTTCAGCACGCTGCGTGGAAGAACATGCTCACTCTGCATGCCCTGTAAACAGATCCTACAGTTCACGAGGGAATTGGAAAGAATAGCATATGCAGCTTCTTAAACTTACCAGTGTGTCGTTGTAGAGTTTGCATATACAACATCCTGTTTCAAAAGAGCAGTTCTTGAATAAGAATGCCACCATATGGTATAGTTTGCTATGGCACTTTAAGTCTTATTCTGCCTTAGTTAGAATTAACTTAAAATTATAAATAAGCCCTTAGATTCTTAACTAGCCTTAACAGGTTTCAAAAGTCACATCACAGAGCTGTTCCTGCCACTGCAAGTGTTCCTCGGTAACACTGGGCACATGAAGGGTTGTTTTTTTTTTCCTGCTTGAGAATGAGGGATATCAAGAGTCCTGTACATAGTTACTGGAGGTTATTGCACTAGAGTAGTAGCTACATCAAGGGTTCGTATTGCTGAACAGCCTGATGTTTGTGCTAGGGCAGAGATCACTCAGCAGGCCAGCAGATTTTGGTCTTGGGGGCCTGTCAATGGGGAGGATTGTTAAAACCTCTCTCCATGCTAGATTACTGCTCGTCACATTTAAGTAAGCAAGCAATGGTTACGTGAGAGAACTGTTGCTTACATCAAACCTTGTCATTGCTGTAATTTTCTGTAGATTGCACTTTTAATTACTGTTACTGAAGAACAATTACTAGAATTACTCCATTGCTCGGGATACTTGGAAGCTGATGGTATCTGACATTTATTTTGGTTTCCTAAACTTTCTTATTTGGCCTTGCTGCATTTTACATTTGCTGCATTTATGTCTGAAACTGCAGTGTTAGACTGTTGGGATAAATGGTTAAGCAATGAATAAAATAACAGATTTTTTTTTTTTTTGTATAGAACAAGAAGCAGTTCCTCAGCACCATAATTGGTATTTAAAATGTTAACTGGAATGTTTTAAAATATCTCTCACAAAAATAGTCCATGTATTTTCTTTTTATTGTATTTGTACAGCATTTTGTCCTATACTGGGAGCATATTCTGGTACTGCACTCTGTGTTTGTCATTGTAGTCTTGCAGTGCTTGAAGCCTCTGGTAATCAGCTGAAACCACAGGTTCTACACTGCCACAGTTTTCATCTGAGCTTACTGCCTTTTTGCTTGAGGAGCTGTGTCTGCGTATTGGCACACAGAACATGAATGAAGTAGGGAACAAGCATACTGTGTTGTTTTTCTGACACAGGTACTTCTAGGAATTTGGGTGGGTTTTTTTGTTGTTGTTTTTTCTTTGTTTGTTTTTGTTTTTAATTCCTTAATTGGGAAAATGCAGCACTTAGGTGCAGTTTGGTAGTGTTCCCATGCTCTGTGTTCCTCAGTGGATTCAGTTCAATGGATTTAAAATGGCTTTAACATACTCTGGATATACTCAGAATACTCAAGGAAGATTAGGTGGTAGTTTAAACATTTCACTGTCCTGCATCTCCTAACAAGAATAATGTTACAAGGCTTCTCTTACTTCTTTTTACAGGTGCAGTATTTGGTAGAGAAAGGAGCAATGATTGAGCATATTGACCACAGTGGCATGCGGCCACTGGACAGAGCTATTGGATGTCGTAATACATCAGTAGTGGTTATGCTCCTGAGAAAAGGAGCTAAACTAGGTTAGTACACCTGTCCTATACTCAAGGGGAAGAACTGAATATCTGCTCTGCTAGAATTGCTGTCACTTCTGTAAAGTAAATTAAAAGTAAATCTTGAAGTACATGCTAGATTTTTGTAGATAGTATGGTTTGCAGATGCCCACTCAAGAGAAACGAATCTCTTTCTTTCTTTTAAAGGTAGACAACCAAGACTCACTTCAGAAGTGAGGAAATGCAAGTAATCTTACTCTGCTCCTTTCTTTAATGTATGCTGAGGAAGAGGCCCTGAGGAATCAGTCTGTACATTGTTACTCTCTCATGATATACTTAAACAAGAAAATAATGATTATGCTATTAGCGATCCTTAATTTTGACACTATTAATGATTTAGGTGAAGAAGTTTTACATTTAAATAACATTCTCTAAATAAATTTTAGAATCGTACGTTTTTGCAAGGAGTAGGCAAAAAGTATGTCTGAATCATGTGTTGTAGTAGGCAAGTAGATGTTGCAGCTGTGTACAGCATGACTACTGATATACCTTTAAATCATAATTTGTGATTATTTGGTTACTAAGTATGATTGAATACAGATCCTTATGTAGGCCTGTGCATCACCATGGACTTTCATACTGTCCTATACTTACTTTAGAGCAAGAGAAAAATGAATCAGACCATTTAATATTTGGCTGCTATCTATGTGGGGTGGTAGGGGACAGGTATGGATATAAATGTATGTCAAATATATGTGCGTGCACACGTATATAATGATAATAATAATTGTTTCATGTAGGTGGAATATCCACTACAGTAGGATTAGGCTTTCCAGTGCGAATAGTTATCAGAAACAATTTTTTTCCCCTTTGTCAGAGATTCTTAAAATTTAATTTTCAGGAAATGCAGCATGGGCAATGGCCACCTCAAAACCCGATATTCTCCTTATTCTGCTACAGAAACTGATGGAAGAAGGAAATGTACTGTACAAAGTAGGTAGATTTTTATTTTTTTCTGATAGCAGAGCACTATAATTGGACTTCTGTCTGAAGGTAGATTGAAGTTCTTTATACCTCCTTTTCTGTTCAAACAAGATGTGTACTTGCACATCCTGTCATGTTGGGAATGAGATCAAGAAACCTTAAGAACCTCAGAAAAGAATAATTTAAAACTGGTATGTTTANAATGGATGAGTACATTTTCTTTCAGTTGAGCAAGTTGCTCTGTGGACATTTGTGAGTCAGTTGTTTCTTAGGAGCAACTCAGAATGTAAGATGCTTTGTTTTTCCTTGAAAGTGCCTTGTTGAATTAAGTAACATACAAGCATATTTTTTTCTTCAGGGTAATGTTCTTTTGCATGCTATTTAAATATAAAATGTGGAAGGTGACAACTCTTCTGATACATTCTTTTTACTAGTGGTGATATCTTGTTCAGAAGAACGGAATTGTTTTTTGTAAATTGTGATACACTTGCTTTATTTTACTAGTGCAACACAGAGCTGAATGGCTTATATGAGCATCATTCAAAGTTTGTACTAGCTACAAGAGTTGTAATTTGCAGGTTTGCTCCTTAAATAAGGGCCCTCAAATATCTGCCACCATCTCTCTGATTTTTGGTCTGAATCACATGGCTTTGCATAACACAGGAGAGGCACCCTTGAGACTTTGCCATCATGAATCAGGGTGGACCTGCTTAAATTCTCCCAGTTCTCCCAAATTCTATATGGGAGTATTATGAATACATCTGGATAATTTATCAAGTTTATTGATCCCGAAGAGGGTTTAGAGCTTCACATCTAAGCAGGTACCTTTAAAGGTGGGACATCTTTCAACCGAAAGGATAACAGAGTTCATGCTATGAAGGCAATTCTGTCAGACCTGGGAGGCCTCTCCTTTGCCACACTAATCTAGCGGTGTGCTGAAAGTGACTCACTGGTTGTTCAGGGAGAAGGTGCCACCCACGGTGTCACCAGCACCATTTCGCTTCAGTTTCTCCTCAAGTTGCTCCACAGGTTGGACCCTGCCTAGACTCTGAGACCAGAGATTAGCACAACAGGTCTCGGTGCTAATATGTTTTACAATTTATTACAGGAGGTTGAATTCCCTGCTGCTATCTTTTTTAGACCGTTTAGTTTTATTATGGCAATTTGAATGAACTTGCTAGAGCTATGGTTTGTCATTTAGCTTATTAAACTTTTTCAAATACCCTTTGATTCGTTTGCCCAGGTATTTTAAATATATAGTTATCTTGCAGAGTAGCACATATTTGAGTGTATTCAGTATGCAGTAACTACTTCTCAGCTTTCCAGCTGAATAACATAAGCAAGATAAACCTTAAATATTTTCCGTCAGTTTCAACAGTAAATTTTGACTACTTTGAATGTTAAAAGTAATTAAATAAAAGAAACAATGTTTATGAAAATAAATTAACTCCTGCAATATCCATAAAGAGAAAAAAGTCTTCATCTGTCTGCTGAAAGATTTGCTCATCTTTTCATACTAGGAGGATTTCAGTAGTTCTAGCAAAACTGTCTCAAATCTTCAGCTTGTTATGGAGATACTCTCCAAGCATTTGTTGGAGAGTCTGAATATTTCCAATGCAACCGTGGATCATCCAGGTAGTCCTGGGGGTGGCTCGGCTTTCTTATTCAACTTTTGTTAAAAAGTAGGAGAGTGATCTTTTACTACTATAAATTCATACATTCAGCCGTCCAACTAATCGTGGCTGAGACACCTAAGTGAAGCTGGGAGTAGCTGGCCTGCATGCGTGAATGTTGTACCGGCTCTTTCTCCCTCTCCCCATCCTGCCCCTTCCATCTCCAGAGCTTATACTGCAGTAGCACCACCTGGTTAAGGGTACACTGTTCCTGATTAAGTCTATGCTATATTAGAAATATCTTAGAGCTTTAATAAACTACATCATCAGGTATTTGACTGCTCTCTTTAATAGATAGATAAATAAAATTAAGAATTGTATCATAGATATACCAGAACAATTCTTCAGGTATAAGTAGTATGTATTAATGCAAGTACTGTCCTGGTGAAATACCATTAGAGGTATGAGTTTAGAAAGAAACACAGGCTCTAGTTAAATCTCAAGTTCTCTCATTGTGTTTGTNATATAAAAACGTCGGGCTCTGTTTTCTACTTGAAGAGGACCTGTTGGTAGACGTCAAATATAAACATGGTTACATTGATCATGAAATGGTTTTAGAGCTTTATATCCAAGCAGGTACCTTTAAGGGTGGGATATCTTTCAGCCTGAAGAATATAACAGAGTTATCAGAGTTAACACAATTAACAGAGTCTGTAATATTCTGTGTTGTAATATTGAGAGTTTCAAAAAAGTCTGTTGTTCCCTAAATTTGTAGAAAGGTAAGATGAAGGAAGCAGCACAGCGCTACCAATATGCCTTGAGGAAGTTTCCAAGGGAAGGATTTGGAGAAGAAATGAAAGCCTTCAATGAGCTGAGAGTTTCATTGTACTTAAATTTATCACGATGTCGACGAAAAACAAATGTAAGCTCTTGCCTTTAATCTGTTGCTTCTCTAGCAAGGGGAATCTTGGATTTCTGTTCTACTCCATTATTGACAGCTTGCGTTACATGTTTCTACTGCCATGCTCCTGTGGCTCTTGATCATCCTGATGTGTTCAAAGCGCAGAAAAGGGGAGGATGTGCAGAATCCTCCAAAGCGTTAACATCAAGGGAAAGATTTGGACATGGCCAGAGTATTAGGATTTCTCTCTTACCAAATGCTGATGCATTGTCCAAACACTGGACATTTATTTTTTTTTACTATTTTAGAAGTCTTTTCACTGTATCCTGATTTGGGGCTTTGTTGTGTCAACAAATGGGGACAGTTTATAAGATAAGGTATGTGGCCATGGGGGAACTAGGACAGCTATTCTTATGTAATCCAGTTTTCTTTTAATAACAAACTGCTGGATGTTTTCGGTTTTCGTAAAAGAGTAAATGGAAAATGCTGCTGGCACCACCACCCTTCATTATCAAACAGCATAACCTACCACTACAGCTTTATTGTACATGCTGGTTGTTTCTTTTGTACCATCATCAGTGCATCAGGTAGCGGGTAAGAACCTGAATAACTGTCAGAGCAATAACTTGTAATTTTCTGAATACACCTTACGCTATCCCTTCTTTTCAAACATTAACTTCTGAATTCCCTAGTCATCCAAGTTGTTCTTGGCATCTCTTTCAATCTGAAGAACATTTAAACACGGGTGTCCAGGACTTTACATAGGCAGTTCTGCTGCTGCCTTGCACAGTAATATTCCTTTACCTTTTCTGCTAGAGCTACCATCTCCTGATGCCCTGCCTCTGCTGATGCCTTCCTAGATCAGACTAGGTTTTTCAGTTGCATCAAACCAACAGCTGAAAGTGACTCTGTGACCAATGAGAGGGAGGGAGAGAAGGAGGAAGGGAGGTTCTCATCATATTCAAATTCTCATTTACATCTTGCTAATCCTGAAGTGCATCACCTTGCACCTAAAGCTCAAGTTCATCATGTTACTCTGCTCTTGCATGATATCTCAGGATGTGGGATTTTTTTTTCTTTTTTTTTTTTGTGATAATCCTTTCCAATTTCCTGCACTGTCATGCTCAGTACCATTCGGTATCATGAACACCCTGTGCTGTGCATGGGTGTTATAAAAATTAGACTGCCTTCTACTTTCATCTTTTCCATGGCTATCTTTGCCCCCATTTCAGTTGTGCTTTGTTAATTCCGGTCTTTGGTTTAACCACAAATTTAACTAAGCTCGTGTTCTTTGTTCATGTTAAATTAAGACCAAATGCATTAGGTCTAGTGCAGTTCTTATCTAAAACTGTCACATACCTTATCAAAGAAAGCTCTGTACCAGTACAACCCATCTCATGTTTTTTCTTGTTTTTCTCTAAATTCCTAGGTCTTGAGTCATTTTTCAAAACATATTTCAGAGCCTTGTTATCTGAGATGGTCACTTATCCTGTTAAACGTGTCGTTTCTTCTGCATATTTTAGCATATTTGGGTTGGAAATAACCACATCTTATCTATGTGAACACTGCTTTTTAGCTACCTTGGAGTCAGTTTACCTTAGACATGAGAGAGAAGGTTACCAAGATGAGGTCTGTTCATGGTCTTTATGAGAATGTCTGCTCTTCCTAACTGATAAAGGTGACTTTCTATACTGGATAAGCTATCTGCACTTTTTGAGGCAGTACCATGAATAGAGCATACAGCTTTCTTTTATTGTCAATGTATAATAAGCACGTTTGTTTAAACTATTAGGACTTTGGTATGGCTGAAGAGTTTGCTACCAAAGCACTGGACCTGAAACCCAAGTCTTATGAAGCCTATTATGCCAGAGCAAGAGCCAAGAGGAACAGCAGGTACTGTTTGATTCTGTTCATCTAGATTTTTTTTTAACCTTGTAACACTTTCAATAACTGTCTTTCTTTTGTACTAGTCGTAGCTGGAATTTACAAAGAAAAAGTTATTTTCCTTGTGCAGTTTCCATTTGTATTAGGTCTCTGTATCAGTTAAATCCAACCAAGCCCAAAAAGCAATATTGAGTACTCATTGGAGTAATTATTAGTCCAAAAAGTAGAAAGTAACAAATTGATATGAAGTGAGCTACTTTAAATGTAAGAGTGGTTAGGTCTGCTACTCCGCATGACTCAGAAGAATGTTGTCAACAATGTACCACCAGACTCCAGCACTGCATTATTTATCACCAAGAATAACCAGGTGTTCTTAAAGGACAGGATGTGTTGAATCATTAGCAGTTCAAGATAAAAACACTAGGAGAGAGGAGAAACCGTCTCTTTAAGTTGGAAATACAACAAACTCTAGTGGCTAGGGAGAAGTGTGCCTATTTGATTCACCAGATCTTTTCAAGGCAGAATAAGAAGTGTTCATAGAGCAGAGTTCAGCAAGTTACCTACTGTGAAGATAACAGTAAAGGGCTCATGAGACAATGCTTTAGTTCCCAGTGGTATTAGCTGATTTCTGCTGGCTTCCTGAAGACTCTGTTGGGATACAAGGGGAAGGGTTTAGGGCTGCATCTGTGCTTCCATTGAAGAACTTCATGGGTTGGAGAACATCCAATTCTTATCTTGTCATCACATCTAGCAGGAGATGAGAAATCAGAACATTTCTTTGAAAGTGGTGGTGGTGGACAAGTAGTAGGCAATGCTGAGACTCAAATTTGTCCCAACTTTTTATTAATAATTTTTTTTTTTCATACAGAAAGCTACTTGCTGCTCTTGCTGACTTACGTGAAGCCACAAAGCTGTGTCCCAGCAATCAAGAAATCAAACGCCTCCTGGCTCGAGTAGAAGAGGAATGCAAGCAGTTCCAGAGAACACAGCAACAGAAGCATCTGCCTCCACAGTCAGTACAGCAAATTAACAACTCTGATAATGAGGAGGAGGAGATTATACAAGGTGTGAATGATAACTGCAGTCTTCAAGAAAGAGAGGAAGAACTGCCACACCCTGATGAATCTGTTTCTTCACCACAAAGGTTGCAACGTTCCTTAGCTGCTTCAGCATACACCAGAACCCTTCAAGACAATGTTCAGCAGAAAGCTAGACCTGTGTCCCCTCAAGGCAGAGCAGGCAATAAATATCTGAGAGAGCCAGGCTTAATCATGCAGCCAACAAAGCAAGCACAGATTGTAAAAACTAATCAGCACCTGAGCTCCATCCAGCCTGGATCAAAAATGGGCAGTAGTCAATGTAGTACAAAGACACAATCATCTTTTCAGCATCTTTCCCAAAGTCCTTTGCCAGTCCGACACTCTAAAATTCAGCATTTGGATGGGATAAGCACATTATCATCTGGAAGTATTTCCACAGGTCCTAGTTCTGAGCTGTACAATGAGAAGTTTATGTCCAGCCAGTGTTCCCATTCACAGCATAATGAGCATCTTTCTTCTCATTCTTTTGGAAATAAACCTAAAACTGCTGACATGTCTACAGCCCCTACTATAATGAATTTCAGTGAAGCAAGACAGCAAAGTCCTGTAACCAGTGGTGTCTCTTCTAGTTCTCCATCCAGCAGTATGATTCTTACCAGCTCAACCAGCAGCTTAACTTCAGCCAGTAGTTTTTCAGATAGTATTAAGGGGCTAGAGCCAGATGTTCGTATCAAGGAGAATAAAGTTAATCAAGTTCAGGGTACTACTGCTGAACACAGACTTCGCAATACCCCATTTATGGGAATCATGGATAAGACTGCAAGGTTTCAGCAGCAAAATAATCAAGCCAGTCGCTCTTGGCATTCTCAGGCATCAGATGGATTAACAACAAATGTTGCTTCTGGAGGCATTCAGTCTTCAAATTGTGAACAGTTCTCAGTCAAACACTATCAAACTAAAACTTCCTCTACTGTAATTGCCCCAGGAGACAGCAACCAGAATGGTATGCACGCTAAAGAACATGAGGAGCTTAAGTGCCAACCATCTGCCTGCTGTCAAGACAACAGAACACCTAAACAAGTTTTGCATTTATACCCAGATGCGCTCTCAAAACAACAGTCTCACATCAACAAGGAAGGCCAGCTACGTCATGTCACTTCTACAAAACCAAAGCGATCATTCATTGAATCAAATGTGTAAATATTATTTTGTATATTACATAGTTGTAAAACTTTGCTCATAACATCGTAGGGTATTACGTCTATACAGCATAGCGATTGCTGGCCATTTGTGAGTCTGAGTACACAGTTGATGTTAGCCAGTACTTCATGGGGTTCAACCCCTTTCATCTGTTCGTACCATCACAGAATGGGCATGGTAACTGGAATAGCAAATTTCTTTAGGAAGTGGCAACTAGGATCAGCAAGCCTCCAAACTAGGACCTCAAGCAGAGAAATTGTTTCCATTACACTTTACCCCGATTATACAACTTTACTTTTACATAGGGCTTTAATCTGGGTTTTTGGGTGTATTACATCTCATCACTTACATCATAATCGTGCCTCTATAATGCTCAAGCGCTTGCTTCTCAAATCAGTGTTACAAAAATATCTGCTGCATACCATTTGGATCTGTATATGTTTTTGTTTGTTTGTTTTGTTTTGTTTTTTAAATCAATGGTAGTAGTTTATCATTTTTCTAGCAGGCGCTAATTTGGGTTGCATGATGTGCATTTAGGAAGCATAAATAGTTTGTGTATGCATAAACTCAAAGCAGCCATGTTTCGACATGTAAATATAACTATTTTTAGTACTGAGAAGAAATCAAGTAAACTAGTGACATCTGCATGTGTATTGAAAGGCTTTGACCATATTGGTTAGTGCACTGAGTAACACAATATTATGGCATGTTAACAATAACTGCACTTTATATAATTTACCTAATCACCTTTGGGTGCTATTTTAAAGTGAAATGATACATTGTTTATTCATGAAAAGAGGTACAGCAATGAAATGTTTAGTAAGTGTTTTGCTAGGAAACCCAAGAAATGGCTGGAATGAAGATGAAAGTAAGTGGAAAAGTGTATGTGCAGTTTTTTAACAGGATGAAGTTGTTTGACATTTTTTAGCAGAAATAAGGTTTTATATTGCCAAGAATGCTCTGAAAATAAACAGCTGCAGTGACATTCCTATGATTGTAATTCGGTTGGAGTGGTCAACTTGAGGTAGTCACTTTCAGGTCTTGTGTACAGTGTTGTATGTACATTGTAAACAGCCATATGCATTTTTACAAATTCTTTTTTTGCGTTTGCATTATTATGCTTTAGCTTATTTATTGCTTACTGTTTCTTTGGCATTTTGTACAAGTCTTATATTATTCTTGTCCTGTAGTTCTATTTTTGCACAGCTACTGTATTTTTTCCGTACAAAATAAAAGTTATTAATATAGCTGTGGGATGAGATGCAGTCACTGACAGTTACAGGAAGAAGTCTCTCCCAACTTTTCCAAATGCATGTTCAGTAATAGGGAACAGAAAATGACACTTTAATTAGAAAAAGAAATACAAATTATACACTTTGATATTTCTTAACTTCTGGAAGAGAATAAATTTGCAAAATGAAGACTCAAAAACTCAAGTGAAAATTTTAAGAAAAATTTATTTGAAAAACTGTGAATCTGAATGTATGATTTCTTAAATGTAATACCACAAAGTAGAATTACCAAAACTTAAAGGATTTTCAGTAATTTTTTAGGTGCTTCCAACAGTGATTTTTTTTTTAAGCATAAACATTAAAATGACAGCCAGAGTGGAACGTAATTTAACTTTTTTCTTTCCTGTTGTTTCTGACGCAATTATCTATTAGCTACATACAATTTCATTTCACTTCATTTTAATAAACAACTTCCAAACTTAAGTGGTGTCACTATATTTCCGCTGAGTCTCTAGCCAGCGACTGATAGCCATTTTCAGTGTCCTATTTGGTGTAAGCATAAGAGAGTGAAGAGGAAGATTTGTCATGGGACTAGATCGTCTTTTATTGCTGATCCAATTTTCCATTGCCTCCTTTTCATAGGAATATCCATCTGCAAAGAAACCATCATCAAAAGCTTATATTGCAGATGCTTGGGCACTGTGTTACGCTGTACATATTTTACCTGTTTAAATAAGTGATGGATGGAACCAGTACGGGAGAATTGAAATGTAGAAAAACTAGGTAGTTAAATGTATTACAGTAACACTTCTTACACAGCAGTATTGAGATCAAAATTTGGTTCTTGCTAGATATATGGGGTGGGGATGACACAAGACACATGAAATTGTTAGCTCTACCTGTACACTTAATTACGTTTTGCTACTGTGGTAATTTCGGTTGGCATGGAATTTTGCCTCACAACTGCTACCAGCAGAGGCAGGCCAGCAAAAGGCATTTGCAGAACTACCCCTTTCCCACCTAAGCAATCATCTCTTGTAAAATGATGGGATTGAGCCATGTTGCCGCAGGAACACCTGATTAAGGTACAACGTGGCAAACAGGACCACATTACATCCAGTCTACCATTAGCAGGTGGATTCTTCATGTGTCATTTGTGGTTAAGGAATTATATGCAGTTTGGGGGTTCCTATATCAGAAATAGGGGTGGGTGGTGTCACCATGCATGTGTGCAGATACACAGCTACCAGCTTGACACACGCTTCTGTAGGCAGTCGCAAGGACCTCAGCTGATGAGTACTGTCTAGGATCTACAGGGATGCATATGACCTGCAGCAGTACGCTTTAAGCCTCTGCTACTGCTGCCAATTAACAGAGGGCAGAGCCCTGGTCTTCTGTTGGGAGACTGCTTTTGTACAGGCTTGACGTTGCTTCTAGGTTTTGTGTTTCTTCTTTCTTTTTGTTTTTTTTTCACAGCTTTTTTTTTTTTTTAATTTTTCCTGCAATATTCCAACACTGTTAGCTTTCTTAGAATACAGAAAAATAAGGAGAGGAAAAAAAAAATACAAAAAAGAATTAGTGAAAGAGAAGCACTGCTAAACATTGCTATAGCAATAATTGTTATTGGCCTTAATACATTTTTTCAACAATTGAGTTTCAATTAAGCCAATAAGCATTTTGCTTATTAGTAATGCATGCTATTGTTTGTAAGCTTTTCACATAGCCTAACACATGAAAGAAACTGAGCAACTCTGAAATAAAATAGAAAGAAATGCAGTTTTAAGCAACTAGGTCTCTAGAGTTGATTTTGTTTGTTTGTTTTTTACCATAGGCAGTCAGCTCTAACTATTACCCACTAAATCAGCTTTTAAAATCCTAGCTTAAAACAACATGATTCTGGAAGTAATTCTGGAAGAATAAGCATTATTTTTGAGTGATCAGATATAAACATATGAGCCTTTGATAAGTGAGGAAACCAAGGCTTCTCAGCTGAGCTATTCCATCACTAATTACACCTTAATATATGCTTTAGAATTGTTTTGCAAAGTTCATCAGAAGGCTGTCTAAGGAATCATAAGCTCTGCTAGCCAAGCCCCCGTGCCTGTAGACTTTCATATATAAGAAGCACTGAAACTGAAACAGTGATGTTACTTAAAATAATAATTATAAATAAATAAATAAACAAGCAAGCTGTGCTTTACCAAATTGGATAAATTGCATATCAGTATTAAAATTACTGCACTCTTTGGATAATAAAACTGTTAGATTTAATCACAATTTAAGTATTTCCAATTAGCTGGATCTAAAGCTTTTGAGTAACTTTTTTTTACACATAATTTTCATTTCAGGAACCCTTTCTAGAAACAAAGACAAAGCTGAAAGTGAATATAAACAGTTCAGTCTAATTTCATGTTTTTGTCTGTGGCTGAACTGCACCAAAATACATTACACAAGAATTAGAATTTATTTTCAGCTTAAGTGATATGTAGTGTGAAGTAAAAGCTCATTAGTATCTAATTATCCAAACAAGGACCGCTGCTGTGCAGTGCTCAGCACAGGCTTTAGTGCTTAGCCAGCTGACCGAGCCCAACAGCCCTGAGCTGGGCACCTCTCTGGCTCCAGGACTTCAGCTCTGCCAGTCAGTACCAATCCAAGCCCTTACTTACAGACCAGACATGGAGGAGTAAGCCGCAGCCTCCTCCCCGCCGCCCCTTGGCCGAGTCTTAGCACAGTCACCCAGGAACTCACCCAGGATGCAAACCTGTGTCCTCCATCCCTCCCACCTCACCCCAACACCAGGCCACACAGTATTCTTTCCTTCCTTTTTAATGAATCTGAGCCCCTTTAACACGGAAGAATCTTGTTTAGGATGATCATTCGGGTAAAGCAATATGCAGGCTGGAATTCTGCCTTCTATTTTTCTTCAAATTCTACATACAGCAGAGGCATAAAAGTTTTACTTAACTCTTAGCTTACTGAACTAAACAAAATATCTAACTCACTTCACTTTTCATCTCAGAAATGTCTAAATTTGCAGGTTCTATTGAACCTGCAAATGTGCCCACATCTCTAAAGTCAGCCGTGTTCATACTAGTGGAACTTCGGTTCGATGTGCAGGACTGTGAGGTAGCTAGTGATCGTAGACATTTCCCGCCACGAAACTATGCTTTCCTTCACCTGTTTTCTTGCCACAAACCGTCTTTTCTCCTGCTGCAATCTCTAACACTTCTGTCATTCCTCATCTTTTAACTTCTATAAAAGTACAGCAGTGTGAGCAACCCCTAGTATATGCCCACCCTATGTTCTAAAATGCACAGGAATCCCACGCTTCAGGACAACAGCATAATACACAAATACTGAATGGCACTACGGCAATATTTACTAGTAAATATTATAATTGATTATATACATTGTGAACATTTTATTTTAAAAGGTCAGTGATTTCTCCTAAAGATGCCTATTTGATTTTGTAATATGTATGTGAATAATTACTGGCAGTATTTTTCAGCAAAACTTAGACTAATTTATCTTCCTACAGCTGGTAAGACAGGCCTGTTTTTTGTCTTCCCACATCCATCTTCACTCTTAAGCTAATCATTTTGTTCAACACTAGTCAAAGACATACCTGCTGCAATGACAGGATCCTTCATAAGCTCCCGTGTTATGGGACATATGAACTCATCAGGGATAGCAACAGAAACAGAGACCATTTGCATCCTCAGTTCTTCAATTTTCTGGAGGATTTTACTGCGCAGGCCTAGAGACTCTGAAAAGTTATTGGTACATGAAGTGAAAAACACTGCAATGTCAGGCAAAGAGGCTGATCTTGCATTTACTGGCTGTCGTGCCACAGGAGACAGCTCTGTCACAGCTTTAAAAGCTTAAAACGTTTAAACTGATACATTGTTTTAAATTTAACACAAGCCGTATCATGGAAAGATCCAAAATAAAAGGAGCCAGCACAGTGTAAAGAATGAATTACAAGCCACAAGTGGCAGTCATCTCTCTAAATGCCTGATGTGTTGCAAAACAACACTATTGGTGCAGTGACTATCTAATATGGTTGCAGGGATTAAAAAAATAATTACAGAGTAAAAAACTGAATACAACTAACATTACAGGAACTGCCTGCTTTTTTCCTGAGTTCACAACAGATTGCTGTGCCCTTGCAGTCAAGCTAAATGTAAGGACATACCATTTCAGTAAAAATATAATTTACAGGATTTTCTTTAGCCTTCACATCAGCTTTTGTCATATAAGGTCATTTATATCTCTCTACTATAATACCCTACAGCTGCTGTACAGTATTGTTGTCCTATGTCTTACAAAGGGACAACCGAAGAATGCCTGATCCTGTTTTTTTAAAAAGATTTTTTTAAAAAGATTACACTGCCGCTTTTTCCATCTAATCTAAATCCCACTAATCTAAAAATACAACTAAAAAAACAGTCATGGCTGTGCTGTGCTGCCTTGTTTTCCTTCAGACTATTTAGTTCAGAGGCACGCAAGTCTGTGAATGAGCAAATAGAATGAAGACACATAACTGTAACTTTGCTGTCTTCAGCATCACAACAACGATACGGTGTTTGTACACTGCGCCTGCAAATTATACTTCATTGTTGCATGCTGCTACTTCATGAAAGATGAGGTGTTAGACTTGTAGCACCACAAGTGCTCTGATCACAGAAGATGTTCATTAAGTTTGCTTTTATCAGCTCTCGAGAGTGAAGTAAGAGTATCTTGAAGAGTTGCTCAACTCTCTGTATTTTGCTTTTTAAATGTCTGGCACAGAATTAGTTATTATGAAATAGCACAAATACTACTAACTTGAATTTGGATTCATGGTGGGGCTTTAGACGTACATACATACTGAGATTAATATATGGGAATCTAAATCTTTTATAAGTTCTTGTTCGTGAGCATCTAATGCATCACAAATACTGGTTAACACACATTCCCCTACAAAGGGCCACAATTTTAATAAAGTATCCCAAGACTGATTTGGATATTTCTTGTTACCAATTTACCGAGAGCGTACAATAGCTGTGAATCTGAAAAAGAAGCCACATTTGTGTTTGAGGCAGCAACCACTATTTCCAACTTACTTGTGAGTACAAGAAGAAAAAAAGAAAACGGACAATGAGAAAAGTAATTTTATAGTTCTAGAAACTGTCACATTACAATTTCAATCTGTCACGACTGGATATGCATCCCAGATATCAGTAATCTTCACTTTGCAGCAGCCTAAAACATTTTTCCTTTTAAAAATTGTGTAAAAAAAACCTGCAGGTGTAATATGTGTCACAATTTTTTCTTCCAATCCAGTAATGGTAAATAATAGTTCCTACTCTGGATATTTTTCCATCTTCAGTGCTACAATAAAGGATACAACAGCTTCCAACCAACCGCCCCACTCTGTCTGCAGACTGCAACTATCTGCCGGCATGCACTTAACACCCCAATGCTTCCAGCCTTGCTGTACAATCACTCAGCTGCCTCAAGCAATGTGTGCAAAGGGATCAAACTCAGTCACATGGATACGCAAGTCATTTTAATCAGCAAAGACAACAGATGTCACAGAGTAAGAAAAATATCTGCAAAAGAACAAAAAAGTAACCTACATTTCTCTAATAAGGATTAACTAATGACATATGTAAGGATTAAGACAATGTAAGGACTGAAATACGGTACTGAAATTCAATAAACGCTCAATGCTCATGCTTATTCTTAGGAAGAGTTTGCATGGCAATATTGTAAAAATCTATGGGATCAGTCTGGGATCAAGTAAAACTAAGTATATAACCAAAGTAAAAAAGGAACCAAATTCTATAGTTATAACTGGATTTTGAGGGTGTCTGCCACAATCTTCATCACACGAGCAAGTTTTCCTAGATTCTTCTCATGCAGCCAAATTAAAGATTATTGCACTCAGATTGCACCTTAATTAACTACCTGCTGATTAAATCTCTAGTCAGGGATTACAGAATTATCCATGACAGGTCATCTGTTGAAAACAAATTATAAAAGAACACTTAAGATTTTGTTGATATCAATAAAGCACGTGCAACTGAGCAACCCCCCCAGAGCGTTCTCCTACTGCAGTATACAGGTGAGACACGCTGAGTCACATTCAAATTCTACTCCAAAATGCTCTGTCTAAGCTCATTCCCCAATCCAAAGCTTTTTGATAAAGGTGTGAAACAGGAAAGAATTTACTCATACCTTACGTATGTACATAGAGTGAAACCTTAAACCAAAAGAGGCAGAAAAAAAAAAATTGTCGATAGAACATTATTGAGAAAGGGATGACAGAGTCAGCCTGATCAGAGATTTCAGAATTCACTTTATACATATTCACCCGTGTTTAAGTTATGTTCCAAGGACACCCTGCGGTAAGTGAGGCAAGGGCTGAACAGTCTTAAGATAATCTGTTCTCTTAACATACCTAACCTAAATCGGGACGGTCACGTGAAAAGAAGCCTTCTCAATGTGCTGCAGAAGAAGGGAAGTATTTGGAATCCTCCAACTTCTTTACAAATTTACATAAGGCTTTGCACGGCACCAACCCCTAAACTGAGCATGTGGTCTTCCAAAAAGTTTTGGTTTTCTGTGGTCTCACCTCCTGCCCACCCCACTGCAAATGAACTGAATGAAATAGTCACCTGGCATTAACACACTTGGTTAGCCTGACAGTAAAAAGAGTATACAGGCATGGAACAACGTACTCCCAGCTTGTATTCTGAATTCGAAGAGGATGCTTAGTCCTTTTTTCTGACTCCACTGCATCACAGAACTGCAATAAATATGGCACTGTATCTGTTAAGAAACAGAAATCCAGATCTCTGCTGAATGTACACAAGTTTTTCAGCCAGAATGTATATAATGGTCACTTTATTTTTGCTCCACATCTTGCAGAGTTCAATACGGTGTTATTTATGTTATACAACAATTAGGTTGTAAAGAGAGGCTAGTTCCATTTATATGGTAATGAAGAACTCTTTCAAAAAGCTATCAAAAATGAAGCAGCCAATGAAATGTTATTTGAACCATCTGCTGATCACTTTCTCTTAGATTAAATGCCTTTGGAGGCATAAGGATAACCTTTTTATTAAATACAAGCCAGAGCTGAAGCAAAGACTAGCAGGACAAGAAATAAGCAGCTAACAACAAATAATAGAAGAAAAGCTTCTGTCCTCTCAATCATCAGCTAAAATGGTCTAAAAATACCCTCCCTTTGCAAAGACTGTGAAAAAAACCTCAGAGTTCTTCAGCAAGATCATATGAAACTGGTAAATGCTGCATTTTTAGAGCACAGAAGAGAGGTTATCTACAAAAGAAAGGACGTGCTCATTCAAGTATTTGGATATTGATAGATTCCTAAAATTTAGTTAAACTGGAAGTTGAATAACACCAAAAAGCATGCAAGTTTTAGGCAGATAGTATTTTTGTATTTTGTAAATGCTTGAGCCATGACAGATAGGGAGCACTTCTTCCAAGTCAAGTAAATCAGGCCATAATTTCCATTCTGTGCCAATTGTACTTTGGGAATCATATTTAGAAGTAGAATCACAAGCATTTACCACTTCGGAATGGATTCGTTTGAATGATTTAGTGACTTTGAGTAGTATATTTTGATATTCTCCTTTAAAAATTTCTTTCATATAACCATTAAAATGGAATTCCTTGCTTCACATTGCATACATGTTGGTTCATATTTGTGGAGTAGCTTGTGTTTACTAAGACAGTAAGTGATTTCAATCGGAGCTTTTTTTAGTATTTCTTATAGCTGCCTGAATACCTCTGAAAATCTGACTCATTATACTAAAAACTCATGACGGGTGTTAGAGCACCTACTGAAGAAAAAGTGTGACAAAAGACCAAAGTCTTGAGAATAGAGATTGAGCAATGAATATTTTACCTGATCACGGGAAAGAACATACTGAAGCTACTTCAGCTCATACATATAATCGCTCCTCACTGCATCCTTCTATAGCAAATGAAAGAGCCAGAAAGCAACAGCTTCCCATACTCAGCCTGAATTCTACATGTGCTGTCTAAAGCCACATCCAGGCTTTGCATCTTCTAGCTTGCCTTACAGTGGGCTCTCACAAATCAGCTTTCATTTTATTACTTGTAGTTTGAAATTGTTCTTGATAGTGTCATTACAAATCCATGAGGCAGCTCTTGCTTTTGTTGATTTTTTTTCCCATAGATAATGCTACATTCAGCAGGTCAGTTCTCATTGCCAGTCCCACTGCACTCAGTTCTCACATAACCCTCTAGTCAGCATTATCTGATCAGCCTCAGCTGGTGATTGCTGCAGTAGAGTTTTAGGCTAATCCAATGTTAAGGAAAATGTATCAAGTTTAACAAAGCTAGTTGATAAACAGAGATACTATGATCTGATACATACCAACGCCATAAACACATATGCATGCTCAAAACAATTAAGAAAAAGGAGGGGAGCAGTCTGCCTACAAGGAAGAATGCTAACTTCTAACAATAAAAATGTACTTTTAAAAAGGTTTCTTGACTCATTCAGTCTTTTGTTATATTTGATCTCACTTTGGCAAACATGCCAACATCTAATTTACACCTAAATCTAGCCACAGTGAATAGAGAACTTACATTTTGAAAGTTCCAGTGTAGTTCACCATACTGAAGTTTGTTATTTCAGAATTACTGCTGTGGCATTGTTACCAACATGGCACTTCCTTGTGATTCCTTCATGTCTGAGCTTGGCGAGCTTTGTTTACTAAATGTGAACACCAAATGCTTTAACTCCACAGTAAGTAAAAACTAAAACATACCTTGTATTTTTCTGCTTTGCTAGCTGTACTCTGAAGAACTTCACTGCTAAATTCAATATAGTTGACCACACAGTATTATAAATGTAGCACTTTTACAGACTGACAGGAAAAACCCTGGAGAACCCTATTTACCAAAGTCAGAATCATTAAGTGTATACAAAAGCTGAAATTACTTTCCCACAACTTAATGACACAAAATCTAAAAAGAAAAATAGAAAAAAAAGCAGTAAGACCACTTAACATGGCATTGTTGGTGGATGTGCATTTTTATGTTTCTAGATATAAGCAAACACAAAGAAAGAGTACTTCAGATAATGTGACATTAGGTTTGTTTTTTGTCTTTAATCAGATAAGGTGATTAAATAAAAATGTATTTCAGGGAAAATATACCCACGCATGGAACTCCTCACTCACTTTCATTCCAACATTTCATACATTGTCACAGATTACAAACTATTTGGATTTCTACACTCTTACCAATTTTTAATTCATTAGTCAAGCTTTCTTTTGTAAGACTCAGGAGCTCTTTGCCGTCAATGTTATTCAGTTTGAAAAGCCCAACAAGGTCTGTTAAGCCTTGTGCACAAAGCCAGGCTGAAACTTCGTCCTCTGACCAGTTCTCAACAGCCACCTTAGATTCATTTTCTACAGTATTTTCTTTGGAAAGGAAAGAATAAAGACAGTAAACAAAACAAAACTACAATGAAAAAAAAAACAGTGCTAAGAACTATGGCATTAATGAACGTTTTCCAAGTGCTCTCACTACTATACATTCCCCAGCATCTGATAAAAGAGATGCTCATTAGACATTCCTTCAGTGGGGACAATCATTTGGGTTTGTCTGCTATCACTGATTTTCAAAGTTTAGAGGAATTTATCTCTCATGTGCCTACATTTCTGTCAGATTTGAACTAAAAAGGCTGAAAAGTGTCAGCGGACACTGAAACAGTGTCTCATACCTCCTTATAAAAGCAGACCAAAGTCCAGACTTACTCTTGTGCATTGAACAGAGATCCATGTATCTTTGCTCCATGTACTTCAGGCGCTCATGTATTTTGTAACATTAATTATCTTGTTTTTTCATCTATAACAGCTGGCAAGCTGTATTTCTTGTTGGCAATTATGCCTGCAATTAGCATATTTTCTCTTTAACTCTCTGCCAATTATACTTGTCCAAAAAGTCTTTCAGTCTCAGGGAATAACACTCGTGTCTTAAATACTGCCATTTAAGAGAGTGAGAAATGGAGAATATCAGAAAAGATGAGTGAAGTTAATATTCTTCTAATATATCTTTTCTTTAAAAAGGGGGGGGGGGGGGCAGAAGAATACATCTAGTATATTAATAAGCTCAATTCAGAAAAAGATAAATATTGTGCCATGTAGTCCTGAGGTTACAAACTAACTGCATGTAAGAAAAAGTGGGATCTTTGCATCTTCAGAAGACATTCAGCATACTTTGCTTTAAGTTTAAAGAACATATTAAAATACTTCAAACACTAACCTTCACAGGGTTGCTTACTGTCAAGTTGCCATATGTTCACAGTTTTATCCATTGAACCTGTGGCAAGTAAGGGACTGCATGGTGCAAAAACACAAGTTGTAACATATCTAAAAACAAAAACAAATGTGTGAAAATTAACATAAAAAGGATTTAATTTCTTTTATTTGTTAATAGTAAAACAGAATAATCATACTGAATTCATACCTGGTATGCTGAGACAAAGTATGAAGGATATTGCCAGTATTCTGTAAAAAGAAGTATTTGTGATTTTAAATCTTGAAGAATAAAAAAAAAAAAAGTCACTCATTTGTACACTTCCTTTCACATATTATAAGAATAATATTTCTTCTTGGAATATGACAGAAGTTACCTTCAGAGAAGTTACACAACCTTGCCAAAGCTGATCAGCAGCAAAGTCAGATATGTAACTTGACTTTCCTGCTTGAAGCCCCCTATTCAATTCACTGGAACAAGGCTACCCTTCAACAATCAGCCAGCATGAAACTTTCACCATAATAATGGTAGAAATATCGACTGAATTAATCATACCCATATTGGCTGATTGGTCATGTGGATAAAAACACTTCTTCTACAAATCTAGGATTAAAAATGACCTGAAGTGATAACTGAAATTCAAATAGACTTCAAGCTACAATACTTGAACAGGGCCAACAATTTATCAATGATTACACTAGTGGTTCACCTATTTGGCCACTAGATGCTACTAAAAAC
Source organism: Chauna torquata (assembly GCA_013399475.1). Classification (NCBI taxonomy): domain Eukaryota; kingdom Metazoa; phylum Chordata; class Aves; order Anseriformes; family Anhimidae; genus Chauna; species Chauna torquata. The sequence continues at coordinate 59,625 of VXAL01016742.1, forward strand.
AAATGCCTGAAATTCCACATAGTTTTAACATATGAGTTGAGAGATTTTCCTTCTTATGAAAGATAGTATTTCTTTGACATGTACAGACAGAATTAAATGATGACCGGCAAAGTTATTCCAAAACACTAAGCAATCAGTCAGCACTCCAATTTTTTTTGAACTGCCCATCATGAGCAAAGTGTCCTTCCTACTTTAGGCTGAAATCTCTCTCCCTCCCAAAAAGGTTTATTGTCCTAACCTCCATCAACCTTACCGGCAACAGAACTTCTAGAAAAGTTATTGTACCATTTGGTAAAAATCTCAGGCTAAAAAGCTGACGAATAGTATTAAGAAATATTTAAGTTGCAGTTTTCTGCATCCTTCATTTCTTTGAAATTCCATAAATCTAGGGGACTTTTTACGTACCTGTCTAAGCATGAAACTACTAATATAATTGGGCCAAAATTGGGAAGGTATCACATTAGTGATTTTGGTGAAAAACTGCAACCCTAGTTGAAAAATTATATCAATACAATAGAAAGTGCAGAGCAAGCTCGAGAAGCTTAAAATTTGTTCATCTCTCATTTTCAGCAAAATTACTATTTTCAATATGATAAAGTAGTAAAGGTAAATCGCACTTATAGGTGAACCTTGAAGGATGTAATAACAGTGTTACACAAAATACATGAAGAATATGTTTTTAAAGAAATGACATTGTATTTAATATCTTTTTTTTTTTTTGAATTCTTTATTATGCTTCTGTTTTATATGCACTTCATATATCATTAACTAAAGGATTTATGTGATCACTATTCCTGATTTTATGTCAAAAGCTACCGTCCTTGCTTTGGATGCTAGCACGAAATTTAAAATTAGCAAAACTCCTTCTACTTCCATATGAAGAACATATAAATATAGTAATAATACTGTCAAGTACTGTAGAGAAGTCAAATAACAAAACCCTCAAAGAAATATAAATAAAGAATGAGTTTGATCAACTCCCAAGAGACATTTTTCCTCAAACTTCCTTTTCTCAAAAACAAACAAACAAACAAAACCCACAGTAAATATTTCGGGTTTTCATAGTCCCTATTCTTTAATATTTCTTTATCTTGATAAGACTTGCAGAAGCAGTTCTGGTATTTCAAAACATCAGTCCAATGAACGATCTTGCACTATGCAATACTTACAGTTTCATATATTATGACACACTTGTCCACAGACCTTTTAAAAAAAACACATCAAAATTAAAACGATGCATAGAGGAATAAAGAAACAAACCAGTTCTAAATAAAAAGGGGAAAAACAAACAAACAAACACACACACACACACAAAATTCTTCCACAAGTAAATAAGAACAAATAGAGCTCATAACAGAGATTTATGAAAAGCTAAGATATCTAAACCCTCTCCACCCATGTCCAGCTTAAGACAATGACACTGGTTAGCTGTACCTACAGCACGACATAAAAATCTATACATAGATACTGTATAGACACTCTGCACTTCCATTACAATTTCCGATGCAGGGGTCTGTACAGTGTTTATGCAAAGTGGCCGCCAACCCCACAGCTCCCCACTGTTTGTGTATAAGGTACAAATAGGTCTTTGCAAGAATTATCGGTAATGCAGTTATTTCTCTGCATCATGCACAGAATCTGGCTATCCATTAGCTACTCTCAGTGTTTCTGCTCGATTTTGAAATCTTTTCATTTGCAAAGCAAACTAGAGGAAGTGCTGCAATGCAACACATAAAATATAGTGATGCAATGTAATCAGTACATAAAATATTTAATGTAATACAAATTGCATAGTCATTTACCATGACAGCAGTGTTTCCTGACAGGCTGTATGGGATAGATATTTCTCTTGTGACAATGTAATCTAAAACAATAATCTAATATTATATCTATATCTCAAAATATCTAATGGAAAATAAAATAACCACAAGCCACAAGCATTCAGAATGATCTTCAAAATACTGAAAACGACTCCCTTAAAAAGAATACAAAGCAAAATGTCAAAGCTAGCCATTGTCTCCTGTGGTTTGTATAGTTTTAGGTTTATTTGCTGCCTATAGTGGTCCTTTCTTTTTTGCTTTGCAAGACATCATTTTTTCCATATCAGTTTAGAAAATCTTCATTAAAAAAGACAATTAAAATTTAGAGAAGAATCCTTTGATTTGTTAGTTTAAGTTGCCACTTGGAAGTTTAGAAGTGATTAAGCACTTCTTTCTTAGAGTGCAGAATAAAAGCATGCAGTCATTAATATTCATAAAAACATAAATGATTATATCTACTTTATTTAAAATTCCTTCTTTCAACAGCTTGATTCCTGAGGAAAGCCACTAGTAACCAGCCGCCTGTTTCACTTTTTACTGCTGATCACCACAACTGTTTCAGCCTGACAGTCCAGTAACTTTCCACGCGTCTTACCAGCCACATACCTGACCTACACCTCCGCAGTCTGGCTATAAGACTACGATGGGAGACCACGTTAAAGGGCTTGCTAAAGCCAAGGCGTACAACACACTGTTCTACCCTTGGTCATGCAGCCGGTGGCCTCATCACAGAAGGCAGTCAGGTTGGTCAGGCTCAGTTTGCCCTTGATCAGCTCCTGCTGCTTCTCCCAACCAGTCTGCATTTGGAAGCGGCTTCCAAGTCACTGGCAGGGTTTGCTCCAAAACCTTCCCAGAGTCTGCCGTTAGGCTGACCAGCCTGCAGCGCCCTGGATCCTCTGCCTCATCCTTCCTGGTGGTAAGCATGAAGTTTTCATCTTTTCACTCATCAGGAATCTTTCCCTCACCTCCGCTGCCCTGGGTCTTTCAAACGCAATAGCGATTGACCATGCAATGACATCGGCAGCTCCCTTATCACCCTCTAACAAAGACTAATAATCATATTAGTCTCTAAACGACGGTTCACAATTAATCTGGGTCTTAACCATTATTCTGTACAGGGCTGACAGAAAAACAAAAACAAAAAAAACCACAGGTCTACAGATATCTTGATCGTGCACTTTTTAGAGAAAAAAGGCCTATGTTGCCATACTCTGGATGTGGATCAAGTAATACGTTTTTAACAATGGCTAATTTCAATCAAATCTGTCAAAGATAGAAATTTCAAGGTATTTAAGTTTCTAAAAATTTCCTGAAAAATGTGAGAAGGAAAAGCAAAACCCTAAATGGTGTCTCAAAGACAGGGTAAGGTTGCAACGTAAATTTGTATTTTTAATAGATGCTAGAGAATCCACATACAAGAAAGGCAACATAAATGCTCCAAAAACCAGAAACAATGAATCTCACTACAATACTCAGAGAACATAGCTTGCAACATTTTAGATTTCAAATTCAATCACCCACAAGCTACAAACCAACTGGAAAGACACTTCATTAGTTCTGGAGGTCAAAGAACTATTTCACATATATTTTGAAATCTGCAATTCATTTGAAATTTCTGTTTTATGATACTGAACTGTGGACTGGACAGCCATCTGCATGAATTTTCAACAAGTATAAAATACTGCTTACCCTGAAACTAACATGTGCCCATCATAAGAAAATGCACAAGCCAGAACTGGGGCAGAATGTCCACTCAATGTGCATTTATATCTTAATTCAACACCTAAAAATACAAAAAGTAAATTATTACATATGGACGTATTTGACAAGGCATTAAGATAACATGCTTTTAGGAGTGTCAAGCTGCCTTAAAGATCTGACTTTGTGACATACTGTCTACAGAAAAGGGGATAAAGGATCACAGAGACAATTTAATTTTAACCTCTCTGACCTCTTCACTTTGTAGTCTTAGCATCTGTCTAGCAGTGTTCTAGAGAATTGTGTAGCTGCACATACACCATTCATCCTCACAGACTTCTATATAAAAGAGATGACAAAAATACCCACTGAAAATGGTTTTGCCCATATGCCTAGTCTCTACATAGCAGTCACAGATTTACATTGCAGTTTTAGCAGAGCCAACACTGTTTTCATTCCTCCAGCTCTTCTTGCTCAAAGGGCCAAGATGTACTGAAAGATGAAAGGGAACCTCTCCCTGGCCTGGCAGATTAAGAGGTTTCAACCTATCAACTTGCCCAAAGGTCACAGCAGAAATGATACTGGTTACCAAAAGACGAAAATGCTAATTAAAACCAAACATTTAGCAAAACAGTAAGATTGAGAGGATTGGAGGAATTTTTTTTTTTTTAATCTTTACTTATACAATTATCACTAAATAGGGCCCAATCTCACAAAGTGCAGCATGCATTAGCTGTTTTCCAGCAAAACAATTAAAAGAAAACTTTCAATGTGTGGTTAGTTTTGCTCTGAATCCATGACAGCAGTATAAATTTGATCTTAGATGTAAATTGTCACTGAAGAGTTAAGACATTTGAATATGAAAAAACTTCACTATACACACCTAAGAAGTCTGCAAACAAAATAAACCAGACTTTGACCTTATTATCTTGACCACAAGAAGCCATCTGGAAGTATCTGGATCCATGTTCACCATCTGATAAAATTCAAATATATTAATGGGAATCAGAAGCACCAAAAATAATAGCATACCAGTCAATTACATCAGCATTCTTACACTAGAATTTGGTAAATCTTCTTAATCTCAGTACTACTTTTAAAAGTGTTGATAAAAATAATTGCAAAAGTTCTAAAAATATTTGCAAGTAAGAAACAGATATCACAGTTATACTGTTTCCTGAACAAGTAGATAAAGCCCAGAACTGCACTACTGTGCTCATATTTTACATTTTCTGGATAGTGTGTGTCTCGTCCCTCCGTCTCCTGAGTGTAATAATGTAGTCTTTTTAACCTACATTATATGGGTATTTCCATTTCTCCTAGAGTTCAATAGTTCTCAAACTTTAAAACCATGTACACGTACAAAATTTGACAGTATCTCACAATTTTCATGATTTTCAATGTTTAACTTTTCATTTTTTTAAACTGACATTTCATGACTGCAGTCCAGCCAATCACTCTTGAGAAATACTTGCATTAGTTATTAAAGATGAAATACAACAGAAGCAATAGTTTTGCAGCTTTCCCCTCTCTATTCAATGGGTACGAACATTTCTGAATTATGAAGTTTCAATCTAAAGGTGTTGTTTCTGTCCGTTATCAATTTTTTTTTTATTCTTAGCCAAATTCCTTCTGCTCTTCTAGTCCAGTGAGCCGACATACCAGACTGACAGAAGCCACCACAACAATCCTTCAACAGCATTACCTCTGCCACTAACAAGTCTTAAAACTCCTAAAAGAATCACCAGGTTTAAGGTTGAAAATCAGAAAATTGTAACAGATATTTATATAATAATGTAAGTATAATATAAGTAACTTAAATAAGGGCTCATCTTTCCAGCTGTGTAGTTACTGGAAATGTCAAAATAGTTAGTCATGCATCTTACAAAATTACCCAAGATTTCATCTCTGTTGTTCCACCATGTAAACTGTATTTTTAATTTCATCTGGTTATCAAAATAAAATCTTCGTACACTTAGAGCTGTTTGTAGTTCACAGGAACAATTAGAGCTACTACAGCTGTGGCAGATTTTAGGACGTGCCTCAAACCTGTCAAACATCAAAGCACCCTATTTTTGCTAGGATTTTACGGTGCAAGATCTGGGTCTTAATGAGAGATGAGTAGCATGCCTCAGCCATCATATTGTAAAAACACATTTCTTGGTAAAATGGCCAGAATGAGAATTCCGTCACAAAGCACAGAGCTGGACACATTTTACACGTTACCAAGAGTTAACAGGGTATTACAGTGCTGTACATGCAGAGCTCTTTGGGATAACTTAGAAGAGGAATACACTGTCTTCCACTAAGGTTCACTAAAAATTTTAGCAAAATCAGCCAATTTGTTTTGTTTTTGTTGTTTTTCAAGAATCACTAGACAATTTCACTGAAGTTTGTTCGTTCAGGAGGGCAGCACTGACGCTCTGCAGTCAGATGGGAAAGCTCACTCAGCAATACAGCACTCCAGACCCAACAAGAAGCCCATGTACAGACAGGAGAATCATCCATTGCATGCAGCCTAGCGCACAAGGAACCGATCAGCAAAGCTGGCTCCAATTTTGCTCTGAATTAAGCAGGTAAAGAGAGTCTCAATATAAAGTCACATTTTATTGTGCTGGATAAGCACTACTTGTATGAATTTTGTAATGTGTTAAATCTTCCAGTAATCCCAGAAGTTTCAATCCTTGATGATTGAACAACACAAAAAAAGGAAAAATGTTGGTTTTCATGGTTTAAATAAAACTAAAAATTATCATAAACCAGCTAAAAAAATCCCACAGTGTCAGAAGTGCTTGTTTTCTTCCCTATTTCCCTCTACCTTGGTGGAAGGGCAGAAGGCTGAAGGGCTGGTGACATATTTTTTTAAGCCCAGAGAATCATTTCACCAGGAAATGGAACACTGCAAATTACACTCTGATCTGTTTCAGCTTCAATGTTTTCCTTTGTTTTCCGATAGAACTCTTAGTTCACAATGGAAGTTTTTTGGTAGTGTTTTCACCAGGAAAGACCTAGAGGCATTATTTAAAGATTAACTGTTTCTGTCCCGTCATCTTCCTGCTTCTTCTCCTGCCTTCTCCCTGCTATGTACTATCTATCTTTTTACACATCCCTGTGTTTAGTGCTTAAACACACCGCGGCTGCTCAGTTGTAATTCTCAGTACCTTTGAAAGAGCAGCTCGCCTGTACTCTGGAAACAGAAGCCTACTTTACTTACCTTCACAGAGACCACTTTGTCTCCATAATTGACCTAGAAAGCACAAAATATACCTACAAGGTTGTTAAGACAAGTTACATATTACTTGCTAAATCTCACAGCGAGACTTCTGCATAACTTCCCTACATCCAATAAAAACAGATGCTATGTGATCTCCTAACCCTTTATTAAACACTTTTTCCAGGCAAAATTATATAAATTAACCTTTCAGCTTTTCATACACTTGTAAATTTAAGAATTTCCAAAAATTTCAAAATTGCCAATATTTGATTGTTTGGTTATGACACTTTCCCGTACTGCAATTAAATTCTACCAGGATGCTTCAAACAGAGGTTGTTCTTGTTTGTACAAATGTTTTTTCCCATTGTACAAGCTACGGGATTAGCCATGCAACTCCTCAGTATCCCCACACAATCATGCAGTAGTCAGAGTTGCTACGTAATTTTAAAAGCCTGTATCCACAAATGCAAAGCTTTCCCAGAGGCAGCCAGTAGTTTAAAGTGAAATTTTAGTATACATGTTTTATGTATATCTAAGAAGAAATCTAGGTTTTAATTATTTCAGTTCCACAGGAAGCCCTACAAATGTGAAACGAATGACAAATGAACAGAGTCTGCACTGCAGCCCTGAGAAAGACCTGCACTATCCATGCCTTCTGTTTTAGATCTCAATACCTAAATATATACTAGAATATCAGATTTCATTCTCAAAAGAAAAAACTAAGTTCTTGCCCATCACAACTGTGGAGAAGCACATAAGGACAAAATTGAAATGCAGCTGATACAGTGAGGTCAGCTAAAACAGCTGTAAGACCTCTGAACAATACCGCATCCTAGTGGGACACATGAGATTCTAGGCTCACTTCTCCAAGCCAGGTGTAGGAAAACAGTCCATCTATTCACACACCACAGCTGAAGCATTCAGCTTATTACATCTATAGTTCTTTGCATTGCTTTAATCCAGTCCTGTTCCTTGGGGAAGCATGTTAAGAAAGAGTTGAGTGGGAATGGTAATTAGCATTGCATCTTCTACCACCTTTGCTAGCCACAGGAGATAGGCTTCACTTACAGATGCTGCCCAAACATTTTCCAGAACCCTGACAGCATAATTAGCTACTGAAAGCAATCATAAGCATGCTAATCACCTTGTCTGTTGACCTAGTACATTTCTTGTCATCAACCTCACCACTACTTTTAATTAAGAGTATTCAGATATTGTGAAACAGCAGCTCTTCCCAACGTCATTTGTATCTTGAGCACTGATGAGAAAAAAATGTAAAAACAAGAGCTAGAGAGAATTAAAATCACTCTCTTTTTTCCACGTCCCTCCTCTGAAGAGTCAAGTAACTAACCATAAATTGGCTGCGAAGCAATATCACAGCAGGTAACGCCAAGATCATGTGCTTTTTCATTATAAAGGCATCTCATTTTATCATCCCAAATGGTTAAATCACCACACGATGATCCAGTGACAAAGAAATTTCCATTCGGAGAAAACGCACAGGCCACCAAAGAACCATCTTTAACATTCCCAGATCTGAAAAGCAAGAGCATATGGCATTTGATTTTAGAAGTAGTAATGCTCTGAAGAGCTGATCTCTAAAATGCAATCTGATACAACAAACCAAACTGTTCTAAGTTCTGCATTTTGGAACTCAGTAACAGAGGGCAGAGAAACTCATACCAACTGTGCAATGAGATGCAAAATACGCACAGCTGCAGGAACCAGGACCTGCTCTTTGAGTACAGGAGGAAAAACATGAGATGACACCCCAAGATCGAATCATTTTAGTAGAGTGATAAAACAAGTTTCAAACTAAAGACAATTTGCATGGAGTTACCACTTGAAAGGCAGAACACTGTTAAAATTCTAATGCAGGATAAATTTTGAAAGTCAGCGATAAATTACAACGGTCATAACACAGACACACATGTACACAAACCGGAGGGAAACAACTCCCACAATTCCTCTGTTCTGTTTTTAAAGCCAAAACAGAAAACCTACTTACACGTATGATAAGCTGTAGCTAAGTAGAATACTTTGTGACTTATGACAGAGGGTTAATTTCGAACTACTTGTATACTGGAGAAAGTAATTTTAAAAAACTGATTTCTGTATTTTAACTAAGTCAGCCAAAGTACTTTGTAAAAACTGATCCTGAAAGAAAATTCCTAGCAGATATGCAAGTGTCTCAGAGAGGAAGTGGGGTCAATCTAACATCCTCTGGGTTATCTGATAGTAACCTAAAGTCAACTGAAAGTGTCTCACTCCTTTTAACAGACACTAGATCACACCCAGCACACATAGCTGAATCTTTAAGTATAGGAAAAGAGTCACAGACATAAGCAACAGCAAGAAGTCTCAGTCTTATTTACTCTCTTGTTTTATTTTTTCAGCTGCACATTCTCTTTTGCTGATAGAAATTTTATTTCTGAAGGAGGTGTCAAACTTAATGCCACAGAAGACTCAATAAACTTGCCTGAGGTTCCCTCTGACCAGACCTAGGACCACCAAAAATTGTTTACTCCCTTCATTCGATCATCAGGCATACAAGCAAATACACTACACTGCTTCCCCTTTTCAGATATATAATTCTGTTTCTTTAGTGCTGCTTTTAAAACTTTCCTTCTTTCACACAGAAAAAGATAGATTCTGCTCCAAAAACTTAACAGTAAAATAAAGAGTAACACGTTCACAGTATGCTTTTTATGACTTTCAGGACAGATATCAATATCCTAGCTACCGAACAGGAAATGGCAAACACTTCAAGAAACATACATAAATTAACTTGCTTTGATGTTGTTCACACCCATCATGATGATGATTTAACTCACCATTTAACAGTTTGGACAGTCAATTACAACAGCCCAGCTGATAAGGACTAACTGGTTACCTTGTTGTAATTACCATCCATCTACTTAGTCAAATGACACCATAGCATGGTAAACGTATTCTCTTATTTAGCATCAACACAGTCAAATGCTGCAAAAGCAGAGGGCCACAGACTGACATTCAATGGGTAACTAAAAACCTTGATGTAATTTTTAAGTACATTGATAATTTCTAAGTAATATTGACCTCAGCTTTAAGAAAAGCAGGACAGGTGCACTTTTGTACCTGCAATTACAAATGCCAATAATCATTCAGGGAATTCATCAGCTGAATATATATATACACACACACATCCCCAAAATATATACAATTAAAGTTAAGCTGACTACTGTTGGCAAGTTCGCACTTCGAAATGAACTTGTAAAAGTGAAATGAGGTGGACAGGAAAGGAATGTTCCAAGTTCTGCTTTGTTTCTTTACAACGTAAACACCAAAGTAGAATAACTTCATCTCAAAACAACAATATAGTTTCTACATTGTCATTACACATCAATCATCCAACTAGGAGTAAATGGAGGCTGTAGGTCTAAAACATGCATCATTGCATATACTAGAAGTATATACTTGTAAGGAAATGACTTTTTAATATTTCTGCTTTTTCCCCCGTCAGTAACAAGCATTCTGCATAAAAGAACCTCTTCACCAGTAATACCTCTAAATACATAAACCCTTAGACATCAGAATACCAATGAATGACATTCCCAATTTTTCTTAAAGATAAAACAATACGTAATCAATAACTATTTTCTAAAAACAAAGTGACGTTTTTATTTCTGTATATATTACAAACAATGAGGTGGCAAGAATCCATCAGAATTCTGTTTATGGACAAGTTTCCAGATTTACAGTATTTCAGATAACAACAATCAATAATTTTGAGAAAAAATTCAGTTCACATCTAAATCATTGCTTTGCAACGGAAGGCAAAGGTAGAGAGGCCAGAAGAGCAGTAACACGCCTGACCGAGGATAAACAAAAAGCAAACAAATTTGGCTTTCAAAAATGGCTGCTCCCTCATCCTGAGGACCAGAGTCAAACACCTCAAATTCTTTTAAATTCTTAACTTCTTTCCTGTTTTAGAGAGATATTGTGCAATTGATGCTCTACAACTTAAATAATGTCTTGCCTAAGTATAGATTACAATAACTGGCCTGAAGACTTTACTGTCAAAGAGAAGGATTTTGAAGATCACACAAAGGTTCATGCCTTAAACTGCAACATCACTACAAATGCTCATCTGCTTTGTTTCAAACAGTTAATATGTTCTGGAAACCCAGGCAAAATGTTGATTATAATACTTAACTCATTCAGCTCTAATACTCCTTTCTGCTGCCATTACATCTTATCCTGAAATAATACAGTTTACGCTAATACTTTCCAGCCTTTTTGATTGCTGGATTACCATTGAGCTTCCAAGATCTTCCTGGACTTCAAATAGCCACGTCATTAAGTACTTAAATTAAAAAAGGCTATGTGTAATGCAACATAAGGCACACAACACGGTTGGGCTTCACTGACCAACTGTATATTACGCATCATATTTTGTTGACCCACTGCTCAGAGACCAGATGCAAGCAATATGCCATGCATCCTGATTTCATGTTAAATGAATGAATTTTAAAAAAACAAAACAAAACAAAACAAAACAGCAGGATTTAGTTGAAAGATAACAATTAATTAAAGCTTCTTGAGTTTGCGGTGTTTAACTTAAAAAAAAAAGTCTCAGCACTTCTCCTACTTATAATCTTTTGGTCTTCTAAATCCTATTCCCTTTGTCACATAAATCAGAGGTGTAAAGTCTGCAAGCCTGTACACACAGTACAGCATACTACTAAAAGAACAGCACTTTATTATATTTCTGTCATCGTAAGAAAGGTTGTGAATAGATATTTGGCACTCACCTGTACAGTTTCAATGACTGCATGTTCCAAAGAACAACACTCCCATCCGCTGCACCAGACACCAGAAATGTGGACTCAGGAGAAAACCGGCAGACTCTAACCGGACTGCCGCTGGGCTGCCCGAGCACTGCCAGCACCCGACCATCATGAGTGTCCCAGACCATGGTGGTACCGTCTGTTGAACATGAAGCTAAAACGTGTCCTGATGGAGAGAAGCAGCAGCAGTGGACAGTGTATGTATGACCTCTCAAAGGGGAGTATGGAAGCTCAGTAAAGTCATTTAAAGAATAAACACGAATTGTTTTGTCCAAGGAACAAGTAGCCAAGTGCAATGACGAGAACGCACAGTAGTTGACATCATCACCATGATCTGCTAAAGTGTGAATTAATGTCGCCATTTTATATACTTTCAAAAAAAAAAGTCTGAAAAGAAAAGTTAAAACAGTTAGACTTAGCTCTCCCATTTCATAAATGGTAAGTTCTACCTTAACAAGACACATTCTCCGGGAAAAAATAACCGATTTACAAAACCAAATTTTTCATCTAAGCATTGTTTTACCTTCAACTTAAAGCACAGAATATCCACAGCAATGAGATGAGGGGTTTACGACTTGGTTGGAACTAACATCTGAACTTTTATTTAAGTCAACTTGCAATTTTGTGATACAACAAGCAAGCTCACATAATAACTACCTGGTTTTAGGGTGGCGTCAATATAACTTATTCTAGAACTTTCATTTATGCCAAGATGTTTGCTGTTCAGATTTGTTATCAGCCGCATCTACGCTAGACACAATGGAGTAAGCAGGCACTGTAGAAGCCAGTCACCAAGCTAACACCTTACAAACCACTTGCTACATACAAAACAAATATCTCTTTCTACATGGGACTGGCATTCAAAGTCAAAACATTAATTAGGGTTGCACTATAAAGACAAGAATTTTTTTTTATGTGATCTGAATGGAAAAAGGAAAAAAAAAAGAAGGTAAGTTTTCCTACAAAGCCAGGATGAAACAGCTGCAAGGTTTCTTTGCATATGTTTTCAAACCATCCTCTTTTAACTGCGTGTCATGTATCTATTTCCAAGCTATCCACATTAACAAACTATTTTGTGAAAGTAGCAGAAACTTGTCTCATCATACCTATAAACCTGACTGCAGTAAAGCTGTGCATATGAAACAGATTGTAGGATCTCCAGCTGGGAGCAGGGCACAAATCTATGCTAGGACTGAAACACAAATTGCCAAAAACTACATTTGGGCTTTACTTCCAAAGACTAACATCTATTTTGAATTAATGGCTGTGGGAAGCAAGCAAGAACAAAGAATAAAAACGAAACTGAGATATGGTCTGTGAATGTGGCAGCTACTGATTTGCTGGGAAAGAACCACTGCATCTTCCTTTCCCCTATTCCCTGCTTTTGTGAAATCAACCCATTTTCTGTACCACTACAGACCAGGTTGCACTTTTTATTCCTGGACATATCTGGTTAGGTTCCTAACTGTGAGACACAGGTCAGAGAGAGGACAAGGCAGTTTGTTTCCTTGCCCCTGCAATCTCCAAATATTAAAAAGAAAATTTACGTCCTCGCTCAGCACCGCTGCGCCCCTGCTTCCACAGCAACCAGTGCAAAAAGGCAGGCTTCGGGGTGCTGAGTGCGAGGGTCGGTAGGCACGCGGGCAGGCACAGGGCTGGGCCGGGGAACAGAAACTTACCCTGCCTCTTGCTCGCCCCCTGCCCCTTCCTTTTTCCTGGCAGCAACGAGTGAAAAGGAAATAGGCAATACTAATTTTTATGCACAGGGAGAAGCAAGGACCCAGAGAGATGCAGACAGCAACAGGTGTAGAAAGATGCACACAGAAGGGAATCTGAACTACTGAGCAGGGGGCAGGCACGAACAGAGCTGGCCACAGTACTGCAGATAACTTACAAAGGCTAAAAAACACCATGACAGACAACATCATCTGGTAGCTGGAGAAAATTTCAGTTAGGTGTGAGCACAGCGCTTTCCTTGTACGGCCAAGCTCTGCTGCTTTTACCTTCTGCATTCTTTAACATTTATGTACTACAGTGCACAAAGGACACAACCAGGATGAGGCACCACTACGCTGAACGTAGTAGAGGCAAAAAGGGAAGTCTTGTACTAATAAACTTATAAGTTAACTAAAAAGAAGCAAGTGGAGACAAGAAAAAGCAGAATAACGGAGCACAGAATCAAGGGTTGCCTATTCAGAATGTTTTATAGTAAAACGTAAATGTTAGGAGAGTCCTGTAGAGGCAAACAGTGAAAGATACTGTTAGCTCTTTATTCATCTTGATTCATCATTATGAGACACATCCTCCACTATCCTTTGCTATAACAGAAAGTAAGTACAGCATAGACCCAAGAACGATGCTTCCACTATACCAAGAGCATACAAGAAAATAAGCTTACACTTTTAGGTAAAGATTTTCAGCAACTAAAACCACGTGTATTCACCATTCTTCCTCTTCCCACCTACAACTCCACAAAAGTACATTTGCAAGTCATCAGTGACCAAAAAAAAAAAAAAAATTTAATCAGGAAGCAGTATCAAAAAGATTCCAGGAAATTACTCTAATCTGGAGCTTGCTGAAACGTTCTAATGAGTTATATCATACAAAAGGTTTAGCAGTTGATTTGTTCCTTTTAAAAAATACATTATCGAGAGCACTTCTTTGTTACAGTACAATTAAGTAGAAAATTCTACGTAATCTTTAGAACAAAAACGGATTAAACAATAGATTTGCAACTGCAGGTCTAACACAGTTGAGCAGTAAGATATGATGACCAGTCCAAGATAAGTTTTCCTTTCCAGGCCTGAATCCTTATTCAAATTCAGACCACTGCTACCTTTCACGCTTAGGCAGCAACACCAGTGATGGCAAAACGTCAGAGTAATACTAACAGGCTTGCATTGCCAATCACAGATTTGAGCCAGTTTTCATGTAAATCGAACAATGCATACTGAGTGACATATTTAAGTCAAAGCATGAATATTAAGAGGGAGATGTGAACTGTTCCTGAAATTGCATTTGCTTCCTCATACAAGAACAAAAGAAAATAGGAATAACATGCACATTTTCCAAGTACTTAGACTGCTGGGACCAGCTCAGATCTCAGCATCAGACAAGCATGTTATGCTGCGAAGGTCTACAGACTGTGGTCAACCCTCCAGAGAGAAAGCACAGCCAAAAGGAAGTGCCAACACCTCTCGCTAGTTGTTTACGCTGGACAGAAGCAGCAATGCTATTTAACCAGAGTTAACAACTGCAGCAGGCTATTGTTTAAGTGCTTCATTCTAAACAACAATTTCAGAGCTAAGAGGCAACCACAAACATAGAAGTGTGATTTCATGTATATATATACATATATATATATACACATACACATACACACACACACATACATATTGCAACATTCAGTTTCAGATATACATACATATACTCATATATGTGTGGATATACACATAAACATGTGTAAACACATGTATGTACACACACATGTATAATATCTAAGCTGAAAGTAACCGTTCCCTTCAGGCAGCGTATGGCATGCCGATTTAGTTACAGGTCAGCCCTTTAAATACTGTCTGTTTTAACTTCAGGATCCTCCCAGTTTTACTACTGTTCTCTTTAAAACTGTTAAGCAGATTAAACAGTGGCAACGACATCTCTTATCTGCACAGAGAAAATCCGCCTACTTCCTTCAACTGTGAGAAACTGAGGAGCCTCGACGCTACGAGATCTTCGGCCTCACTGCAGAAAACCAAGCCTAGCAAAGACGGGTTTCAGGTATCAAGAGAGTTCAGTAGCCGGGGGAGCACCGAGAACCCGCTGCACTTGTCCCCAGACTGCGGCTTCACGCTACACCACCGCCCTCTCTAGCAACTGTGATTTCCTCCCTAGCCCATCAGCCACCAGCAGTCGCGTACAGAAAAGCCTTCAGCGGCTCCGGGCGATACCGACGACCCCTTCCCGATCACCGCCGCCCAACGCCGCGGCACCGGAGCCGCAGCCGGGGACGCGCCGCGCCTCACCTCGCACCCTGCCGGCGGCCTCCAG
>VXAL01016742.1:90407-102806 GCA_013399475.1 Chauna torquata
GGGGGGGGATTGGATGGAAAAAAGGCAGAAAAAGGGGAAGGAGGTAGAAAATTCAACACTCCAACTTTTAAAATTATTTTCTTCAGACACTGCAATCATAAATAAACAAAGGTCCTGCTTATGGTTAATGGCCAGAACATCTACAAAAGTTTGTTTGTTCTGGAAAATTGTAATTTCTACATAGACAATTAGTTAAAGAAAAGAATATTTCCTCTAACTAAAACTTTAAAATGTGTCCATACTTATGGCATATGTCAAGAAATGAACAATTTGAATACTGGCATAACCAAAATGACTACATTAAGAGGGAAGAGTATTTTTTTTAACGGGACAGATCTTTCAACAGTGAATGTCTCACATATCAAATATTTAGATAAAGGAATTAGGAGTGGATAAACTATAGAATTTACTGAAACAGGGCAAACTAAGAGCTGGGGCGATGAGTGAGTATTTGAGAACTTAAGAACATGTGTGTTTTGCTATTCAGTGAGACTAAACCTTTATACAGACAATACATAAAAAATACGGATTTGCCCAACAGTTCTTGACTAAAGTTTTTGTGTATTTTTTTCCAACTATATTTAGACAGGTAGCTGTATTTCAGGTTTATTTTTTGTTTTTGTTTTTTTTTTTCCCTGTAAGACTGCTGAAGCATTTGGGGATTCATTTGGTTAAAATATAATAAATAAAATATGGTGAACAACAGGAATGCAAGCAGTACAGCATCTGGCAGTTTACCTTCTGTATCTAGTTACTCATGGGTAAAACAGGTCCTAACACAGAGCATAAAATAATGCAGGACAGGAGACACAGAAAAATTATTTCTTTATGCTACCTATTTTAGAAAGATAACTTTAAGATCAACATTAGGTTTAGGACAAGTTCTATGGCTTATTATGGGGACCAAAACAGGACTCAGATTTCACAGCATGCTGCAGTTGTACAGCTATTTTAACAAAATACCACTCTGGAATGATGCAATTCTCTTGAGATCATGCAATTCTCATGTGTATCATATTTTTTTGTTGTTGTTACTTTCAGGAAAAAATGAATAATGTGTTTTTGCTTCATCAATATCAGAATTAGAAAGGATTTTAAATATGAACCTTTGTTTTGGTTACAGAAAAAATTCTAATATCCAGAAAAATGTCTGATTAAAACAGAACTTATGCATCACTCCAATTCAAAACATGAGAGGATTCAATCAATCACGGTATACAACTTTCACAAACAGAAAATTACATTGAAATTTTAACAAAAATAAGTTTAGCATTTGCTGCATTGGAAGAAAGATAGTTTGGTAAAATAAACAGACTAAATTGTATTGTTGATTAGAAACACAGTACTTCACTGTGATAATTATTTTCACATTTATTTTATTAAACTGTTGTGGTTTAACCCCAGTAGGCAACTAAGCATCGTGCAGTTGCTCACTCGCTTCCCCCCAGTGGCATAGGGAGAAGAGAACTGGAAGGGCAAAAGTTAGAAAACTTGTGGGCTGAGATAAAGACAGTTTAATAAGGAAAAAAAGAAAATAAAAACAAACAAACAAAAGGGGAGAAAAAAAACCACACAAATGATGCAAAACACGATTGCTCACCACCAGCTGACAGATGCCCAGCCAATCCCCAAACAATGGCAGGCCCCCCGGCCCCCCCAGTTTTACTGCTGAGCATGATGTCATATGGTACAGTACATGCCTTTGGCCCATTGGGGTCAGCTGTACTTGGTTGTGTCCCCTCCCAGCTTCTTGTGCTCCCCCAGCTTACTCACTGGCAGGCAGCTTGAGAAACAGAACAGACCTTGACTCTGTGTAAGCACTGCTTAGCAAGAACTAAAACACTGGAGTGTTATCAGTGCTATTTTCATTACAAATCCAAAACATAGCACCATCTGAACTACTATGAAGAAAATTAATTCTGTGCAAACCAAACCAGCAGACAGACACACATTAAGTCTTCAAACACAGAATATTCTGTGTATTTGCACACAGAAAAAAAAACCAACTGAAAATGATAGAAAGAAATGAATATTTGTACATTCTATGGTCGTCCTAGCTTTCATATACAGAGTTCACTGCCACAGAGAAATAATTCAGAAAGAGACAAAAAAAATACCAAAGGTAGGTAAACATGAAAAAGCATAATATATGGAACTATAATCACCAAAAACTTGCAAAATATTAATCCTCATTTTGAAAAACATATTAACTGTCTCACAGCCTGAGAGGTAGCATCAGAAAGCACCAAATGAATAGAAGAGGTTTACTGACTGCTACCCCTTTAGCCTCTGATTGAAGGTGAAGACTAAAGACCTCACTAAACAAAATTATTGCTTACAGATACTGGCAGCATGTACTGCCTACAGAGACAGGGCATGGTATGCCCTGGCATGACGTTATTCTTTTATGTTTCTTACCTTCACCACTTTCCATGCCTTCTACAAAAATACCACCACATTGGGGCAGAATCCAATACCGGCGCCTATAACGATCTTGACCAAACATCATTGAACGCAAACAGTGTGAAGCTTCAAATAATTTCTTTCTATACTGGCTTTGTTGCTGTTTTAAAAAAGGGAAAGCATTATAATTCAATAGATGGAGGGGAAAACAAACAAACAAACAAACGCATTCTGACTGCCAGACTGAATGGAAGTTCAAGAGTCACATGAGGAAGCTCTTTTAGAGAAGGGGTGTGTGTGTGTGTGTGTGTGTTATGTGATATTCTACTCGCAATTGCTGCCTTGACTTTTTTACTTAGAGATGCCTTTAAAAAAAAAAAAATCAATTCAATCACATCCTGATTCACCTTACGTTTATCAGCTTTCCTTTAAAACCACATTTTTCAATGCTAGGACCTGGCTTTTTAACACTGCCTCTCACAGAACGAAAGGATCAATGACTACATTGCACTAGAACAGCTGAAATCCTATCAATTAAGCAATAACAGAAAATGGTATACAGTCCACTTGAACATAGCCAAACTGTGTGTGCTACTGCATCCCGATGGGAAACTAATGAGATATTTTAACTGGTTCGTAACAGAGTATTCAAACAAACAGTTCTCTGAGGGGAGCCAACAAAGAATTTCAGTTCATTTATTCACTTTTTGCTCTACTAAATTGATGCTGTTGGAAGCCAGGTGTAATTCTGGACTGCTAATTTTTTTTTTTGCAATTTGGAACATGAGAGAAACTAGGAGACAAAGCTTTAAACAACAAATTTTCTGACAGAAAGACTAAACTAGTTAATAAAAACATGTGCCGTGAGTAGCCCAATCCACAGCACTAGGTCTTATTTATGTTTCTCTTTCTACTCCATTGTTTCTTCTTTCGAAATCTGAAGCAAAGATAGCTGTTTTTATTGGCCTGGAACATAGTTGTAGCAATTAACCAACTGGGGGAAGGAATGAGAACTGCAGTCATTTCCATAATGAAAAAACTCATTCCTTCTTGTGCACGCAGCTTTATGATCACTTTCTAAAATCAACAGGCAGAAGTATATCAATTAGGTCTGGCTAATAAAGATTTGAGATATCCAATGATATCATCAATAGCTTTCCAAGCATGTCTTAAGTCAAATCCAGTACTGCAACAGATACTCATTATTTGGACTAAACTCGCAATTCAGGTGTCATAAACAGTAGCATCATTCATATTTTCATTAAATAAAAGCTGGTCCTGATTTCAATTTATATTAAGGCAGAGCACTTAATGGTGATGGCTTATAGTCTAACTCTTGATATCAAGCAATCAAATTTGAATTATAACTGAGATAGATGATCTCTCACCTTTGTTAGTTTTTCAATCTGCTTCTCTAGTTCTTCAACACTTGCTGTCTGGTCTCCATCATCCTATAATCACCAAATACACTGTCACATCAAATCTATTTCAGGATAAAATCATACTATGTCTTACTAACATTACAGTAGAAAAGATGTAACAGAAAATGAAACATCAAATATGACAGGCAAATCCTAAGGGTAAAAATGTTCAAATATTTTGCATGTTGAACACATTTGACTAGGAACAACATAACTGGAAAAAGACCTATCTTTCAGTAGCATCCCAGATACATATGCAGGAGAAAGCTGGTGGCCAAACGTTTGCTGAAAACATTCTCTTACTGGAAGAGATAATTCAGTTTGCACATAAACACTTAAAACTATAGAATTTAATCTTGTTTTCTATGAAGCTTTTTGGATATTCATGTTCACTTTAAAGAGTTTTTCATGCATGAAATAATGTAATCTGTCAAAAAATCTTATCAGTCTTTGGTCAGAGCACACTTGCATCTTATTTCAATGTCTACAAGAAATCGTAGAGCCACTTTAAATGACAAATCTGCTGTAAGAGTTCCATAATTAATCTTCCTGATTTTTGAAGAGGAATGCATCTGTGATTAAGCCTGTGGTTCCCCCTTCTTCTTGTCACAGTTAAAATTATGAGTCATTTCCATAAGAAGAGTTTGAATTTAGTTCAAGAAAGTCTTTGGGGATAAAGGGGAGTTAAAAAAAAAAAAAAAAAAGAAAAAAATTCTTAGGAGCTCCCAATTACTTGCAACATAAGACACTGGTCTTGTATTTCATGTCTCTGTAAAAAAAGTACCAGAGCGAAGCCTTCTAAAATATCACATACAGCACATATGCAGTTGAAATCTTTTTCTAGAGGAGTTATAGGACTTCTGTCAGTGAAATGTCCAGTGCACCAAACTATACGACTGTATTTAAGGGAAAAAGATTAGGAGAAGAATGTAAGATTAGATATCTAAATATTAACTATTTTAAATTCTGAAGTATTAATTTGTAAGAACATTGTGTTATACCTCTAAGGTATTCTCTTATATTCATAGAAATTAACAGTATTTGTAATAAATCCAGAATAGCAGCAAAAAGGGCTGTTCCTACACCCTACAAACTAGTTGGGTTTCTAATGAAGAGTGTTTCTAAAGATTTGAGTTCACACATTAGTGCCACATGCATGCACTGATTAAACGACCATATTCAGAGCAGTCCTAAAACTTTACTGTGAACTTTGATAACCATACACAAATAGATCATTTTCTGGCAAAGTGCAACACCCAGTGCTACAATTTAGTATTTGGTACTGCTCGTCTCCTCTATCGGGTTTCATGCAGTAGAGACTTAGAGAGCTCTACAGTGAATCTTGTCGGCCAAAAATTCATTTTGTCTGCAGTAGACAGAATTCAGCTCAACAAACTAAAATGTTTCAGTTATCCCTCCTGCATCTTATCTGATATTGACTAGTAAAAAATTTATCATCTTGTGATCAACACAGTTGAGGACTGAAATGTACTTTCTCCAATACTCATTAACCTAGAAAAGTTATGAAAAAGCATACGGTAAGGTCACAGGCAAGTTTTATAACAGATAATGTTAAACAAAAGTTTACACTTCTTTATTATTTTGTTAATTAAAAAATGACCTTTATCCTCCACTAACAGAAACTTCAGTTACGCTCCTTTGCTAAAAAAGCTGTGGTTCTCAGGATCTTGTACAATCTTTCACAATTTCAGGAAAATTAAGATGAAGCCAAAACAAGCAGGAAGCTATCAAAAAAAGAAAAATATACTCTGGAAAACAAACTTCTTCAAAAAATTTAAAAACACTGGATGTAAACAATTCTTCCTTCATTCTTATTGTAATATTTTAGGGGAAGTGGTGTCATATTGCAGAGAAACAGATGGGAAACAATTTTTAATTTACCAGTTAATTCTGTTTCAGTATATTTAAAATCCCCCACCTCATCCTCACAAACTTCTGCCTTCTTTCCTTTTTTATCTTCTTTGTCGTCTTCATCCTCATCATCCTCATCTGCCTGATCATCACTATCATCGTCATCATCATCGTCATCATCACTGTCCCCACCCTTTCGTCTGCGTTTGCGGCCTGGTGTTGGCGTTTCCAAAGAGTGCTGTTCCTCTCCTACATCACCACCTCCTGTAGCATCTCTTTTGCCAGTTTTTTTGGCATGAATGATTCTAAGCCTTTAAACACATGACAAGAGGTGAAATTATGGAGCATGTTTGTAGCATAAGCATACCTTTCTTCCTGTGTGATTGAAAGTGAACCATACATTTTAGATTTAAATGAGTTCTTCTGTTCTACGATGACATTTATTACCTAACTGCTTATTGCCATTAACCAACAGGAAAAAATCAGGGTTACAGAAAAATCAGGTTACAGAAAGCCCTTACACCTCTTATTCAGTTCTGCATAGAATTTTTGGTTCTCTCAGGTAAATTTTATTGCATAACCATTTAAAAGAAACGCAACACAAGAGTGGTTTTGAAAAGTCTGGAAGGACAATTAGTAGAAAGAACTATTTCAATTTCTTTATCTTCTGTTTTATGCATTTAAGAATATGATCATAAAATACCTGTCCAAAAAAAAAAAGCAGAAAGCAAAAATTTTAAGCTGGAAGTATGAAATTATTTACATTTGCATGGCAACAGCAAGGTTGGTTTAAGAGTAATTTTTTTTATTTCAGATTTTTGTGTGTTTTTTTTTTCCTTTAATTATTATATATTACTTCACTTTAGTACAGTCCTTTGGCTGATCTTTCCATTTTAGGACATACTTTCTCTTCTGAGAAATATTAGCTACCTAAACTATTAGCTTACTCAATCAAACCTTTATTTTTCCTTTTATGAAAGAAAAAGGAAACTTACATACCAGTAATTATGGTTGTTGTAGACCTTCTTCTTCTATAAAAACCCTATAAGACAAGATTCCACACAGCAAAAATTATAGTTCCACCTACCAGGAAGCTAGCAGGCAAACATGCTGAATCGCAGGAGGTATAAATAGCCAGGCCTAACCAGTCACTTACAATGCAGACCGAAAATGTAACTGACTTAGAAGAGATTCATAAACGTGTAGAAAAGACAAAGATTTTATAAGAGATGGTTGGAAGAAGGTAGGATGGGAAAAGTAGAACGGTAACGACAAACACAATTACCAGTACGTAATTTTCCCTTGTCGTACTTCTCTCTCTTCCCATCCTACAACACAATATTCCATACAGCAAGTGGCTACAAATACAATGAGTGTTTTAAAAGTACTAGTTCCTTTGCAGATGTACACTGACAAACGTATCAGCTTCTAAAATGCTGATAAAACTATGTCAGTACTCAACAGCATCGGATTTTAATGAAGCTCTCACTGCTCAATTGGTAGTAGCACTTGTTAAAAAAGCCTGTTAGCAAGAAATCATCAAGGGTACTACTGTTTGCCTGAAAAATGCTGTTTTGTTTTTGTTTTTAATGCAGTGGTTTATCCACTGGAGAATTTATAAAGTCTTACATTTTTATTTTGCCAACAGAAATGGATTTTTAGCTATTTTAAAAACTTTAAATATTTTGGATAAAAAAGAATTCTCAGGTTACAGTGACTTCAGAAGCAAGTACTATTTCTGGCTCTGGTGCAAAAAGCCTTAGTCTCACTGAATATCAGTACTACTCAGACTTCCACTGAATTCAGTTTTTTAGAAAAAGATCTACTTTTACTAGAGTAACTTCAAACCATCAAATCCTCTTCAGCTGGACTGGAAATTCCTGCGTACACACAGTAATAAACTATCAAACAAAGCCACTAGTCAATGACTGGATTGAGTGCTACGTGAACAATTTTAGAGACAAGTTAGACTAAGATAATTTGGAAGACAACTCAATAAAAAAGTTGACAGATGAAGTTCAATGACCAGCAAACACCCTCATTTACATACCTAAAAGAAATGAGAACAAGTGAAAAAGGCTACTTTCACTGAAAGCAAAAATAGATACAATGCTGGAAAGCACCAAAGGAAGCCAGCATGACACTACAAATAAGGACGGAAATGAATCAAAGATTCTGTCTTTTTATAGCACCACAAGCATCAGAAGGCAGCTGTCTGTATCCAAAGTAGTGTAGAGGCAGAAATCAATAAGAACATAACTTTAAAAAATGTTCAGATTTGTCAAAAGGTGGCATAATTTTCCTGCTACTACCTAGAAATACGTCAGAGAGAAGAAAACCTTCACTCAGAAAACTGTTTCATCTTTCTAACTTTCATGTATAGACCAAAAGGACCTCCGTAACCGTTGAGGGAATTATGAGGTCCACTGGCCTATACAGAAGAGTTGGTGACCATATACTCAGATATGTGACTTAGGCCTACTCTTTCCTAATCTGTAATGTTTACTAGGTCATGGAAGGAAAATTCGCCTTTTGATTTAATTTTCAAGCCTTCCTCATAATTTTTGTACGTAACTTAAATATTAAAAAACAGCAAGGAGAAGAAATTCTAAACATTACACTCTCTTAACATTGTTCATCTTTGGTCTCAAAAAATGAAAGTTTCCTAAATTAGAATTACCTCCTACCCAAACTCAAGGTGTAATTCCTACCCTCGTGTAACACTGCTGTTGAATTACCATCACTATTTACAGTTAAGATGGCCTCACTGCAAAGACATTAACTTACAAGGAGTATGCCATAATACTGGCATGTTAAAAAGAACAGTTGTAGGGAAAACCTTGTTCTGTAGTATTTCAAAGCTTTGTAAAGAAACAGGTATTATCTAATCCTTCAAGAAGCTATATTTGATTTTTATTCCCTTTTACATTGATCAAGCTACAAAAGAGATGTCAAGATGATGTAATAGAAAAGGAGACACGGAAGTTATGATTATTTAGTAATAAAAACAGCTGAATCATCTCAGGTGAGACAGTCTTCTGACAACAGTTGTGATACAGAAAGCACAAAGAAAGATGAATTGATCTGATGAGATAGATGCCTTTACAAAAATGGTGATTAGTATCAAGAGTCATACCTAAATTTGATAGAGAAGGCACTATATGCAACCTCTCACTGACCAGAAGCCCAGTAGAAACTGTAGTCCAGGCAGCTCAGAATTCAGTTTCTGACCATAAATATTATAATCTTCAAGTGATTCTGTTCAATACCGTTAAGCAAAAAAAGAAAAGCCTCCCATAGGCTTTTGATTCCTTTTTCCAGCCTGGGATTCTATTTTTGTTTTGTTTCACATCTTACCAACACACCTCTTCATATTCCTCCCCGACTATCCAGTATATCCAGTAGAGGAGCTAATCGCATCAACAGTAGGAACATAAGCATAAAAAATAATCACTTAGTGAAAACATCTTCTGACACAAGCAGAATCTTTTCTCATGCCACTTGGATATACTTCAAGACAATCTGGACATCATGGTATGACAATTTACACAACACGCACACACACAGTCTGGTAAAACCAGGCTGAGCTGAAATAAACCCATTCCTCAGTATCGTTTATCCTACCACTACATACTTTCCATATATGATGGGCTTGTGTTTTGAGGGTCACATAGAGGTTTGTGTGCACATAAGAAGTGTACACATATCTGTTGATCGCATGGTAAGTATTCAAGAGACCTGATATTCCTAAAACTGTTTGGGACTGAGATGTTTAAAAACTAGCCTGAGCTCTGAAATGGATGGGGAAGATAACATGAGTAAGAATGAAGTCTGGCAGCAGAAAAAAGACTGAACAGAAGACTTAGATGGACAGGTTTCTTTTCAGAGAAGCCCCAGAACAGTTGTAAGTCTACGAAAATCACCAACTGACATAAGATAGCATTGTTTTAATCTGATCAGTGAAGGTTCTTCTTAAAAGTTTCTGAGAATTCATCAGAAAAAAAGCAAAGAATTCAAAGATTTTGAACCAAAGATGATAGTTGAGACAAGTTCAGTGACTTCAAAGAAGCAGAAGAATATCTCAGATCACTCCTACGATACTTACACTTTAAAGTAGGAAAAACACTACTGGAACCTCACATCCACACAGCAGAGGAAAACACAAGAAAAAGAGAAATGATTGTAGAAAGGAAGAGGGGCTTGGGACTTCAGGATATCATGCCCACTGTTTGAAGGGGAAGAAAAGAAAGATCATGAGAGAAAAGGGAGGATCCTACATCTACAAGTACTTACAGTTTGATGGAGGGAGAGAAAGACTAAGCAGTCCCTTAGGAGACAAGGACAGGCAAGGGTCCCATTCCACTAACAAATAATTGGCTACAACAGAACTTCAGCAACACTTTTTAAACTATATCCCATAGAAAGGACACAGATGAAGACAGGAAAAGGTATTTGGACTGTCCTAAGAGATAAAATATATTAACCCTATGTAGACTGGGATCTGCAGTATTAGTAGAGAATTTCTTTTTATTGGTCTTATTTTTTCCTCTACCTCCCTCTTGTCCTTCTTCTTTACTTCTTCCTTCTTCCTTCGCAGATACATTAAAGGGAAAAAAGGGAGAAACAAGATTAGAAACATGAGTACCTAAAGCAAGGACTAAGAAAGGATTCACCATTCCTGGTAAGAGGTAAAGATGACCAAGAAAAAAGAAAGTAGAGTCTGGCTATGCATTTTTACCCCCTGTGATTCATGAAATTTATGCCTTCTAGCTTCCAGGTAGTTGGAGCCATTATGCTTGCTGTATGGAATTTTGTCTTGTAGGATGGGAGAACAGTGGGTATGAAGCTGAACACCCTTTAAAAGTTCCAACTTTACCTTAAATAAAAATATTAAAATATCCCAATGTTTGCATGCTACAGATGATCCTTAACTATAGTGAATGATGCAACATACACAAAATGGAAACACTAATATTATGTAATATAAATTGGCAAAATTTGATGGACGACTGTTGTATGAAAATCGTGTTTTCTTAAAATGACTTCCAGAATGAACATCGCTAAGTAGGTCCAAATAAACTTTGATAACGTCAATCACGATTTAACAGCTCCTGTAACATTCCATCAAAAAAAAATTCACATTTTTTCGCCCAAAGAATATAAAATAGACTTGACATAGCTCCAATTACAACAGGCACTAATCCCGTCAATCTCATGCTTCTTTAGCATATTGTAAAAGATTGGTGCTGGGCCATTCCAAATTCACATCCATCTTAATTAGGCAGTTCAGTTACTAACATCTTGGTAAACCTGTGGCTGTATCAACTACTTTTGTCCTAAGAACCAATTGCCTACATAGCATATCCGAGCAAATGCCAAAAAGCAATACATGGTAATATTTAACGAATTGAAACTTACTTCCGAAGTTTGCCTTCAACCATCCATTTATCTCTCCTTAAGTTCGACATATAATCAATGTTTTTATCAATTTCACTGTCAAAGACAAAATAATCCAAAGTAATCACAGAAATACCATTAGCTGTGAACTTAAATATTTTTTTTCTGACAGGCATTTATGTAGAGATTCTTTGTCTCAAAGAGCTGTCTTGGAGAAACGCTTAAAATATAAAATAAATAATTTTAAGCTAGGAAGTTGCAATACTAGGAATGTCGATGCAGTGTACTACTGCACATATATCAGGCAGTCTTTATTTACAATATGATGTAAGCTTTCAGAACAATGTCATTCAAAGAATTTGACTTTTTTTTCCCATAGTTCCCCATTCAATGTGAAGCCTCCAGGTCTATGTGCCACAAAGCATCTAGCCCTACACAGAATATAAAACTATCACAAGTACACCTATAGTATTCTCACTAGGATCCATGTGATCTACAAACTAACATCTATTTTCCAGTATAGAAATTGAAGAACAAAAGAAGTGCTTCAGTATAGTCAACTATCTGGCAACGCACATCTGAGAAATTCCAGACTCAACACATTAGCAGTTTATACTTGTTTCAATTATGAAAATAAAGCACAACTCAGTTTTGAATGATTTTTATAAATCTGGTTTTACAGTTGGTCATCTGCAGTAAGTGAAATAGTTCCTTGCTGTGATGAATTTGCTTAATACATACAAACTCTCTTGAAAAGTACTTGCACAGCACTTGCACTGCCCAATTCTCTTGCCATTTCCCAGCTTTTTAAAACATGAAGGATCTATTTCATTTTTTCCTTGCACAACCCTGGTTAACTTTTGCAGCATATTGTACCAAGAGAGATAGAATTGGCCAGGCAACAAAAAAGTACTCAATTCGGTCACAGAAGACTATCACAGTTAAGTAAGCACATGGAGGCATAGGTATCCCAAAGACTGGCATTTCCTAACTTCTTATTGCATGTTCCTGGGTTTTCGTACATTGTATACCATAGTTTTTGTTTTGTTTTAAATTATAAAATGCTATACATCACTGACTACAAATGAAGTTTACATTTTCTTGAATTATTACCATGACAAGTCAGGCTTGCTTCTCCAGTTTATGATCTGCTTAAAGTATTTGAAAAAAAGAGGATTTAAAAAAATCAAAAAGAAAACAGAGTACTCCAGAAGACTTACACAACACTACTAAACTATTTCCGAGAATACCTAGTGAAGTTCTTTGTAATCAACCACATCTTTCACTCCTTGAGTATTACAAATTT
>VXAL01016742.1:103255-138552 GCA_013399475.1 Chauna torquata
ATCTCAGACACATTATCTCGATTGATGCCAACATTCAGTAAGTGCTCCCCAAGAATAGTTTTAGCCTAAAAAGAAGAAAGATGTTTCAATAAATCACATTTGAAAATATTATTTTCACTGCAGACTGTGCTATTGATTATAAAACAGTGAGGTGGTTTTGTTTGCTTTTTTTATACAAGAACTTCAATCAAGATATTTCTTTTTAACTACTCAAATGTAAATCTTGAATTAGTAACGAATTAGAATGTCTCCACCTTATAAGTTTTTAATAGTAGAGATAATACTTAGATTAATGAAATAGGTTAAATTAGAAAATGCATGGTCCAACTGGACTATTTTGTACACTATGAAGATTACATTCATAATTACAGGGTTGGTTTTTTGTTTTTTGTTTTTTTTTTACCTTGTATCCTGTAACAACTCCTGGATCACAAACAGCAGCAGAGACAAGCTTTACAAGCAAGTCCTGTACTTCTCCCATGCTGTCCCCTATGTTTAGCAAACCCTCTTGAAGAATAGTCAGAGAAGGGACATCCGTATTCACATCAAAGCCAAGAACTTTACCAAAGTTACGCAAGAACTGCACTACCATGAGACAATCTGAAAATGTGCTTCCAGCAAGAACAAGGCCTGGGATGCGAGGTAGCTCTGGCAAAGCCTGAAAAGTAAAGAAAAATAATTAAAGGTTCAGTAGTATATTTCAGACAGTAACTTTTTTGATACTAGCTACGGAAATCGCTGATACTTTCATATGACCTACAGCATATCAACAATAGAAGGTAAAGGCAACAGAGGAGCTGCCCCCCACATCCCATCCAGTAAATTTATTATAAAGCTGAAATACTCATCACTGATAAACTTTTTCACTTATTACAGGAGGCCACAGACTAATTAACACTTACTTTTTGGCCAGGAGAGGCTCTCAGGCTATGTTCTGAGCCAAAGTACTATAAAAGGTGGTATAAAAATCTTCAGGGGACATAGCAAGGGGAATTCTCTGGAAAAGAGGGGGCTTGAGCTTGAGATAAGTCCTGAAGGATAAGAACTAAGAACAGAAGCCTGGAAGAGTAATTTTTTGGAATAACAGCTTAGAATAGTTCTGAGAGAAGATGCATGTTCCTGCTCTAAAAGCAACTCAGACTAATGGAAGGTTTTCTTTTTTTCAAAGCAACCATGCAAACGCCTTTCAGGAAACAGGCCGCTTTTAAACAAAATGTTTTTAACTAACTAAATCAATACTGTTCCAGCGCTTGTAGTATATTGTATTTATGTATTTCAAATAGAGCTATCTAATTATCCTGACCAAAACTTGAATGCTTTAGGAGTGGCTGCAAGAAAAATAGATACTGTCACAACAGCAGAAGACAGAGACATGAGACAAGAAAATAAGTTTTACATTATTACGATTACCTTCTGGTCTGCTAAGCACATATCTTCATTAGGCTTCTTTAGCTCTTTTGCCATTTCTAATTCCAATCTTCGCTGTTCAAGTTTACGTTCTTTATTTAATCTTTTTTCATCACGTTTCTCTTGCTTTAACCGCTCTTTTTCCTTCAATAGAATTAAAAGGGCAGAAAATAAAACACATGTATTATACTTACAGCCAAACAATTTAACAATTTGAAAAGTACTACTTACGTAATCTTAATAATTACCATACAATTAAGGAACCTGCATTCATGTAAAGGGAAGGTGGCAACCACATAAACAGAACAAAATCATTGAATAGCAAATCCAAGATTCACTTAGATTTCTCTTAGATTCTAACTTAGAATCTGCATACGCTAGACTATGTAATGGACATGTGAGAGTAAATGTTTACAGTTTCACCAATATTGCAGAGGTACAACATATTGA
The DNA here is from genome assembly GCA_013399475.1 of Chauna torquata. NCBI lineage: Eukaryota > Metazoa > Chordata > Aves > Anseriformes > Anhimidae > Chauna > Chauna torquata. The sequence goes on from VXAL01016742.1 coordinate 105,113, forward strand.
AATGTTTTCAGCCACAATAATATACGTGGAATATGGAATCAATGATTTTTCCCACAAGTTTGCTGTTTTAATTTAAATTCTACCCTGGCTGTATAACACAAAAAGATAACAGTATCTTTTAAATGGCACACATTATTTTTAAAAAATCAGATCTATTCCTTATTTACTGCTGCTGTGGAAAATCATCTTCATAATATTCAGCTCTTAGTAGCTTTATTTGCAAGGTTATCAAACCAATACATTTTCTGGGCTATTACAATTTATACTTTCACTTCTCAAGGATCAATTTCTATGTAGGACATTAAACTAGAAGACAGGTCAAGTAAAATTTCAATTCCACTTGATATTTTCTCCCCTAAGTGACAAAATATAAATCCTCAGTGACAGAATACATGCATCTTTGTAATCATTCGGATGCTACGAATTGTGTGTTGCTTCCAAATGGCTTATCAGACAGCTCCTAGAATCAGAACCACTGCCCTCTTACAGTTAAGTGTACAAAATTCCTGATAAAGCCAATAGATGATAAATGCATGTTTAAAAACCTTTTGTTGTTCACTGATGCTCAGTGAATTACAGGAAAAATGCTCACATAATTATGGTAGCTTGCTACCCTGTTTTCATAAATGAAGTGATTACACTGTTACATGATATACCATTGTTTGACATTGCTACCCTGAAGTACACAGCAGTCCAGAATAAATAAAATCCACACACTGTTAGAGATGCATTCAAGCCTCAAGGTAAATATACTTCTTCTGGTACCTCCATATCACCAAAGCCTTGGTACTAAATTCTTACACAAACCTTCTACTATATACTTTTAAAGCGAAATGTTTCATGCTAGTTAAAAGCAGAAATAGGTTATCTGTGAATGAGTAAAAGCCCAATTGATTGTTTATCTACACAGTATAAAGAGAATCTGAATGTGAATTTTATTTTCTTCCATTTTACGAAGTCCCTAACTCTGCTATTTATATTATGACTAAAATAATTTTTATTACCAGTATCAATTAAAAAACGCTGGTGACAAAAAAAATCCCAGAACAAAAAGCAAAAAATATTATCATAGTAGTAGCAAATAATGCTCTAGGTGTCCCTGCTTGAGCAGGGTTTTGGACCAGATGACCTCCAGAGGTCCCTTCCAACCTAAACCATTCTGTGATTCCGTGACTGTTCATGTTAACTGTCCACTTATCACAATGATCTATGTTAGAAACAGATCCCTAATTTTAGTTTACAAAAATATTATCAAGGCAACTGCAATTATTTTCCTTTCCCGTTTGTATTATGGGATACTACAAGGAAGATCAGAGACAACTTCATCCAGCTTTTTAACGAAGACTAAGAGTCAGCCCTGAAATTCTTCCTTGCACTTAATTGTTTAGTTTTTCTTTGCTTCATTTTCTTTCATTTAAATTTATGAACATTCTTTAGCATCTGAGAGAAAAGATTCAGACTATTTCTCTGGCAACTAGACGATGCAAAAATGGCTATATTACTTCAATCTCTTAGCTATTTGTACTTTATTTATGCCATCACTGGCATAAACGGTCTCAGAATTTCATATAGAGAAAACCTTAAAAAGTAAAATAAAACATTTAGCAATTATGTTTTAGCATTGATATTTCCTCTAAGAGAGTATCAGGGTTGTATCTGAAGACAGCCTCAAGATTAAGATGCAAATCAGTTTATCATGGTCTAGTAAAAGTTTAGTTACTAGTACAGTTCTGCTTTTATCACGATAATCTGCCATGTCATTTTATTAGGTATTTTTCTATTTTTACCATCTATAACACAACAAACTACTGTATTATTTAAAATCAATAAAGCTAAAAATATTTGAGTATTTTATCTAGTAGTGTTTCATCTACTGCAGTATAACCTGAATACACAGGACATGGTATTACTGCAGAACAAGACTTATTCTCAAGTCACCTTAGTCACGAATATAAGCAATTTCATTACAACTGTTTTTCTAGGCAAAGCTAAAGACTTTTCCCTTATTTTATTCTGCAGCCTTGCAATGAAATTGAATTGAGACCTCTGAACTAGTTACTAAAGTAAGCTCTGCTACAAAAAAACTACTACAATAGCTCAAGAGCATGGAAACTTCATTGTCTTTCATGCCATGGTATCATGGTATGGCCAAGAGGAAAATTTAACTTGTTAAGGGCCTGATCAGTGGACTCAATGAAAGTATTTTGATGGGCTTTGGATTAGGTTGCACAGGTACAAACTACCAGCGTCTCGTGAATGTGGTGTCCCCGCCACCCCACCCTGCATAAGGCATCAAAAGTTCCTTAATTTATAAGCAAGGTAATGATTTTTATTACGAGAAACACTTTCATTTTGCAGTACTTCAGAAGAAACACCTTAATTCAGTTGGCCAACAGATAACCAATTAAACAGCACAAAAGGTATATTTAATCTTTAGCATTAATCCTCATAATACTCAAGTGTTGTTAAGTCCTATTGTGATACACTAAGTTTATATAAATGAAAGCAGTCACCAGAAATACTAAGAAATGCTCATCGTAAGGAAAGCACAGTGACTTTGAAAATGGCTGTATTTTCAGAAACAAAAAAATCTAGATGTGTGGATGATCAGTCTCAGAAACAGCCTGAAATTTTGGAAAGTGAGATCAAGTAGTTTTTTTTTTTTTTTTTATGAGCTTAATGTCAGCATGACTAAAAAAGAAAGCAAATTAAATAACTAGATCCCAAGCAAGGTGAGGTAAAATGTTTGGACATAAAATGAAACATACACATTTAGGACTTTAGGCTTCTCTATCTCTTGGTTGAGAATTTTGACCATTTCTATATAACTATATGTGTGTGTATATATGTATACATATTCTAGTAAAACAAAATGAGAAATGAAGTATATGTTTTCTCTAGCACAGCAGTACTTTCTACCGAAGGAGAAAATGTAGATTTATTAAGGCATAGTAACTCTATCTGCTTGGTTTCATAGCAGTCCAAACCTAGAATCATCTACAAAATCCACAAGTCCAAGAAATTTGGACTGGAGTAAGGTGTGTATTTTCACCCCCCGAGTATTGAGAAAAACCTGTTCAGGAAGTCTGACAAGTCAGTATGATTAAGTCCTTACTCTCCATATACACATGAACAATAGGAAAAAGGAAAACAAAAAACAAAAACAAAAAAAAAAGCCTTCCTTTCCAGAAAATAATGTGACACTGAAATGACTATGCAGTTACTGGTTTCTCGTGACAGAAGGACAGAATCACTGAGGGTGGAAAAAACCTTCTGAGACCACCCAAGTCCCACCCCTCAACCAACACAACCCCCACTCAAGCAGGCTGCAACTCCACAACCTCCCTGTGCAATCTGTGCCACTGTTCAACCACCATTACAATAAATAAGGTTTTCTTGTGTTTAAATGGAATTTCTTATATTTAAATTTCTATCTATTGCTTCCTATCCTGTTGCTGCAATGTGTACAAATGACATATTGCTTGATTGTAACTATAGGTAAATCAGAGACAAAGCTCTTCTACAGATTGCTGCAAAATGAACCAATGAAAACTCCAAACTTTCACTGGTTAATTACTCACCTCTGCTTTTTTACGTGCCTCCATGGCTTTCATAAGCATCATATGTTGTCTTCTCCTTTCTCGTTCCTATTGAAGCAGATAAGATTAGAACAAAACTAATCCACATGTTAATATCAGTAAAAAAAGCTGAGAACAAGTTTAGCATTAATAGACAAGTCACAGTAAATACTAAATATAGAACAAGAATGGCCAAGTCTGTGCATGTTTTAGTTCAGGTTTAGAAAGCAAATACAAGAACAATCAAAAGCAAAAAGGTAAAGCAATGAACATGGAGACAGTGTAAAAAAGAAGCATACAGATTTACTTATGGTCAGTTGTGATGCTCCTTCATAAGCTGGCAGAACAAAAAGCATAATGGTTGGCTGGAACAGGTCAGTTACCTTACATCTGCTATTAGGGAACTTGCAACTTACGTCTTCAATAGCCAATTCAGCAGAAATTTTTAAACTGGTTGTTTTAAACATTGCAAATACTAACATTTTTGTGACCAAGAAACAAATTTGTATGATGAATTTTCTCAGCTCTAGATGAGTTTTAATCAGGCTAGCAGTGGCACATATACACATGCACCAACACTTGAATTTATTGATGCCTGTCCCCCAGTAAACTATGTCAATAACTTCAAATACTTTAAGGAGCTGTATTCTGACGCAGATGTTTTTTCTGCCTTAAAAGTTGGTAGAGTAAATCTTGGCTCCAGTAAAAGCAAAGGGAATTTTATCATCTAGTTCAGTGAGGCTAGGATTACAGTCTAATGTTTCACTGTATAATTATAATGTTACGTATTTACCACTGACTGAAAGCTAGTTTGCTCAGTACTTTACGAACGTGAGAGAGACACAATTCTGACTTCTAAAGTAGGTTAATTCAAATCATATTTAAAAACCTCCGGATTCATTCCCAATGAATGGGACAAGGTTTAGAAAAATTATCCATGTGACAACCTATTAATTTTTGCATTAATTAATCCATGATCTTATACAGTAGTCCAATTTACGTTGGGACATCAGCAACACAGATTTCTGTTAAAAAACTCATTTACAGATTGCCACATTCAATTTATATACATTTGAGACGTCTTCTTTTTTTCCTTAACAGACAAGCAGATGTATGCAATGCACTGTGCTGTAAAGCCATGCAGCAGTATGTAATATGACAGCAGCCAGTGCTACATTTTATGCATTGCTATGACAACCATATCACAACCAAATCACAATGCGGTGTTAGATGTACAAAAATAAACATACCCATACCATATCTAGTCTATGCCTCTCCAACTCCTGGTAGAAAGAGTTGGCACAACATTATGAAACAGAAATCACAAAGTCATAAAACCACTTTAAAATCCCCCAAAAGACCCCAATACCAAAGCAAAGCAACAAATCATAAGATGAAAGAAAAATTGTGCGGGAATCAAACCCAGAAATTTAAAAAGGGCATATTTTGAAGATTTTTTTTCCCCCTTATAGCTTAAGTAGTAGTTCACAATTGGCATTCTGCCTGTTTGGTCAACTGAATGTATACCTGGTGCTTGAGAAGAACAGCTTGCTGCCTTCGCATCTCTTTTTCCTTAAATAAAACAACAGAAATGTAATTTTAAAATATTTTTCAAAACTTGCTAAGATGCACATTTTTGCCATACTAAAACAGCATATCTTAACTAAATTTTCTTACTTTTTTTTTTCCTTCATAAACCAACCATAGAAGAGTCATAGTACATATGATAGCAAATTTACTGAGCTGGGACTTCAATGTCAACATACACCAAGAAGAACAAAGCAGTAACAGAAGTACATATATATAAACTATTTTTTCCAGTGTTTGCAGAAGAGTTCTACAGGCTTGTACATATACAGCCTATACAAGACTATTTGTTGGGAAGCAACAAAGTATTTTAATACAGTGTGCTTAAAAGAATATTGTGAATGATGCTTTGGACAAGCATTTGAAGTTATGGAAACCAAGTGTCATGTAAGCAAAACTCCTGGTAATGGCACACAAAAAAATAGGGTCTGTGTCTACATATTCATGCAGGCGTGTATGAATGTGTGTTTCTCTGTGTCACATACGCGTACAAAATTCTGTGTATGTTACACATTTACAAAAATATACGGACACTCATAGATGTATTCATATGCCATATCTATTCAGTTTCATTCTCAACAAATACTCTTCCAAAATTACTGCTCTTCTGCATCAACATATACCATGCAAAATAACACACTTATTTTTGGAGCTCATCTAAACCAACCTTTATTCGTTTTTCAGCCTCCAATAATTTGGCATTTGCTGCTTCTTCCTTCTTTTTCTTTTTTGCCTGTGCGTGCAACATAGGTCACTCAACAGCAACATCACAACTTCAAAACAATCTGACTAGAAATAAAGCTACACACCATAAGAAGTTGAAAATGACATCACGTATTAAGTGTAGATTCCAAGCAATTTCTTCCTCAACGCACATTGCATAGTTAATCTATTCATAATTTTTGTTTAAATTTTCTTTAAATCAAGCCAGAATTTCAAGTCTATACAAAATTGCTTCATTTGGCTATTATAACCAACAACATCAGTATATAAAGAAACAATAAAATACAAATGGCAAAAGGATTAAAATATTATTTTTTGCATGATAGGAAACTTGGAAACTAGTGATCTGTATTTGCTACTATACTAGCAAACTAGTATACTAGTATTGTATACTAGTGTATTACAGCCTATATATTTATAAAATTAGCGTTTTAAATCTACTGCATTTCATACAAAGTAGAGCATGATACTGCTTTAACATCCTAATACTGCAAACTTGTAGTTGCTGAAGTTAGCAGCATAACTACCTTATTTCTATTGTGTTTTTTTTTTTTTGTTATTGTTTTGTTTTGTTTTTCTGTTTGTTTGGAAAAGAAGACTACTTGTGTAGAAAGTAAGAAACTTGTGAACATTTTCAAGATCTGGGTCTGAGTTAATACAGTTTTTTTTTTAAGACAAAAAATATATTAAGACAGAACTGGCCTAAACCCATGTTGTTAGACCTGTTGTATTTGGTTATATTCCTAACTGCACATATGATTGTTAAAGAACAATATTCTTACAGATGCAAACACAAAAATTGTATTTAAGCCATTATGTCTACCTCCAAAATTTGTTGAGCTCGAAGTTCTTTCTCCATTCTGATTTGCTGAATACGTTTAATTTTTTCCTACAAGGGGAAGAAAGATAATACTTTTTAAAAAAAAAAAAAAAACACAATATTAAGACAAGTAAATTTACTTTTTTACATTAGCAAAAATAAAAAAAGAGCAAGTTTATACACATATACTGTATACTTTCTGTTATTGAGTCTCACATCCATTACAGTCAGTTGTTCCCTTAGAGTAAGGCATGTTTACGATTTTTACTAGCATTAGAAGATGTCTGGCATATCCCTGAATGAACCACCACTCGTAGTTATGCAAAGATGCTCATATTTAGGAAGTCACAGTATTACTTTTTAACAGCTTAAGGGGACCAGATAATGACACCATAAGTAAACTAGCAGTGTTCAAATTCCAGTAGGCAGTGGTGGAGTCATTCAGGAATGAATGGAAATGGGAGCATTAACATGATAAAGGTGGTGATTTTTTGTAATCTCCCTGAATAAGAGATATGAGGTCTGTCAAATCATTATCTTCTGCCTTAATTCTACCAGCTTTTCAGTTGATTATGCTACATGGGGCAACACACAGAATCTGAGTACTGTGAAACCCAAACACTTGATCTGTCAGCCAGTAATAGCCACCCACTTGCAACCTGGATAACGTATTCACAGTTAAGTGGACTTTAGTATCTCCAGATTTTTAAAACATTCAGATATTTAATGATGAGTTTGGATGCCTTAATTTGTAGTCTAGAGAACTGAATTTTATACACAATGAAGAGTAAAATAACAGTAACAAGAAAAGTAACTGAGACTACAACTGCAGGCAGTATGACACACTTTGGCATTTTTCACCACAGTACCAAAAAATAAAAATAAAAAAAATATTTAAAAAATCCAGCTAAGCATTCCACAGCTGGGGTCTACATAACCATATTCTAACTTATTTTTCACAAATTAGTTCCTAAAACCTGAACAGTCTTATTACATTGATTTAGCAATGAAATCATTGCAAAACTATTTCCTGTGCTGCATGGCTTTTGCCTGTTAAACAGCAATAAACCATGCTCATATTAAAAAATTTTTAGCACGCTGTTTAAACTTTATTATCTCAAAACTGCTGCTTGAGACACAATGACTAGGAAGGAACATTTATGAAAAGAAATGTTGCTACATATTCAGCTGGACTTGCTATAAAGTTTCAACAAGAAAAATCTGCCTTCAGAAGTGGAAACTTCCAAGCTGTCACTATCAACAAAGCCAACTAAGATGGTACTAGTTCACTGTCTATTATACTGAGCACCTTCTTCACAGAAAAATCTAAAAAAATCATTGGTTACGAGCAAGGATTAGTTGTTATCTGTTCCTGGGATATTTAAGGTAGTCTGCAATAAAACCAATTTTGGTTAACTGTATTAATGAAGATATATATTCAGTTTTACTGTCAGGATTTCAAAGATGTGAAAGGCCTTTATACTGTCATTAGTTTTTTTTAAATCTCAGATCTAGCTTTCTAGTAAAATTTCTAAATGCTGGGATGATATGATCATACATTATCTCATCCTCATTATTTGTTCCCTGAGGTTAAAAAAACAAAAACAAAGTAGTTATGTCTGGGTTTGCTAATTTCCTCTGGAATCTGAATGTTAGATGTGAAGATTGTATAGATATCTAAATAAAGCAAATTCTAAGCAAGGCTAAGGAAGATTCCAATACAAGTCCATTTCTAAAAGTAACTCAGCTGCAAAATAGAATCACCCAGCAGCACAGAGTGACTTTATTATATATATTCTATAACAGAGCCTGAAACAACAGATTGAAAAGGTATAATTGGAGCCACAGAATTTGTAACTGAGTCATCTCTGGAAAAACTCAAGTGAGCTACAATAGGAAAAGACACCACTCTTCAGGCTACAGTGAAGACAACACACCACACTGAAGAAACATTTTCCCTGCAAAAGGCTTCACACCTTTATCCTGTTTGAAAGGCAGGAAGTATTTCAAATCAGGAAATTAATGGAATGTTCGAAGGTGACTTAATTAACGCGGCAGAAGTCAAACCTGGAATCCTTTCTTCCCTATGTCAAACTTCTAAATTTTATTTAGAGTTTAAAAATATATATTACAAAATAATACAGAATCAGGTGCAATGTTTATAGAATTTCAAGGAAATTTCAGTAAAGGTTTCCATCAGAAATAAAAGATGTCGTTAATAGTAAATGTTCATCTTTTCAATCTCCATACATCCCTTGAATTTAAACTGCTGTATAAGCACCTTTATAAGATTATGAACATTGAATTTAAAGCAGTTATATCAAAAAATTAAATGTACTATCTGCAGTATAGTGATTTGACAGTAGTACAGGTCAAGCTGGGCCTACCAAACTCAGTTTTTCTACTTTTGGAAGGTTCCATAAACATATTCTCTGCCACAGTAAGAGGGTAAAATTTAAGCAATAATGGTACTGAATGCAAAAAATTGTCTTTTCACTGAAGGCTCAAAACATGTCTTTTGACTGCTATCAGATAAAGTATTTCATTTTTGAACTCTGCAGTAAGTTTCATACTGAGCAGAACAGATATATAAAAACAACCACAGAAATATATTTTGGATGAAAATTATTCCTTTTTAAAAACTGTCAGATTCCTAACATAAATAACTTTTCACTAATTTGTTAAAATTCAGTTGTTAAAATAATGACAAGCTTGCTTCCATAAGTAGCTTCATTTGGTAATGTTTATATGAGTACATTCTCACCTTTGGTCGAAGTATTTGCTATAACAGTATTTGACAATACTTGCATGTTTAAAAGCATATTAATTCACTGTCATACTGAGATATCACAGAATCACAGAATGGCTTGAGTTGGAAGCGACCTTAAAGACCACCTAGTCCCAAAACCCCTGCCATGTGCAGGGACACTTTCCCCTAGATCAGGTTGCTCAGGGCCACATGCAACCTGGCCTCAAGCACCTCCAGGGATGGGGCATCCACAACCTCCCTGGGCGGCCTGTGCCAGGGCCTCACCGCCCTCAAAGTAAAGCACTTCCTCCTAACATCCAATCTAAATCTCCCCTCTTTTAGTTTAAAACCATTCCCCCTTGTGCTATCACTATCTGCCCGTGTAAAGAGTCCCTTCTCCATCTTTTTTATAAGCTCCCTTCAAGTGCTGAGAGGCCGCAAGGTTGTCTTCCCTGAGCCTTTTTTTCTCCAGGCTGAAACAACCTCAGCTCTCTCAACCTTTCTTACAGGAGAGGTGCTCCAGCCTCTGATCATCTTCGTGTCCCTCCTCTGGACCTGCTCCAGCAGGTCCACATCCTTCTTTTGCTGGGGGACCCAGACCTGGACAGCATCCCTGTACTCTTCCCAGGCCACAAGTCCCTGCTTCTGCCATAGATATAACCTTTTGCACACAATCTAAACTGATAGATGGCCAGAATCAGTGAAGTAGCTAACTACACTATTCTGGTGTGTACATAACAAATATATCATTATTAATTTTCACAGAACCAAATAAAGGATGACCACATCACTGTACTGGAGTAGCAGTTTTTTAATTTCTTACCAATATTGGCAAGCAATTACATATGTGCATGGCTTAAATCAACACAGACAAAATTGGGATGTCCTGATGACATGAACAACTACTACTGAATTTAGACATTTAAATAATACAGTGTGCTCTGTAAAACTACATTTAAAACATTCACTTTGTAACAGGCAATTTACTAAATAATTTAAAAACCCAAAACTCAATAATACAAAACAAAGAGCTTAATTAGCAATCACAAAGTTTACCTGCTGCTTCATTATCTTTATCTGCTCTTTTTGCTTTCTCCTTTCTTCAGCTGCCATAATAGCTATACAAAGGGCAAATGAAAAATTAGTATTAGCAGAAAATGATGAAAGATGGGTAACTTCCCATCAATAGTTTTCAAACTAATCTTCTAGCATACAAAAGCTTTTATAAGTCTGATACCTACCTTGCTGTTTTTTCGCTTCTTTGGCAGCTCGAGCTTGTTCCTGCTTCTGGAGTTTTCTCAGCAGCTTTATTTGTGCTGCTTGTCTAGCTATTTCTGTTACAAAAAGGAAATAAGTTTATAAAAACAGTGCTGTCCAACAATAAACATATAGCTCATATTCCCAGACACTTTTATGAGGTAAAGAAACAGAGAAAACCAGTTCATTTGTTTTGCACGTTTATCTTGAAAACATGCAACTACCAACTACTCTTTGCAGTATTTCTGGTGTGTATATATATATACACACACACGCTGATACATATATGTATGTATGTATGTATCAGAAAAAGAATGTGAATAGTTTCTACATAAAGTAATGTATTATTTTTGGAGGAGAAATTTCTCCATTAAGTGTGTGATATCATCAGGTTAATAATGCTGCTTTAGTTAAAAACTGATTTCTTCTTTCTTGTTAAAGCAGAAAATATGTCTCAGAGTACTAGATCATTTTATTCAGAAAGCATCAAATTACTGTCTTCCTTAATTGTTACTTCAAATAATTATCTAATCCTTTTTGAACAATGCAGTAAAAGCACACTCAGATGAGAGAGTTTTCTTTACCATGGCTACCTACAGCCAGTCACCACTCTTTCGCTAATTAGTAACTTTCTGAAGCATTCTTCTCCTTGAAGTGAGAATAGTTATGAAATCTGGGTGAACTGTGTATGGACACACTGATGTAGACAGCTATAGGAAGGATTTTCTGGAGGTTAAACTCAGCTTGCTTTTCAAAGGACTGAAGCCCAGTACCTCCCTAATAGCATTCTTCAAAACACTGTCAGCTTCATGTGCAATGACCAAGAGGCAGGCAGACATATAGAATACCCATATGTAGATCAGACAATGCTGTAGATAGGAGGAGTAGTGTAAATAGGTACACTACAACTGGGAAACCTTCAGGGCCAAGGGGAAACCATACATAAGGAGAAGCTACATCTGAATTGAAACAGAACCAGAAGCGAAAAATTTAACTTCTCCTCTGTGACCCAAATTCTAACCATGAACTATGGAAAAGCCAACAGATATACAGAAGATCACTGGGTCTGAACTGACATGATCCATGAGGAGCATGTAGTTAACGTCCAGCATGTCTCTGAAAAAAGTAGAAGGGAAAAATCTACAAAAAACGGGGACAGCAAATCAGACCACCTGAAATTCCATTCAACTGGTGCGTGCCATATTAAGAAAAATTGAGAGATTCTAAATTAAGGCAAGAAATCTAATTAAAAAATAAATAATTGGTTAAAAATTAAAAAAAAAAGGAAGAAGGGAAACTAGAATTCTTGGCATATGATAATCCAAATGTAATGGACATCTCAGATACATGTTAGAATGTTAATTAATAAGACATGGCATTGATAGGAACTACAGGAATATCAGAATGGATGTAAAGGGAGTTAGTTGACCAGCTTTCTACAAAAAGTATAGTATCAAGACATATAGCATAAAAATATTGAAGGAAGAGACTTTTTTTTCCCCCATTTGGTGGAACATTAAAAGAAGCTGTAAAAAGCAGTCTTCAAGTATGGAATCTTAAAGTCAGCAACCTAGAAGTAGTTAAAAAAAAAAATCTGTTTACTGGTCTAGGTAAACATTGTGCCACATTTCAAAAAGGAAAATGTAGTCCAATAAAAAAGACGTGGCTCTTCAGAAAAGCAAGCCGTCATAGTAAAATGGTGAGCATATGAAAAATAAAAACTTTGTTCAAATAAAAACAGGAATGCCTATGACACATTAAAATTAAGGAATGTGTTAGAAGGGCTAGAACAGAATTTGAAGAGCACCTTGCAAAGGATGCCTGAACAGACATTAAAGATCTTTAAATATATTAAAACAGGAAGCCAGAAATGCAATCAGTGGGACCTAACGACAAGGGGAGTGTAGTGACAGGTCAAGGGGTAACAGTTTTAAACTAAAAAAGGGTAGGTATAGATTAGATATTTGGAAGAAAATTGTTCACAGTGAGGGTGGTGAGGCACTGGCACAGGCTGCCCAGAGAAGCTGTGGATGCCCCATCCCTGGAGGTGTTCAAGGCCAGGCTCGATAGGGCTTCTGGCAGCCTGGTCTGGTGGAAGGTGTCCCTGCCCATGGCAGGGGGGCTGTAACTAGACGGTCTTTGAGGTCCCTTCCAACCCAAACCACCCTATAATTCTATTATTCTATGAAACAGGAAGAAAAAATAGCTTAGCAAAGAATATTACTGAATTCCTTGTGCCAGTCTCTATGGCTGAAGATGCTGGGGATATTCCCCTACGCAGCGTATCCTCTACAACAGACCAGTCAGAATAGCTAGATGAACTTGAGGTAAACATACAAGAAGTATTAGACCAAGAATGCAAGTCAGATGCTAACCGAACATCAGCACCGGACAGAGTAAGCTGAGAAATCTGAAGGAACGCTAACAATGAACCACAGAGGCACTGGTCTGGATGTTTATTGTATTAATAACAGCGACTGTTCATCTGTTAAAAGTACTAGTGACGCCCATTAACAAAACAGGCTCTAGAAGAAGTCTAGAAACAGCAGATCAGCATGTTACATTTTCTGTTCCTGCTGAGCTGGCAAGTCTTCACTGAGTACATTATAAAACTCTGTTGCGACAGTCAGCATGGCTTCTATAGAGGGACATTCTTCCCAATTTCAGGTTTCTACAAGCATGTCAGTAGTAAGTGGATGAAGAGAATGTAATGGACAGAGCATATCTGGAATTTCAGAAAGCCTTTGACAACGTTCCAGGTCAAACATTTATTAATAAAACTAAGCTGTTATGTCACTAAAGGAAAGCTCCTTTACAGACTGAAAGCTCACTAAATGGTAGCGGGCAAAAGGTAGGGATCAGGAGTCACCTTTTGTGATGAAGAAGAGTTAGCAGAGGATATCCTCAAGTATTAGTATTAGAACCAGTTTTATTTAATATTTCTCTTCATCAATGACCTGTAAAGGGTACTGCAAAGTTAAATCCCAAAACATGCAGATGATATTAAGCATTCTGGACAATCCAAGGCTGTGCTGACAGCAAGAGCCCTGCAAAGCAGTGGGTAAAGGCAGCAGAGGAGCTTCATCATAGAAAAATGTAAGGTAAATACATCCAGAAAAATACCACAACTAGACACTGTAAGAGGATAAAAGGGATGGAACAACTACCTTCTCAGAAAAGACTAAGAATACTTGGGCTCTTCAGTTTGGAGAGGAAAAGAGGAAGGACAGAAAGAAACAAGGTTTCTTTCCATCAAACCATCAAGATGGCAGATAATATAAACTGGAGAACCGTTGTTCTCCAAATCCCACAATCACAGAACTATGGAACACCCACTGACAACAAGATTATTTTTTGAAAATGAGAAAAAAAAAAACTCTTTAACCAGTAGTTAGCAGCCTCCAAAAACTTCTTGCCCCAAGAGGTTGTTGGAGCAAACATTATCAGGTTAAAAAAAGAGACAGAAAATGTTAATTCATGGGAAACAGTTCCATAAACAGAAAATCTAAAGAAATCAAGAAAATACGTACTAATACAACACTTCAGCATGCCAGGGTGCATATATGAGAGAATAAATGGACCAAGAAGCAATCAGGCTCACACGCCTTCTCCAAACAGCATCTCCCATTGCCATTACTGAAGACAGAGTTCTGTGCTAGATGAATCCCTCAGCTGAGATACTAGGGCACTTCTTATGTTCTCACAAGTGAAATAAAAAGAAGCAAGATAGACATGAACATATGTAACATCAAATACGCATTCTGAATCTTATTTTATATATGGAACATATGTTTTTGTCCATTTTACTAAATGCTGTGTGTGGTGAGAAAACACATGGGAGAGTGCTTCTAAACACTCCCCCACCTGCAGTGATCAATATGGGGAAAAGGAAGATATAAAACGAAGTAAAATGTCTTAGTGACTGGGACTTATCTTTTCCCACTGAGAAGACTTCTTTGAATCAGATCCTGCGTCTCCACAATAAATACACAGCCTTTCAGCAAATGCTGCGGTGCTTCAGCAGTTCACACTTATAAATAGTTTCCTAATTCTCAGACTGGACAAAGTGTGGTGGTGACCTTAACACTCAGAATAGCTGCACAATGCTTAGAAATAGTTTGGTAAGTCTTGAAAACTGATTTCTCTCTGTCCTTCTGTCTAAAGCATTACTATTGCACTTCTTAAATATTTCCACACAGAACAGCACTCTTTACAGGCACAAGGGAAAAAGATGCGAAGAACTGCACCAAGGAGATATTCAAGCCACATGCAAGGACAACTTGCAAAATACAACATAGCTACCCAAATGTGTCTACAGTCACCACATGAAAGAGCAGTTCTGAAGCCCAAGTTAAAATATCCCAGCTCCTGGATGTAAGGATTTTTCATATTGGAATAGCTCCATTTGGAAAACATGATACAGTTATGGACTAAAGAACTGAAATTCAAAGGTCACATATCTGATGTTTATTTAAAATAAGGCCTTCATGCCCTTGACACCTAGTAGTATTTCACTTCATGAAAGTCCTACTGTCAACATTAGTACTGTGAACAACAGATCATATTCAACATTATGGGCATTAAAATCTTGTCACTATCAGTGATTTCACAAGAAAAGTGTTCTCCCTGGAACAGCCGAAAGCTTCACAGAAACGCTAACTTCAACGGTTCTTAATTTCAGAAGTGGTAGAAATAGTTCCAGAGTTTTATCCATCCAGATTGTTTTAATTTATATAGCACTGTCATTTTTTCAAGCAACAAAGGGTTTTTTTTTCATTTTTAAAAAGTCAAAGGTTTTTTTTGTTTTGTTTTCAAAGAAATTTACAAATGTAATTCCCAAAGTAGAAACAAACAAGTTAAGTTGATTTAAGCCAAAAAGATCAACTTAAGAAAACGTGAAACAAAAAAGGGCCTTTCAGGTTACAATTTATTTATTCTTTTTTCTAAATAAATCATACTGTTCTCTCCAGCTTAAATCATACAACTTTATTCTCTGCCTAGAGAGACCAATTCTCTTTCATTCAGTCATAAACACATTGTAGAGGTAGAGGGAAATAATATTCTAAAAAGGGTGAAAAAGGTAATCAGTTTCAATTTCTTGTTCCAATGTTGTTTGAGTTGTTACCTGGAACCACAAGGATCTGTTCATTTTTGCCAATTTAAAAGAAAAACATCAATAGTAACCAAGATATTGGATGTCTGTTTTTTTAATCTATATAAAACTATCTACATAACTGAATCTAAAGTAACTATAGAGTAAGCTCTTAGACACACACCTGTACACACACATGCTTCTTCTTTTGAATCATATATATATAATTACTGATCTTGTAACAGAAAAGGGCTTCAAAAAACATTTGACAAGTTTCAATATACTAAAAAGCTTCGTATACTAATATACTAGTGAAATACATTACTTCTACTTAGAAAACACATTCATCCTCCACATACTGACACTCTCTCTGTTTGTGAAAGCAGTAACATATTTCTCACCTTGAGCCTGTAGCTTTCTTAAAAGCTTTGCATCAGTGCTGTCTAGAAATTCAGTGGTACCAACATTTGGAGGTCGGCCTTTGCGTCGTCTCATTCTCGATTCCTCTCTAGAATGTTGTCTGTCTGGATTTGGTGGTCTTCCTCTACGCCCTTCCATAGCCCTGATACGGGGAATGACTTCCTCTTCCTTCAGAAGACACCACTGCACACCCTTTTAATTGACACATTTCACAAACAGATATTATAAACACAAATTAAAAAAAGAAAAAGAAAACATTTGAGAACATGAACAGTGTGTATGTGTTTTATATACATATATATTTATTAAACACCTATATATACACAGACATATCTTCAAATGAATTATATATACATAACATACAAGAGCTGTGATGGACTATTTGGGTAGTACAATGTTTCAATGATGCACAGAAGCTATATATTGACAGTTTATCACTACAAAGCATTTGCCAACTGTACTAATATGCAAGATATTGAAGTCTTTTCAGTGGCATACACAGTTATTACAAAGCAGCCATGCCACTAATGTGTTACTTTTAATTATTTCGACCAAACCACTTAATACTTAACCCATCTTAAAGCAGAAACACAGATTCTTCCTTATCATGCAAACTACAAAATAACTATGCTGCTTTCACAGAATCCACTGCTCAATGTAAATGAAAAAAATGTGCCAAGCTATGGGTCACTGTCTTCCAGTTTTTAGTGTTTACAGAAACTCTGGAATACAGAAGAAGCAAACGCAGCAGCCTACTTACAAATATTGCGTTCTGGGTGTTGTATATCTCAGTTTTGTAACAACTAAACTGAAAAACCCCAGGCTCATTTTAATCTTGAAGTTTTGTTTAGTACAATTTCTTCCCCCCTCCTGCAGAAGAAAATTAATTTCTGCACCAACTTGAATTGAAAGAAATCACATTGTGAAAAGCGACAAACTTCTATCTTAACTAAAAGCTATGGAAACTGTATTCTCTATTTAAACAAAGCGTGCAGGAATACGTTCAACCTTTTCTTTCGCTATTATTACTATGTCTTTATGGAATCTCAAAAACCAATACTGAATTACTTTGTTAGAAATTAACTGATGAGAAGTAAAGATTGTTGTATCTACTGAACAGTAGTTTAGCTTATGTGATTTTGACTAAATATGAATCTATTCCAAAATTGTAACATCTTTTACCATTTTCACAATCATCTTAAAATGGTGGGAAAAATGCAAGCTAAGCATCCTTTAGACTTCTCTATAATTTGCCTCATAAAGGTATGCAAAAGATTTTGAAAATGTCTGCTAAATCAAGAATGAAAGTTGGTAACTTATAAAACACATTTATTAAATATATATTCATGAAAAAATACATTTGCATTACCAAATTTTTCACATTAGTATGTGCATAAGTATTGAAATCAAATTAGGTGTACCATAAAATACAGTTTGCTTATTTTGTCAATTTACTTCTAATTCTTTCTGCTCATTCTTCAAAATGTATTAGAAATGTTTAATACAACATGCAATTAAAAAAACAGCATTTAATGAAACATTTAGATCCAAGGAAGCTATCAGTATCTGCAATGATACCTTTTTTTTTTTTTTTGAAGTCTGAACCACTGCCAATTAGGACCACCGCAAGAGTACATCTCACACTTAGCTTACAGACCTTCCAAAGCTCTATGTTATTAGTTATGTTCTTAAATTCAAGCTGTTCAGAATCACAACCACATCTCTACATGTAGAATACATCATCACTAAAGACTTTTTAATCCAAAATAACTACCTCTACAATTTAAACACAAGTTGATTCATTTTCTATCTCTAAGAGTACTATTTAAGCATACATTGTCATTTCACTGTCCAGTACCTGGCTTACAATTTATCAAAGGTTTAGTTAGTTTGTATTGCTCAGCAAGGTAAGCTAGATTTAATACTACGCTTATCACTTTCACAACCCTCCAACCTACGAAATCATCTCATAAATTTTAAGTGCCACCCTGGTCAAAAAAGCAAAAAAACATTCAAGGAACAAGGAACAGAAGGAGAAGCAGCCATAGCTCAAGAGGTACCCTGAATACTGCAGAGGGGATTCCTCTTGCTCACTACTTTATTTTCTATGGTCAGTGATACCAATGACAACAGACATGCAGAACCATCTACAAAAGTAAGACAGACGTCTACAAGATCGTTAGTACCACAGAGACTATGGATGCATATTACAGTTGCCTAATCCTCCCGGAAGAGAAACTAGAGGCCATTAAATGAAGCTAATGGGAGTAAGGTTCAATAAGAAATAACAGCTGGCATTTCAAGAAACAGGAAGACAACTACTTAATGTCTTGCCAAAAGACACTATGGATACAAAAAGTTTCCACAAGTTTAAGACAAGACTACACAAAAATAGTCTACGATAGATCCACTGAGAGACACTGGATAAACAAACCACAACAGGTTCAGGACATTCCCATAGCTGAAAATACCTGGATACTGAGATAACTGGAGGAGTTACCCCACAGGTTTGCCATTTACTTTTTCCTCCCTAGGCATCCACCAATAGCTACTGCTGGAGACAGAACACACGATTCAATGGACTATTGGTCTGAACCAGTTCAGCTGTTCTTACTAATTTATATTGCAATTATTGCACTTATAGAGGAACAAAATGAAATATACCAAGTTGTTTATTACTGATTTTCAGTTGCTATCTAATTTTTAAGCACAAAAAACACTGCAAGCTCATGAATATCACTTGAATACATAAATCTTCGATAAAATCAGTGATAACGGGTGGGGAGGGGGCACATGGCATGTCAGCGCACACAGACATGCGCAATACTCTGTTCCTTCATATTGTATTAAGGAAGGAGAGTTTTCAACTAGCATAAGTGCACACTTATTCACTGTGAAAAGTGTTGATTTATGCCATTCAAGAACCTGAGGATAATCTGTCTAAAACCTGAAGTATGTTTCTATCTTTCATGAACCATTACAAAAAGGCTGTCTGAGAGAGCTGCCTTGCTGACATCTAGTTGGTAGTTTGATTCAGTTTTAAATACAGTTTAATTCTCTGAACAACTGAAGAATCTGATTGTTGCATTTAAACTTGCAGTTACCACGAACTTTTGTGACGAGTTCAGTGTTAGTGTGGCTCAAGCATCATAGAAAAATGAACCCTGCGATAAGAGAAGGCAGCAAAAAAATCTTTCAATCGAAATTTTACCTCTTATTACCCATTTTTAATGAGACAAAATAAACACTATTTTGAATCTTCTTGATATTCTTTTAAGAAAACATGCCTGAATAACCTACATTCTCACATATCTTACTACCATGAAGTTTTCACTACGCCCAAGTTAATAGTTTAAATAGAACCTGTATTTTACAATTTATAGTAATATTAGCCATGTACTACACTATATTTAGGCACTATGTTATTTTATTAAAACAGTTCTGCAGTTAGAACATACAAAAACAGAAAAAACAAGAAATAAATACAATTTCTAAGTCTGCACGTAAGTGCTCCTCCAGCTGCACGCACCACAGACAAGCACTCTACAAGGAACTTAAATAACTATAGATCACTATGATGATGTCTGCAAAAGCATGAGTTAATTGACCATACATATTTTGGGCTCAGATGTCATTTAAAATCTGACCCAGAACACATTCCTATCAAAAGAACTTACAATCTACCATCCATTACGATACTCTACTGTACTCAGGACATTTGCTCAGGCCTAGCAATTGTGACAGAGGAGATGTAGGAAACATGGGCCTCTGGAAAAAATAGCCTAGAATATTCCTTCTGGCCTCAAGCTGTCTCAAGAGTTACAAGACAACTATTCGCATGGAAGCACAATAAAGCCCAAAGCCTGTTAACCAAACTGATGAACAAAACCATAGGCACTTTACAAGAAGCAGACTTGGAAGAAGCAGAATATGGAATTCAGAATAGGGAAAACATTTTTAAGTTCAGTTTCAAGCAAAGGAAGCACATAATTACCTTAAAAATTTTTATGACAACTGATTTTATAGTTGGCTGTTCTGTATAGTATTTTTATTGACTGTGATAAACATTTTAGACTTCTAAATATTTATTTACAGAATAAGTCTCTACTAAGTAAATAACAGTAAGCTTAAGAACTGGCTTAAAAGGGGCAGATCTCACACCTTATGAAAATGCACTGTATTTGTTCTGAGCAGCATCATAGTAAGAAACTCTTGAGAAAGACTAAGGTATATAGGTGTTACATGACATTAAGGAGATGGGAATAAAGATGTCTGTAAGCACTTTTTTCCTTTCCTGTTCCTGAATGCAACTGCCCTTCTAGGCAAGCATTCAGACTCCTTGAAAAAATAATATTTTTTTATACCTTTATGCAAAATCTTACGGGAAAAAAAGTGCTTGTCACATTTAACATGACATAACCAACCAGGCTAAACCCTATTATCATGAATTACTCCCACAGAGTTATATCCAAGTAAAAATGTCTACATTTTGTCCTTTGTGATATTTCATCGAACTAAAATGGATCTGAAGGTAGTTGCACTGAGTCAAGTTTTCTCTGACTACACAATGACCCTACAAAGGTTATCAACTCTGTGTTATAACTGGTACATAGCAGAGGATTATCCAAGAATAAATCACTTCCTAGAAGAACCTAGCAACCCCACAACAATCCATATGTTAAGACTAATCCCCGTTAGTCCTGTCTGATGTATAAGAGACAGAAGTAAGTCTTAGCTCCTTGTTCTGCGCTCAAATCACTAGCAAGTCAATCTACTTTCAAAAAAAGTAAATACAGCAGAAGGCTTATTCATAGGCAGTGGACAGAAGTCCTTAGACGTAGTTAAGGTTTAACTAAAAGTTTTCTAGTTAAGAAAAAAAGTGTTAGTCCAGAAAATAGTCTTACATTAACCAGAATGCTATCTTTATCTCTCATTTCTCCAAAATAAACACATATCTTCTGACTTTCTTAACTACAGAATTAGAGTGAAAACTTCAAAGACAAGGATGCAAAAAAAAATTTTTTTTACATCCTCTATTTCAATTTCTTCTTAAGAACTAATTTAAAATACTGATATTTACACGCATTTGCTTTTCTCAAATTCATTTTTAGTTTAAGTATCCTTTAAAAAATGGTATCAGTTTAAAAACGCAATGCAGTTGTCAACCACATCAGCTTCCTAAGGCTAAAATCTGTTCTTACACTGCTTCAAATAGAAATTGTTTCCAATGAGGGGGGAAAAATGAGAGACCTATACAAACAAATTAAAATGTTATCTTGCTTTCTGATTCAATTTAAAGCCAGAGCACCTAGCTGCACTACAAAGAGCCAATGTCAACTACTAGAAGAAAATTAGATAAATTTCTGACTAGAAGACAATAGTTCACCAAAACACCACCTATATTTCAGGCCACAGGTATATATTCTATATTTACCTGATGTTGCAATTTCAATGTTGTTTTTGTTTTTGTTTTTTAATCAAAATGATATGTCTAAGGAAACTTCAAAACAAAAAGGTTTTCACGTAATTGTAGAAATAAACTGTCTTTTTTCCATGACCTCATCTCCAAAAACTAAGAAGCAAAAATCCCAGTATGTCATCATACACATGATTAATCCAGTAACTGTAAAACTTTCTGGGCTGTAGCCAAATACATTACCTATGATGTTACAGGCTGGCAGGAACTTCATGGAGTTCAAATGGAAGTTCAAAGTCCTGTACCTGGGGAGGAACATGCTGGGAGTGCCCAGCTGGAAAGCAGTTTGGCAGAAAAGGACTTGGGGGGTCTTGGCACACACCAAGTTGAACATGAGCCAACAATGTGCCGCTGCCACAAAGAAGGCCAATGGTATCCTGTGCTGCGTTAGGCAAAGTATTGCCAGCAGGTCAAGAGAGGTGATCCTTCCGCTCTGCTCAGCACTGGTGAGGCCCATCTGGAGGGCTGTGTCCAGTTCTGGGCTCCCCAGTACAAGAGAGACATGGACACAACTGAAGAGTCCAACAAAGGGCCATGAAGATGGTGAAAAGACTGGAACATCTCTCCTATGAGAGAAAGGCTGAGAGAGCTGCGACTCTTCAGTCTGGAGAAGAGAAGGTTCGGGGAGATCCTACCAATGTCTATAAATACCTGAAGGGAGGCTGCAAAGACGACAGAGTCAGACTCTTTTCAGTGGTGCCCAGTGACAGGGCAAGAGGCAGCGGGCACAATGTGAAACAGAAAGCTCCATGTGAACATGAGGAAACACTTTTTCACTGTGAGGGTGACTGAGCACTGGAACAGGTTGTGGAGCCTCCCTCCTTGGAGATATTCAAAAGCCATCTGGTCGTGACCGGGGGGGTTGGACCAGGTGACCAAGTCCCTTCCAACTCAGCCATTCTGGGATTCCATAATGGATACTCTTGCTGTTTTATATTGATCAAAGACAGTAAGATGTAATCTTAGGGCACAGCTCAGTATCACTCCACAATACACCCTTCCACCTACTACTTGAATGCAGTATTCCTATCCATATTACTCCAACTAATAATAAAGACCTGTGCCCCCTCCATCTCCTCAGATCGCTACACACTCATCACTCCAAAACACAGCAGTATAAAGCCTCCAGGTCCTGTCATTGTATTTCTACACTTGCCAAACTTCAAAGATTCCTCTAGAGCCTACTATTTCATGGCCCACTTCTGCCATATACGCTGCTCTGTTAAAGCAGTTGCACAAGCACAACTGCACAATCACTGATCTGAACAACCCGTAATATCAGGTTACCTGTGCACCTTGAAAAAGAAACACTGGCACTATCAGAAGCAGGTAATCCATATATTTTTGGCTTGCTATGGGCAATTCTTCAGTATAAATGATTTAGCCCACAGAGAATTTTATTTGCATCTTATTCCATCTATGAACATTGTGAAACTTAATCACTTTGGATGCATGTTGCACCTCTCAAAGGATGACAAACATAAAATGAAGGAAGGGAAAAGTAACTGTGAAAGGCTACCCAGGAATAACCAAAATTAGAGCACAGGCAGAAGTCAAATTACTGGAATTGATTCAAGATATCAATGAAGATAAGACTTTCATATATTGTTCTGCTGCTGAACAATTTAAAAATATCAGTAAAAAGGGTGCATACTGAAATATCAGTATCATATACTGTTTTACTAAGTGCATATTACTTAGTAAATATTACTGCAGCCTGCGTATAGCTCAACTGTTTACATTACAATCTACTTAGTCAAAAGCTAATACTTAAAATATAAATACATTTTAGCACATCTGAAACAGCCGTCCTGTTTGAGTCTTTTTTTTTGTTTGTTTTGTTTTGTTTTTTTAAACAAGAAACTTTTCCCTTGTCTAACCAAGTCTAAGCAGAACCTACCACAAACTATACAAGTAGAAACTACATTGAGATGCACAGTAACAATGTTGCATATTACCAATGTCCCCTACAGGAACATACCCTTCCAGCACTCCTTTCTGAAATTTTAACAGCACCAAAAAAGGGCAAAATCTGAATACTGCCCCATGAATTAAAGGGCGGAAGAAAGAGAGAACTAAAGAAGGGAACAAGGTTAATAAAGGAATATGGGAAACACATGAAAAAGTCAACAGGGTAAAAACAGAACAGATATCTTCACCTTACATTGTGTTCACAGTATAAGTAATCATTCAGATTAAGCTGTTGAGGTACATAATGAAGTACAAACCAACATGAACTTGTAATTTTAGGTTTATGAAGGATAAACATGAGGAGGTTTCAGCAATATTCTACCCTGTAAACCAGGCATCAGCACGCATTATCTAGAAGTAGCTGCCTACTACGAATTCAGCCTTTATTATGCTTTCAAATTTCTATTATGTAAATGTTATGTATTTCCACAGGGTATCAAAACCATACAAGGGAAAACTACAGCCTGAATCCAAGATTGCTCAGAGTACGGTATCTGTCCACATGCCCGTAGTAACGTACACTTATCTTTTAAAAAAGAAAATATATTCACTGACAAAAGTCCGAAATTTTTTGCACACATCCTAAAGAAATGTCAGCATGACTAAACTAAAGTATGCATCAAACACAGGATTAATTTCCTTAAAATTCTAACTTTACTTACCCTTGTGTGGTTTATCTACACAATGTCTAATAGTTCAACCACAGTAAAGCGTAACTAGTATACTCAGCATTCCTTCCTCTAAACAATCTACTATTTCAAGAATACAGTCTGAGCTTCCTGATATAGCAAACACTTGTATTTAAGTATGTATTTTAGATATATTATGAAGATGAATACATGAAAAGAGTGTGATTTAATGCATACACACAAATTACTATCAATATTAGGTTTATACAATACAGGAAGATGAGTTTCAGTCAGAAATAGCTGAACACTGACTCAGACAAATATGTAGCTAAGTTCCTTCTTACTAGACAAATCCAGGCTCAGAGATGATCATGAGGCATGCTGAACTCTTGCAACCTCCTAGTGAAATCACTGAGAGGAGTGGTTTTCAACACTGCCAGGGATCAAGCTCTCAGCATCTCACAATAATTATTATAAAGAAATACGCACAATTTTTGAAAGAATTAGCTAAAAACATTAAATGCTTCAGATTGTAGCAAAAACCACTTCACCTAAATTTATGTTCATGTTCCTTGGATCAAAGACTTTACTTTTTAAAAAGCGGATACCTGCGGTCCATCTCTGGCTTCATAGAAGTCACCCACTCCTATTTTTGCACTGAAGCTGAAATTGTCCCTTGAGATATCCATTATTCCATTTCTGCTGAGATACTGAAAAAATCACATATTTTTCCACTTCAGCTTGTAAATAATTACAACTCAGCTTTGATGTACAGCTAACTGTGAGTGTAATGTTTTGCATATTCTATCAAGGGGATATATAGGAGATCAAATCAGTAACAGGCTGAGATACATTACCCCTCACATCACGTATTTTGAAATAAAGATCTTTATTGGAGGAAAAAAATGGCATTTCTTTATTGCAAGCATGCTTAGTAGCATTAGAACACAGAAGTTAAGAAAAGGAACATACCTTTACTACTTCAGGATACTGTCTCAGCTTCTTTCCACAAGGTGCAAAATATGCTACTTCTCCTTGAAGACGACCACCAAAGTTTCTTATTCGGGTTTCTCTTTGCCAGCTAGAGTAACGTGAAATAGTTGTATATAACAATACATTTTTATAAAAAGCAAATAATGTCAATTTCAGAATTTCACATGAAGTGCAAAAGTCACATATCTTAATTTGACAAGGCTATCAAAAATCAAATAGGCAAAAAAAGAGAAATTGTTATTATGTAGATTGTCAAAATTCTGATTATATATGAAATTATTTATATTAAGCTACTTACATATTACCAGATTTTAGAACTACATTTCAAGGAGTTATTTGGCGTCTCTACTGGCTCAGAATGAACTAAAAGAACTGATTTCCAGTGGCAAAACTGCTGAAAGGCAGGTCATGTTCACAAAAGAGTAAATTTAATGCACAAATGAACGCATGAAATATGTTGAAACTTTCAAAGAGATCCACAGTCACTGCAAGTTGAAAATCTGAATCCTTGAAGCACTTTTCTTGTATTTCAGCCCAAAGAATTTTTAAATCATTTCTTCACCAACTGATTTTTGAAGGTATTATCTCCCCTTTAGGGAATATCAAGCATATACGCAACCTACCCGTACTCTAGAGGAACACGCAGCTCCCGTTCATCTGTTACTCTTCGTCTTTTTGAAATGCCTAAAAAAGAATTTCTAATTAACACCCAAGAGAGTTTACAAAAAAAGAAAGTAACATGTCCCTAAAATACACCTTTAATACTTACATCCTCAAATGAAAAGATAAATCATTTTTACATTCTAGTCATTATAAATCTCAACTACCAAGAAAACTAGTGTAACTTATTCTCCTTTAGAAATACTTTTTCCACTAGCTTTCCTTTAACCTCTTCTTCTAAATCTGTAAACAGAAGAAAATCTAATCATGCCATACTGAGCAGCTTGTCTTGTTTGGCTCTCTCGGATATTATATGGAGATGCATTGTAATAATTCCATGCACACCTGTATTTCTATACCAGAACATATTTAATTTTTTTCCAATACAGAAGATGAAAATGAAAATATTCTTTACTTTAAAAATCCTTATATGACGAGATTCTGTCTTCAAAGAGCACTATGCACAGACTGTGGTCAACTGCCAAACGCAGTAAATTTTCAGGATTATCCCAGCTATTCAAAATTCAAACAGCTGTTGCTGTGTTTGGTGCTAGTCAAGAGATTGAATCAAAAATATAACAAAAAAAAAATCAAATGTGGGGCTTTAAAGAGTGCTGAAGGCTGGTACTTTTCAAAGGCTTTTCTGAGAAAACTGTAGGCTATCAACTACACAGACAAATATTTGGGAAGATTTCTCAAAAAGGTGGTCTGGACCTTGTGTGAAGAATGTGACATATCTCTTGCCTGTGTAAATGGACACAAGAAAGTATCCTTATCAAACTACACCTTTGAAACTTGCTTCAACCTATTACAATTAGAAGTACTGTATGGTATAACAGCACAGGTTTCCAATGGAGGTGAGCGGATGATCTAGAAGCAATTGCTGATTAGAGTCCTCCACAGAAAACACCACAGGGCTGCCCATGTTTGGATGCCAAACTTCTTGCATACGTATCTGCAGTCTTAAACTAACACGACCATTACATTACTTCTAGTAGTCAGGGCAGATGGAAGGAGATTGTTTGTCCAAATACAACTGAACTGAAAAAATGAGTTCTCCAACACAAACCAGATAGAGAGAAGAGACCCTACACCTCTTCAGTGACTAACTTTAGGTGAGATGAACACAAAAATATTTTAATAGCATTATAGCCATTCTTTGCGGGAAAAAAGTATTACACCTAAAACAAGGAGACAAAATTAATGTATTGTACCTCTCACCTCCATATACTAACAACAAAAACCTACTATCAGCCTTTTAAAAGTACCACAAATAACCCAGATTTCTGAGAAACAAAATAACTTTGTACTTTAAGAATTTAGATTACTCCCAATATGTGTAAAATCTTTTACAAACGGTGTAATTAATATGCCTGTTTCTAGGAAAAACATGAAATAGATCACATTATGTTCCTTCAACATTAGATACCATGTCTTCAAACACTAACTCCTATTCCACTGAATCCAAGTACAAAGATCAATTTACAAGCGGATGTTGCTATTAAAAACCTACCTACTTGTATGATAATTATATATCAAGTTGCTAATTCAAAGCAGTAAACACGCAACTTGATTTAATTGTTACTGTGCACATTGAGGAGTGTGTCTGACTTTCAAAAACGCAGCTTTTTCTGCAGCAGTTGTAATTACAAAATCTTTCAAATTAGTTACCAAGTAAAGAATTATAACCACTATAAAACATCCGGAAAATGCTAAATGTTCTCTTCATGAACCTTTTAAAAATAATTCTGTGGGTGTGATCCATACATTCTTACTAAGAATTAAAAAAAAATAATAATGAATAAGGTTGTATTTCAGCTAAATACAGTCAGTATATTTGTTGAGGAAGGCACAGAAATAAAAGACTGTGCAAAGTATAATGCATAGAAGTTGGAAATAAAAATTACTAGTTTAGAATAAAATAGTAAATAAAGACTAAACAATAAAGAGTTTTAGTGTAATAAATATGAACTCTGACTATTACATCCCGCTTTCTCTCAAATAATTACATGGACTAAAATGTTCTAGACTAAGTGTAATGTTCAGGTTCTAGGTACTTGCAATTCTGCTGAATGATTTTAAGGTCTGTTGCAAACACTCATGAAAAGATCAACTGATACCAGTGTCTAAACTACTTTTTATAAGTAGTTTTACAACACATGCCACTTAGGTGTTACATTGTATTATATAAAAAGACATTCAGATACCACAGTGTGTACTTGGTGTAAGAGTAGATGGTGCTGTCCCAAGAAAAACCATGGGCTGAGACTCAGGACATAAGGCAGCTGGTGCAGAGCTTGGGGTCTTTGCTACTTGGAGATTAAGCGGGGTGGAATGAGCTGCAGGACCAATGGAAGAGCTCTTCATGGAGGAAGCAGTTTTATTCAGTGTCACTGGAGTTTTTTCTCCCTCAGTGTCTGTATCTGATTCATCTTGATCCTTATCATCCTCATCATCTTCATCTTCAGACCCTTCTGTATCCGACTCAGAATTACTATCAGACTCTGTTTTAAAAAAAATGTAGCAAAAGGCACCTTATGACTGGGTAACTAATACCAAACTCACTCAAGTTTTACCACTCGTAAAGTCTTTGGTCTTATTAAATAAGGTTTTCTGACTTCAAAATTTTTATAACATTTCTTGAATGGCAATTGAAGGTTATAATGAATTACCTAACCTTTAAAATGACTAAAGTTATGACAGCATAAAGTCATTCTGCATTATAATGCACTGTTGTTTGGAATGGAATTCTTTGTTTTTCCCACGAGGGAGAGAGACAGAAGCTGAAGTGTTTTAAGAGACTTTACCATGGAACGGTCTACACCTAAGATTCCCACGTGAGCCTGACAGTGGCTGAGCGCTGCCACAGCAAGGGCACTTCACAGGCTGTGAAATCTAGCATAAAGAGGAAGAAGCACCTGGTGGAACTGGGTATAGAGGAGAAGTGTCAGAATTGGAGGTGTGGCAATCTGGGCAAAGGACAGAGATAGGGTAAAGGGTAGACAAGATAAGGAACTGAAGACCGGCTACAGTTCTGAGGACAAAAGAGGATTAGTACAGGGTATGTGGATAAAAGGAGGAAAAAGAGTAACAAAGGTAGAGCTGGACACAAGGGATATGGGCAAATGGGGGAAGGGAATATAATCAACTCTTCGAAACAGGTGTGGCCTTTCTGAATTGCTTCAGAGACTTTAAAAAGTAATCTGAAAGATATCTATGAACATCGCAGCCTTTACGATTGTCCTGGTACCTTTCTCTAATCTTGTTCACTCACAATACTGTGCTCCTGAATGAAGCCTAGAAACACGCTTTCTTGCCAGCCTTGAAAATTTGAAGGCAATCTGGCCTAGTCCCTCTCCAGCTGGGGAACCTTCTCTGCAGATAGGCTCTGCCTAACAGAGTAATTAACCATCAACCAGCCTATTCTCTCCAACCCTCCCCTGCGTACACTGCCATTCAAACAGCGCATGAACTGCAGGCTGGGCGATTTATCTGTATGTTAGGTATTTGACAGCCTTTCCAGAAGGACCACAGACCCCCCCTTACCAGGACAGCTGAAAGTATGCTTGCCATGTGACCAAGTATCAGAATACTCAAAACATGATTTTGGATATAACACAGGGAAGGACTGGGAGGCATGCACTACTTTCCATGGTATCTGTAAGACACTGGGTGCGCCATTCTGCTTCAACAGCTCCTTCCCCTATTTTAAAATACTGTGGGAAATGCATGTTTTCAACACACAAAAAAATAAAAGTTTCTGTTTTTCCTATTAAAAAGATTAAACCACCTGATTGGCTATCATCAGAATCATCATCTTCATCGTCCTCATCTTCATCTTCATCGTCGTCATCGTCATCATTTGAGTCGTCAGAGTCCTTACTGCTGGGGGCATCTGAGTCTACCCCTCTGAACTGCTCCACCACCAGTTTTGTAGAATGAAGGCGGTGTTGTGTTTTTACTGCATTTACTGTGTTATTGCTGACTGTTTTATCCTTTCCTGAACCAGGTAACACAGGAGAGGTAGAGGGCATAACAGGTGTCCGGTTACCAGTTGTTTTTTTCCCACATGCACTCAAGTTCACTGGCAAAGAAAAGGGCGTACTGCTAGAAATGGCTACACTTTCACTGATCTTGGTCTGGGATTTCGGTTTCGTAGTAAGTGCAAGAGGAGCCTCTTGGATGACGCTCTGAATAACTCCATTGGGTTGGTGATTACCTAAAACTGCATTTGTCAGGAATGGATTAGAATGGTTGTTTTCCAAAGACGTGAGTTTTTGATGAGCTGGTGAACTAGATGTTGGTTTGGAGCTTGACAAAGCTGCAATAACCTTCTTCAGGTTCTTAGATGATTCCTGTTTCTTTAGCTGTGCTGCTGGGAATGTCTGTTTGTATTGTTCCTAAAGAAAGAAGAAGACAGAGGAATAAAATCTGGTCTTTTTTTTTTTTTTTTTTTTTTTTTGCAGATAACCTTTTTTAAATCCTTAACTTTTGTTTTCNTAAATCCCTAACATCTGCTTTCA
This sequence comes from Chauna torquata, assembly GCA_013399475.1. Lineage (NCBI taxonomy): Eukaryota > Metazoa > Chordata > Aves > Anseriformes > Anhimidae > Chauna > Chauna torquata. The sequence goes on from VXAL01016742.1 coordinate 135,591, forward strand.
GAAGAGCTATTTTTAGTAGGTCAAAAGTAGGTGCTAGCGACAACAGAAGAGATGAGTAGCTACAACTTCTTTAAGTCTCTCTCGTGATTTTCAGTGAAAATCAGGTAGGAAAAGGTGAACTGAACTCCAAATGAAGCTGATCTAAATTATGCAGGGAAGCTTCTTCACTTGCTGCATCACTCTGGACAATGATTTTCATGAAGAAATTAAGCATGATCTTGAAAATCAAGAAAAAATAGACTACCCTTTTCTATCTACACAAGGATAAATACACTTTTTTTTTTTTAAACTCATTTCAGTATATTAAATCTCATTACTGAATGTAAAACTAGCTTTAGGAATTTGTCCATTTTAAAGCACAAGGTAGATACAATATATTAATGGCCACAAAACTAGCAGAAAACCAAAAGGTTCTTGGCATAGAAAAGTTTTATCCAGAATATCGTGAGAAAAATGTTATTACTAAAAAGCACTGTGATATGCTAGCTTTTCATCTCTGAAAAAGTTGTACTAGAAAGTTCTTCAGACAAAACTTAAAATCACATAGTAATCAGTAGTGCCTCAGACACGTATGTAAAGCTTACACTGTCTTTAGTCTCTAGACTATTCCAAGGATAAACACATCTTCCTTGATTGATTCTTTTTTTTTTTTTAAATCAAGATGGTGCATCAATTTTTAAATATTAAGTCAAATACAATACATTCTTGAAATTACTACCACTTAAAACTGAATATGAAAAAACCTACAAAAGAAATATTTACATAGTGCTCATTTCCAGTAGAAAATTAAAGAAATCAGTACATGGATGACAGATAACCAGAAAAAGACTCTGAACCTAAATTTGACAAAAGATGCCTCTTCCAATGGCAGATATATTTCATAATTACAATTTATTTTCAAATTTCAGTTAAATGATTAGCTTTTTTAAATTTTAAGAAGAAACTGGGAGTTGAAAGAAGTAGTGTTTCTTTTCCAGTCTAGGAATAAAAATTGTGTTAAAAATACTTTAAAGTCCTTAAATTATGAGTTAGCTGTGAATCAGACTTTACTGTAAGTATTATCAGTGAAAAGTAAAATGAAGTGTTTTAAAAAAAATGAAATACCTTGATGAATGTATTTATATATATATATCCAGCCTCAACATTCCTAAAACGCTACATTTTTATTCTCTTCCAATCTCCATTAAAATTAAACTGAATAGAAATTATGAAAATTCATCATTAGTCAACAAAAATGACTCTGCCATAATCACCAATGAAAAAAACCAACAAAGTACATATCTACAAAGAAGTTTTGTAAGCTACAAAACTGTTAAGATACGTGTAAACATACTGCAGAGTCCTGGCCAGTAAAAAGCAAGAATAAATTTTATTGCAAAGGCCACACTGAGTTTTGATAGGTATCAACCCATGAACATCCTCCTGTTTGTAGAGAACACACAAAAAACTGGAATAAATTGAAATTTTTTAAGGATTTCAGCTCTCTGTTTTTAAAGCATGATTAGAAAAGGTAGTTTTAATTACTTTGACTTAAAAATATCGAACTTGAACCAAAGAATAGCCATGCTTTTATATTATATATTGAAAGTACTAAATTAGCATTTTGATTAAAACTATGAGAAGCAAAGCTAAAACGTCCAGCCCACACAATTTCCCAGGAGTACTTTTCTCATTTTGATACTGATTTTAGCTGCTCAAATTTATTTATGAGATACACAACTAAATCCTTTCCTTTCTTTATCAGTATGTAAGGAAACAGTTTATAAGTTTATAACCTTCATAAGCCACCATACTGAAGCCCTTCCAAATGCAGTTACACTATCTTTAAGTTATCCTTTGTGTCCAGGTACTACAGGGCTTACCGTATTGACGATCTTAAAACACCAAATTTACTCAGGTGTTCTTCAAAGAAAAGGTTCCAATTTAGCAACAAATGGTTGCAGACCACTTCAAATTATATTTAAACATTATATTTAAAAGACCTTGATAACATAATATTAAGCCTTGGTAACAACTTGCTAAGCAGGCAGCACAGGTTACAAATAATTAGAATGGTGATTTTTCACTCACTCGTTTTGATCGTACGTCGCTGGTCAAAGGGATAGATTCTTCAGAGGTATTCTTATTCCCTGCTTTGAGTAGATCAGAGGAAGGAACTATGAGTTTTAAATAGGTTTCCTTTTTGGCTTGATGTACCAAAGACAAAGGTTTCACATTGGGAACTAATCCTGTAGACTGTATTACGCTTGTGTGTTTGTTCACAGATTCCTCCTTTGCCTGAGAGCTTTGGAAAATAAATGGAAGCTGCTGTGACAAAACCTGAGGCTGCTTCTGCTGGGATTGGAATGATGAGTGAGTCTGGGAATCAGACACAAGAGGTATCTGCTGGTGTGTTCTTTTTTCTTGGGACTTTTCATGTGTTTTTTGTCCATCAGTTTTCATATCTGTCACACCACTATGCATTAGCACCTGCAAAACATACATTTATGACTGTTCATATTAGATCAGTTAAAGATGATTAAAAAAAAAAATCACATCATCCATCCTAAAGGAATAAGTATACTATTCTTGGCAGCTTGTCAGAGGATGAAAAACAATTATTTAAAAGTAAATATTGTTATATATTTAGTTTTTTTTCTTTCCAAGATAGTTTCAGCATGTGAAGACAATGCTTAGTAGAGAAAGGGTACTAAAACCTAATTGTTTTTAAATGTACTCTTGACTGTAAGCCTAACAGGATACCTAAAATTCAAATCTTTTTCTTCTATTGGTTATCAGGAAAAGTAACCACTGTACTAGGAAAAAAGCAACTGTCAAAGTGCAACATTTACGGAAAGATACATTCCAATACACTATCAGCACACAGCACCTAATTTCTTTATGTTTGTTTTGGTTGTTTTTTCTGAATATGTATTTATTTCCCACTTTATAAGAAAATAAACAACCTACCATCTGTTACCTT
>VXAL01016742.1:140850-177405 GCA_013399475.1 Chauna torquata
AAGAGCCTGAATCACTGTCGCTGTTACTGGAGCTTTCCACTGCCTTTTTTCTGGGCTTCTACCAGGAAGATGAATGCTCTATTAATGGTTCAGCTTTAATCTGATATATTATTATTATGAATAATCTTTAAAACAAAAAACAGTAAGACTTTGGAGTAAAGCTGTCTGCAATTCCTGAACACAACTGTCTAAGGCAGTCCTAGCAGGAGTTTGAAGAGGAAGAAGCACTTCACAAGGTGATGAAAATTAAACACAGGTCACAAGGTTCTGCAAAACATTTTTTGGAGCACAAACCCTGGCAGCACAGTTGGCACCACTACATTTCAAAGCAATATATCAAATTAGAGCCTGGAAAACAGGTCTGGAATTCAGATCTAGAAAACATCCACAGAATTTATTGCTTCCAAAAAAATTCAAAAACCAAAAGCTTTATCGCAAAGTAACACAGAAAGAACAACATGTATCAGATTCATCAATATATTTCAGAGATACATTTAAACTACATTACTTGTAATTTCACAGTATGTGCTATTCAGCAATATAAGGTTTTGGGGACTGAAAAGAATCAAATTGCTTCTTGGAATTGCTTCTAGAAAACAGACCAAAACCTGCTGAAATACTCTGACAACTATGTTATGTTTAAATTATCCTTGGCAAGATGCATACCACTGCATGCACTGGTTTACTTTTGAGAAATCTTAAGAAGTTAAGTGTATTTATTTGGATTTACTGTTTCACTCTTAATTCAGAAAGGTGTTAGTCGGTACACTTCACGTAAAGGACTGTGATCTGAATGTATGCAGACAAAAAAACAGTTCTAAAAAGTGGCACCTGTCTACGGTAGGTCCTAAATGTTTTGCTGCTGGCCTCTTTCACATCATGTTTAAGTATCATTCTGTATAATATTTTGCACAGATGCAGAATATTTCTTCACGAAGGTCATAAAATGAAGAACAAGACCATGATCTGAAGCAGTAAAAGTAACAATGCCTCCTGGAATCACATTACTAGGATCCCATTCTAGTTTTTCCCCTTCACGGTTCTCTACTTATCTCTGTCAAAAAAGGAATACCCAAAAAACTGCAATAAATTCATTTACTAAAATTAGAAATGTATATTTCATCAGTATCACAAATAGATTTGATATTTGTAATATCAAATGCAGCTTCTTCAGAGATGCATGCAGCAGTCTGGAAAATGAAGGGTATGTCAATAGGCTTACTTAGCTGATAGTGTTCACTTCCACTCATCAACACTTCAAAATGTTTGCTGTCCATCTACCCTTACAAAATGTGCTACTTGGTGTATTTTGCAAATCTGTCTGTTCATAGTGCAGATGAGCATAAGGATGTTATCACACCTAAGCAAGAGTCAGGAACATTCTTCTGAATGCTAGGCAAGTGCCTAGCAACAGCTGAGACTTAAGTGGTTCAACAAAGAACTACCACAAGAAAAGGGACAGCTGATTTCAACATTTATTTTAATACAGTTTGTAAGCAATCAGATACTTAGAAACAAATTGGGGACTTAGCTCCATTGTGAAACACAACAGCCTCCCAGAGAGTTTTTACTTTATAACCCAACAGAATCCCTTTTGACATAGATAAAACTAATACAAAGAAGTTGGATTAGTAGGATTTCACAAGAAGGGATAGCAATTTAGTAGCTTAAAGAAAATGGAACAATAGGGAGAATTTAACTTGTGCATTTAGTGGATATAAAAAGAGTAGAGCTTGATGTTGAAGTTTCTATCAAATCCAGCATAAAAGATAAAGCAGCTCAAACTGATATTGTAAGGCAAAAATTTCTCTGTAAAGACATTTATAGATGCAGTAAATACTTGAAAGAATTTCTAAAAGCTTGCTGACAAAAAAGAAAATAGTTAAGAAACAGAAGAAAACACAAACACCAAAAAGTACTCTTTTACTTAATTTGAAATATACTAGAAAGAAAAAGAGAAAAGAGAGCATCAGACTTCTGAAGATATATATCAGACCAGGAATGTACTTACAGAATATCTAAAAACATATTATTTAGAAAAAGATATTAAAAGACTTTTCAGGAAATACACACAATAAAAAAAATATCTTATATTACAAGAACAAATTTCACCCCTACTAGTTTCTCTGCTGGCAACAATAGTCATAAGAGCTGAACCAAAAGTGGGCTCTATCAAAATAAATTTCCTATTTGATTTTCGTTCATGGACTCTGGCAGATCTGCTGCACGGTTATGCTAATTAAAAAATGTCCAATGTTCAGAAAGCAATCATCTAGACTCAGTAAGAGTACCAAGAAAGTAGCCCAACCTGAATTATCCACTGGATTCTTCCATAGAAGGGTGACTTGAGTGATGGTATAGAAAGATTTTTATCATGACTTAAAAGTAATGAAGTTTATAAAGGAAATACAACATAGCAGTTGCCAAAAAGAGATACTAAAGATGAAGGATTTGACTATGGTTAGTAAAATCCAGCATACTGACCCTAATTCTGGAACTTAAGTAAAAGCCCATNCTTTCCCCGGAGACTTTTGCTTTACCAGTGAAAAAATCCTGCTGTCCTTCCTTGTCCTAGAAATTCCGTAATGCAATCAATAGATGGGCAGTCAATTTCAGATTTCCTTTGTGAGGATGAAGCAGTAAATTCAGATGAACAGTTATTTATGAAATGTACTTGTTTATTTAGTTTTATTGTAGCCACAAACAGGGCTACAAAAGAAGAGGAATAAAGCATGCTGAAGTTATCACCATTGTGACAGGTACAGCAAAAAATGAAAGTAAAAAGAAAGTAAAGTAGTTACCAAATTTTCTGGAGTAAGAAATCAGTCACAGGCGGTCTATCAGACTGAGATCCTCACAGCAAAACATACCTTCAATACAACATCTTTATGTTTAACAAATACAACATGACAGGCCACGAACATACAGACTGGGGATTAGGCATGGTTTTTACTCATGTTTCAGACACATTCTGGTTTATCATTGCCTGATACACACCCTAGACAGAAGCAACTGGATGAGTGCTTCTACTAACTACAGCTTTAAAGATCAGCTGCTTCTACCAATTCAGAAGTTGCTTTCACACGCTACGGGCAAAAAAATTATAAAACACAAGCAACTCTCAAACTGCACTTAAAGATTGCCCAAGAAGGTAGGACAAAAAAATAGAATTCGACCAGTAAGAAAACATAAGAAACAACTCTCTAGACTTTCATCAACTGTAATAGCACCTTGGTATCAGGGGAGAGGGAGGGAGGGGGGAAGGGCAAATGTGACAAACAATAAGAATGCTCAGAATTATGAAAGAAGCTTTCCAAAATCTAAAAAAAAGTGGAAAAGTAAAAATAAAAAACAAATTGCATGTTCACCTGTAACAATACTAATTGCTAGGTGTTTCTCAAACAAATGCAATTAGTTTATTATTAATTATTAATAGTCACATATGATTTTTTCCATTTTGTACCATGTCTACAATATTGATCCAGGAGTTTGATGGCACATGACAGCCCAAATCTAAACAGTAAACAAAACCTACACATGGTTTGCCTCCTACCAGCAAAAGCTAATTCCCTAAGTACAACACAAGCAAAGACCGTATTTTTACAAACTTGATAAACTGGTGACCAAAAGAATATCAAAGGGCTATTAGAATGGCTACCTACAGAGATGATAGCAATGGGAAAAAAAGGAAAAGTTAGAGCAATTACAGTTGGCAAGCAGAAATGCACAAGAGGAGCCTGGGTCTGCCTCAAGTGGTAACTTCCTTCCAGCACCTCCTAGTGGCTTTACGGTCATCTTCAGAGTGGGCAAAGCCACAGACAGCTAAACAAAACAAGCCCACGACCACAGGCACTAGTTCCAGGACCCAGACAGAAAGTGGCTGGACCTAACCCAAAGAAAATGGGTCAGCTATGGATTCTGAAGGAAAAAACTTTCAGGGACTCTGAGGAGTGTACATGTATTTTATGACCCACCTTAAGCCTTGAAGGAATTTGCACTTTAGGGAACAAGAGCACCTGTACAGATCAGCATGAAACTTAAGAAAACTGACATGCTGACAACCCCAAAAGAAAATTACAACTATGGATAAGATCAATGAAATCATCAGAGGAACACTAAAAGTTAAAACCCTGAAGAAGCCCTAAAGAAAAGAATACTTAGAAAAGTATAAGGAACTACAAACGTTAAAATAAACTATGCAATAACATCTCCTATAGAGAGAAAAAAAATAGAAAGAGGTTAAGTGATGTTACACCTTGAAATTTAAGAACAGAACACCACTTTGCACAAATAATTCTATCTTCTTACTGCCCCCTGCTTTTTCTCTTGCTCAGTTCCACCTGTGCCTTCATTCCAACAACCTGACACAAAAATACTGCATTTTTTTTCAAATAAAATCCAATTCTTATTTATATCATTCCATACATTTTGATTGGAAAGCTTGTTCCAATCATTCCATTGACAAATAACAATCACATCTAAGTGTTTCACAGAAAAAGAAGTTATAAATAAGAGGAACAAAATAAAGGAACTACTAGAAAGTCAGCATAATTTACTTGAGTAATACCGTGGACAACAAACTCCCATTTAGTATTAGAAAAGTTACTATAAAAATTTAGGAAACCAAATTTTAGACAACCTGAAAGTTCTCTACATTTCATAAGAGATTTATATTCTAAGATACAACACTAAAACCTGAGAAAGGAAGTAAACTGATCGTGTACATTGCTCTACAGCCACTCAGTACTCAGTGAATTGAAGCAAGTTTGGAATCAACACCTGCATCAAAATGAAATGTATCAAGCATATGAAACTGATACTTATAGACAAAAGATAACACAAAGGAGAAGAGAATAGTGCTGACAAACATCTTGACTGAAATGTGAGAAAATGCAAGAAGAGGTGAAACTTTCAGTGATACCCACACGTTAACACATAACTAACTCAACCGAGTTTTCTGAATATGGCAAACAGCCAAAAAGTGAACAGAGTTTTCACATTTGTTTACTTACAATATAAGCTTTTGGAAAGGTATTTGTAGAAGGTATTTGGAGGTATTGAAAGGCAAATTTATCCAGCATTCTGTCTAACTGCAATATCAGCCAGACACGTCATTCATAAACAGATATATGCACAGACATTATTTGGAAAAAGCTTTACTTCTGCATTGTAGAAACAAAGCTTACATTTTGCACAGATACCCAGGATGAAAGAATTTCAAAAAGGAAAGAGTCATTAGTAGTATTTAAGAAAAAATTCAAACATCTCTATCATAATACCTTCAAAAGTTGCTGATGGTTAAAAAAAAAAAGAATTATGTTTGAGGAAAAATGTTCTTTAATATGTCAATATATTGACATTAGAGAAATTATTAGCAGCCATACCACTAGACAAACACAATTAATAATTTTAGTGCTAACAACTATTTTTGTGTAGATACATGCAAACACTAGTCCTTTGAAAAGGACAAAATCTCACCTAAGAACACTCAGATCTCAGAGCTGAATGTAACACAGTAAGAGAAAGGAAGCAACAGGGTTTTGCTCACAAAAAAAATAAAAAATAAAAAAAATCAAGAAGTATTTTAGCCTAGACTTCCTTAGCTTCTAATATGACAGCAATCAATTTCCCAGTCAAAACACAGAAAATGGGATACTAAGTAATTTAGTAATTTTGGTTTCAAGAGGAGCAAAGTTCTCAAAGAATTAGTAGTTTTACTAACTCAATGAGACTATTCATGTCTTCGATATCAGATGCCTGCCCAAGATTTTTGCTGAATCACAGGCATTAATAATACTTCTTCTCACAAATAGGAAGCAAATCCCAGAAAAGCATTATTTTAATGTCTAAAAATTTGCTTCTGAAATTGCTTTAAACTATATAAAAATACAATTATATAGTTATTTATAATATGCTGTAGCTTGATTATAAAATGTGTTTATATATATTTACATATTGTATGCTTATACTCTAATAGTTATTGAATATTTGTGTTTAAAATATACTTTGATTTTATAATTGCATAAATTAAAGTATGTTATCAAGTTCAGCTGTTATCTAGTGAAATTAGTGCTAATGGTTCATAAACATGAACAAAGTTTAAAAATGAAAAACAAAAATCAAGCAGACCCAAAACAAAAACAAACCACACAGACAAGGGTAGAGGTCGTGCTTTCATAAAGAAGACAATCCCAAAACATTTCGTATTGGGATAAAACACTTAAAAAATGTAACTGTGTGCACAAATCAGAACACTTACCATCTCAATTTTTTCAGTTGAATCTTAAATTGCTTATGTATATTTACCTTATCTTTGATTTTGTCAGCTCTGGTGTCCAAAAGCTGAGCTTTGCTTTGCTCCTGGTTGTATTTGCGGCCTCCTGCTCCTGAGGTTATAGCTTTCACTTGTCCTGCCGATGCTGCAACACTAGTGGATAGTACAGATGTGCTGATACCAGATACTGCAGTGGTACTGTTCCCATTCAGTGATCCATTTATACCTTAAGATGACAGATTTTACAAAATGACACTTAAATCTAAAACAGCAGGCCCTTTCTTTGAGATGTTCCACTCACACTAACCTAGCCTCCATAAACCCTTAGAAGATATTAGACTACTCACATGCAACTCCTATCAAACTCAAAATTTTAACCACAACATGCAGAGCACCCATCACTTCAAAGGCAAAGGGCAAATAAACATAATGCTGTGAAGTAAAAATTAATTAATTAATTAATTAAATCTGAAACCCAAACTATCCTAGAGTTTAGTCAGAGGCAGAAAAACAAGATTCTCCAGAAAAAAATACAAAAAGTATACATTCCAGTAAATATCTCACAGAACAATTTGCTTCAGATTCTGAAGTACTGATCAGCTCCAAAGAAAACCACAGTAACCCAAAAAATTCTGTAGTTTTGCAAAACTCCAAAAAATAAGGGGCAAGTAGAGGGAGTGAAAGTTGTTGGAATGATATTTGAAATAATATCCATGTTCAAGTTTGCTTACTTATCTGTCGAGAAGCGTATTTTCTAAGAAAATACCCCTATAACCACACAAACTTGTTACTCTGCAGTCCCAGGACTATTATCAGATTGATTCTGAAACACATATCAGGTCCTAAAAAACTACCAAAACTATAACAAAAAAGCTTTGCTTGTACATCAAACAAATGTACGCTACATCTTCAAAAGATATGCAATACTAGTATACAAAATACTTGTCTGAAATGCAAAAAAATGTTCTTATGTCATTGGGCTGGTTTTATTGAGATTATAGCCCTATCCCTCCCTCCATAACCTCCCCCACCCAACAAACTACCTTGTGCCTGCTTCTTATATGCAGAAGAGTATTCACTATAGAAGTAAAGACTCCAAAATCAACCCATAAGCATTAAAAGAAAAAAAATCTTCCCTAGTGTTCAGTCCCAGACAAACTATCAAAGGAAGAAGAGGGGTAAAAATGGTATTAGAAAGGGTGTTTTGTTACTGAAAGCCCATACTTGCATGTTGCATGCTTTGCTGACAATAAATTCACAGAGAACTTCTTAGGAATGGGAAAAACAATGAGAATTAAATCACTAATTCCAGATCTTTCTGCATATGCACAAGTTCCATACAATTATACACCCTACAGCTTTAGCCATTACCTTTTTCTGTACTGCCCCGACTATTTTTTCCTGTAGCTCTTGAGTGGAATGCAGTAGAATCATGATTCTGGGCAGGAGGTGCAAACAGTGGTGGAATTCCCAAGAGTGGTGGGAAAAAAGCTGCCCCAGAGCGAGAGTGTGTGTCCACTGTCCGCCACCATTCTGCACCATAAAGCAAACAAAAAAAAAAACAAAAAACTTCAGTTTTTCCAATGATATATTTAAATATTTCTGTAAGAACGTTCCAGTGCATAATTTAGAGCAGATTTACTAAATTCTGATGGGGAGTAAAAAGAAAATATAAAACTTAAGAAAATACCAAACATATTAAAATCACGTGAATTTCCTGTGGCAATTCTGGCTGTAAATCATTTAAGTCATTCTGGTAAAGGTTTCAATTCAGTTTTGCTCATACACATTCTGAAAACAAATACATAACAGAAAGCTATATGACAGTGATCACACAAAAATGAAAATGCTAGTCTTATAAACTGGATTAACATTCACAGGTTGCTACTGAATATTCATTATTACTTCACCAACCCTCTTAAATCAGAACTATGGAAAAAAACAAAACAGCTGCAAAGTCACCACTGCAACCTCAGTCTTTGAAAGCTCTGGGGTCTCTACCCCCCAAAAACAAAAACAAACAAAAAAACCACAAACAAAACAAACAACAACAACAACAAAAAACAGATCTGAAGCAGTTCCCCATGAAATGACTTATTTAATCTTAAAAACTCTAGCTACTCTATAGGAGCTCTATACTCATTCTTAAGGTTTCTGCTCTGGAGGTTACACTGGATTTGAACAAAGCAATCTGTTCTTTTTTTTCCTGTAATGTCCCCATAAAAATAATTGTTTCACAAGCAGCAATGAGGCTACTTTGTGGCTTGAATCGTTACTTATTTTTGTTTTCCAGCAAAATGAACTTTAAATGAGTTGCTATGGTCCCTACAACTTTTAACTTTTAAAGTTCTTTAATACAGCAGCAACTGTTTAGAATACTTACCTAACCCTTTTTGTAAATTTCTGAGATTCCACAAGACCAAACTGATTCTATTTTGTTTATAAGGAAAGCCTAATCAGCCATTTAAGAGGTAAATATTTAATGCACTACTCTTGTCACAGAAACATAGGTCCCTGTGCTTAAAACAGGAGCCCAAAAGGGGCGTGGAAGATTTGCCTAAAGGAATTTGCTTCAACATGTCAAGGTCTTATTTTATAATAACTGCTACAGTAGCTACAACAACATTTTGTAATAAACACATTTATTGGTTAACAGCAGAACAAAACACAAGCATAATTAAAGAACTGCCTGTCCAAATCCTTCTGAAAGGAAAAAAAAAAACTTTCAATACAGAAGCAGTTTTGTATAATTTCCCTGTAAACAGCTGAGAAAATAAAAAAAAAATCAAGTTCTGTACACTATGAAGATGAAAACTGTCGTAAGTATAGAAATTCTGCTATTTTACACACATACATTACAAGTTCGATTAAAAGAATTGCACCATATAGTTGAGCGTGTTTTAGTCCAAGGCATTTTAAGACATTTATTTTATTATACTATAAAAAAGAATATTAAGAAGGTAAGGAAAGTGAGCAACAGGTAAGGAAAATGTAAGGATGTCACACACAGTAATTAAGACCCTTAATGAATACATAAAATGAAATCTGAACAATGCTAATAAACAAAATTTAACCTGCCAGTATCAACGGACACTGAAATTGCAAGAACACCACCACAGTGATTTAAAAACATTATGAATGAAATATTCTAATCACTAAAAATGAACAAATAAATAAACGTGTCTGGAACACCAGCAATGCAAACAGAAGACAAGGCACTCCAGAGCAACGATTCAAAAACTTTCTTCATAGTCATGATAAGCAGGCTGCAACTGGTCTGCAGAAACTTAGCACTGCTCTCTTATTTTAAATTTGGGAATTGAGGATAGTGATACATAATGGTTCTGTACGTATTCTGAGCAGTACCACAAAATTACAGAATCATTGCCCCAAGAAACATGAATGGTCACTGGAATATATATATTAGTGCACGCAGACAAACTGCTACCAAATTCAGTTAAAAGGCTACAGAACTTTTATAACAACTCCATACAACTAGACTGCCTAAGATAACTACCTATATTAGCTATTTATTATACTATTAGTATCTATGAAAAAGACTGCCTTTCAATGAGATAGCAAACCAAAATTCTAAGATCCTTAATTTTTTTTTCCTTACACCTATTTACCCAGATATGTTAATCTAAAAAAACATCTTTGCAGACATCAGTGTCTCAATTGTCAACTGAAACTCTTAAAAATATCACAGAAGGCCAGATAATTGTCTAGGGTCACATGAAAAGAGATCTTTCATACCTACTTCAGAAAAAATATGATTTACTCAGTGAAAAAGCTTCTCTTGCAGAATGGAATGAAGTCAAATGGAAGCTATGGACAATTACCACACCTTAGGAAAAAAAATGCTTTTTAAAAATGAGTGTCTGTTACTTTATCGCACTAACACACGTTAGATGGCTGCTAGAACCGAATCAATCTTTTCAAGTAAGACAAAAAGAAAGAAAAACACTCAATGAGAACATTATAAATGGATTAGTATTGACTGCTTTTTGAAGTATTTTACCTCTACTTCATCTCTACCTGCATTTCTTTCAGAGGCTTTTGGTTTCTGTAGGTTGAATGCATAGTATTTCATGTGACATTCATAACTAAATAAAAATTCTGTGACTTATATGAAACTACATTTTAAAATGCTAGCAGAACTCTTTGCAATATTTGCTCTCGGTTTTTACCAGTACCTAACCCCACACTACTAAATTCTACTGAAGAGGGAGGTGGGGATGGACCACAAGAACAGCGGAGGTCTCTCTAGGAACTTCACTTCCTGGTAGGATTATTTCTTCTTGAAGCTACAGAAAAAGTAATTTAAGAAAGTATGTTGACTTACTACATACTTTGGAAAATGCTCTACAGAACTTACGTACTTCAGAAAGCTTTGTTCTCAGACGTGAGACCTGCAGAGTATGCAATGCAATCGCGGAATCACAGGAAAAAAGACAGGAAAACACTAGTTGAGTAACTGACATCTTTCGTATGCATCATTTTATGTGCATCTCTCTTGTGAGATATGTTGAAAATTTAAAGGGTGGAAGACTACTAAAATCCATTAAACTGATTTTACAGGATGCCACACAGGAAATCCCTTTACTTATGAATAAAATCAAGTAATAACAAACTCATGCTAGACAATCCTAGATAGGACACAAATTGTACGTCTAGCATTCCAAGAGCAGAACACTCACACTGAGGCAGGACTGCATACAAGCTAAGACAACATGTCTTTCAGTAGGAGCAGTCCAGAAGAAACCATAGACTGAGCTCACAAAAAAGAAGTAAAATGAAATGTTCTTTTTCAAGTTTGGATACAACTTCCACTGTTACGTATAACAGACAAAAAGTAAGCTTACAAAGGAAAACAAGTCTATCCTATTATTGGCTGAGTACTTTCAAAAAAAATGGTCGCTACGCAATCAACACAACCACGTAACGAACAAGGATGTTGCATTGTGATGGAAAGAATATCATGTAGTACTTTGATTTAAATGGTTCTTAGAAGACCACTGTCTGAGTTTCTCAGGAATGGCGTCTTCACATCTGCAACAATATATTTCCTCCTTCTCATCAACACTGCCCAGGACTTAAACAAAGCCTACAGTCTGAAGTCTTCTACGAAGTCTGCCTAGTGGATGAGGACAGTTAACCTTCTTCTTTAGTTTAATATTCTTTGCAACAATGTTTACCTGGAAAAGGTGCTAGCTGGGGATGTGCTGCTAAGGCTGTGGGTGTACCAAATGTTCCCAAGCCACCAAACTCTGAATACCCTGAGCTGGCTGCATGCAGACCAAAGACTGGGTGGCTGACTACTGAGAAGGCACTCGACACAGTGGACAGGTTACACGGCTGTTCCCCAGCTGTTCTGAATATATATCCTAAGGGAAAAAACAACACTTGAAATTACACTATCATAACAGATGCTACATCATGTGAAGTCCAACCTCAAGCATTAAAAAAAAAAAACAAAAAAAAACCTTTATTTAAAAGTTTTTGTATTTTAAAAGCTATCGTTAAATTTCACATACAGCATCTTCTAGTATTGGCATTCTATTTCTACACACAAAGTATCTGCAAACATTAGCATCCCTAACAAAAGGTTTGTAAATAAAAACGAAAAAGAGGCATTATATTTGCCACAGCAAATTCTGCAATAGAAAAGAGTCTGTTCCTTTAACATAACAGGGTCAGAAATTGAGTGAGCTCATTTTATAAGCAGAACTGCATGATGTATCTATCCTTAATACACATGAAATCACCCATTTCAGGGTTCTACAAAACACACAGTACACTAGCTAATAATGAAATATACAAAATAACAGAGATACATTGCACACATTTTAGAAATTTTAAAATAGAACTCGAAAATCCTAATAACTCCAGTCATTTTTGAGGTTTAAAATGAAATCTACATAAGCTAGTTTTAAAAAACAATTTATAGAAACTTTATTTATCACGGACAAATTATCCATTCTAAGGTACTTTCACTGTCTTTACTGGTATCAAACATACAAAACAATTTCTAGGGAAGCCATTAGCTTTGCCTTGTAGAAGTTGTGAAATATTATATTGCATGAGCACCACATGTCATCTTCTTAGCTACAGTTGTAGATGATTTACATTGAATTAAACATGGCTCAATTTCTGAAGAGCATACAAAAAATCAGTTTTAAATGGCAGATATACGTCGCTCTTAATTGTTTTCCCACAACAGTTAATTCTCATCTGACACTATTTATATTTTCAACTTCATTTAGAACTTAAGAATACTGGTTTGCAATCACATGATCAAACAGGAAACGTTAAAATGCTTTGTCTGACTTCTACCAGAAGTTACGTGGTCTGATTTCACCAGTCTGTTTAAAGTTACATGCTTGCATATATGTTGCAGTTGTTTGTAGCCTCCATTTTGGCAAGACTTCTCTCCTTTTCTTGACTGCCTTGTGAAAATCTTAAAGCTCTGCCTTAAAGTGAAATATCATTTTTCAAAAAACTGATTTTCAGTTAAGATATATTTCACATAATTTGACTTCAATAATACTGTATGAATATTCTATTAAGAGAGATATTTTTAGATAACTTTTTAAGTGGACAAATGGAGTACTGCAGCAGTTTATCCTGGCATCTGTCCTGTTTAACATCTTTATCAGTGACCTGGAAGAAGAAACTGAGTGCTTTCTCATTAAGTCTGGGGAAGGCACCAAACCAGGGGGGACGAGTCAATCCACTTGAGGATAGGGCTGTCATTCAGGGAGACCTGGATAGACTGGCAGAATGGACTGGCAAGAACCTCATGAAACTCAGTGAGGACAAAAGCAAAGTCCTACATGTGGGAAGGAACAACTGCTTGGAATAATACAGGCTGCACACCGGCTGGCTGGGGAGCAGCTCTGCAGAAAAGTCCCTATGGGTTTTGGTAGACGCCAAGCTGAAAATGAGCCAGCAGCACACCCTGGCAGCAAGGAAGGTCAGCAGCATGCTCAGCGATAGGAACATGAGCACAACCTGCAGAGCACGGTAAGTTAATATCCACCAAACCCCACTCACCTTAATTCAGTGCTCTACAGACTGCATTTAGAATACTCCATAATGTTTTGGGTCCCCAGTACGTCAAAATCATCAGCCTCAAAGCTGACATTACTTTGATTAAGAAGTGAGACTAGATGGCCTCCTGAAGTCCCTTCCAAGCTGAATTTTTAAAGTGATCTATTTACATGCACACCATGTAAATAGTTCCAAATAAACAAGTAGCAACTGCTAGAAGCACTCTAGCTATGGAGGTTGAAGTTCCAGTAAAGCCAACTTACTGTACTTCTCTGCAAGATTAATTAGCCTATTGAATCACCAGCAGTGATATCCATTGCTGCAGCCTAACCAGTTTGACCTTCTCTTTGATGTATTTTACTATGTATGTGAATGAGATTATCTCCAATCACGTTACGTAAAAGGGGTCTCACTGTAAGGAGTGTCCCACCTTTAGAACTTGCCCCTTTGCCCTAGCAGCAAAATAGCACTAAGTTTTCAGAAAGCACATTTCTTACAGGGGGTACACAATAACCGCCCTCTACTCTCTAGGTACTGTTCATTGGGGGGTGGGCAGTGCAGGTTATTATTTTCTCCTGGATAACAAGTGACAGCAGAGGTAGAATACAGGGAGTACATTCCACGACTTGTCTTCTACACGGTGACTGTAATACATGTGTTGAAAAGATCATTTCAATAAATTTTATACTTTTCTTCAGACCTCCTGCGAGAAGCCCTGAAATTTTCCTGTGTGCTGGTGGTCCTGCCCCCATGTTTAAGATTTCCAAGGCATGTTCTGATCCAAGTCAACATCCTCTAGTAACCAGTTTTAGACCACAATAGTTTAGTTGCAAGGGACCTATAAAGATCAAGTCCAACCGCCTGATCACTTCAAGGCTAACCACACTTGAACACTGACAGGCATGGGGCATCAACCACCGTGATAAGAAGCCTGTTCCAGTGTTTGACTACACTCATGGTAAAAAAATTTCTCCTGATTTTAATTGCACATTTCGTGAAGAAACAAATGCATTACAGAAAACCTGTTCCACCTTCAAGCATGGTCTTCAGTCATGCCAATGTGATAAACTTATAAATTCAGAATGTAAACCATGAACACATTCCATCATTATCACATAAATCAGACTGGGGTGATTACAGGTTGATTAGTTTTTTCTTTGACCACAGCCATTATCCAAATTTTAATAATTTTACTTTAAAAGCTAGTAAATCAAAAAGGTAACTGCTTCATCCGTCCACAAAACTGGAATGAAAAAAATATGAAAGATGTTCTTCACTTCTAGAAACTCATCATAACAAGATACATTGAGTAATTCTATTTACAGAAAGGAACTGAACAAAAGGTGATTCAAGAACAGAAAAAAAAAAAAGCCTACTAGAAATCCTAGAGGAAAGCCTCACTGAGCAACACTTGCTCTACTCCTTTCTGTGTTCTGTAAAAGTGGACTTAGCTTCTCCACCTGCTTCAAGTTTTAACAGCAATTATTGTCACACTCATTCAAAGATTCTACGCAAGTCCAGGTTTGTGTCTGTATATCCTATGATCTCATGAACTTATGTACATACACTTTATTTAAGTATTCTCTAACTTAATGCTCTTATACCATTCAAACACCTCAAATTTCACACAAAACCTGAAAGATACTGCAATGGTAATAATTTGGCTGGCATCCTGAACTGCACTGAGCTGAACAGCAGAACTTTGTATCTTAAATGTAAGATGTGGAAGTTAATTAGAACAGCATCCAGAAAGTCAATTGCTACCCACAGGAATAAACTCCATAGAATAAAAACTCTCTAAAAGAAGTACATAGTACAAATTTTTTCTAGTAAAGTAAATAGACTTAGTATAAACCATTATATGCTACATGACAACAAACATTTTATCAGCTGATAAAATGAGTTACTAGTTCACAAGAAAATGAAATGCAAACTCCCAGTGTTCCAGGAAGGAGTCCTCTCCCTTCGAAATCTTTCTAGAATTTTGAAGAAGAGAATACAAACTTAACAAAATTATCCTAATGAGAAGGAAATAGGTAAAGATGAGAGCAGTTACGTTCTGAAAGAAAAGAGGGCGAAAGAGGGACGAGAGTGAAAGATGTTGAAGAATTGGAGTTTATATAAAGAAATGTACATTAATGATACTAATTGAGAACAGTATTCCAATGGCAGACAGATGGGCCACAGAAAGTAGAAAACACAGTGGTGTGAATGTATACATAAACTTTAGTTCCCCCCCCCCCCCATTTTACTTTTAAAAGCTAGACAGTTGATGATAGATCAACAGTAGATAGATTAATCTAGAACAAAAAGCGTGTCAGTTCTCCTGTGCCACTTTTGATCTAGTCTGCTCAGATTAATAGCTCACTAGTTTTACATTGATTTTTTTCTGAATGAGGCTTGTAAAGATGTCTCCATCTTTTTGAGGCATAAACAATGAAAAAAGTTAAAGGGTTCAGAGACAAAAACAATAAACAAAAAAATAAATTGATTGTAACAATAAACTGGACTGTAATGACACTTTACCTCTATCTTATAAAACATCAACAGTATCTAGCAATGAATTCTAGCAAATTCTAGCATTTTTTTTTTCTATTTTAGTGTTGGTTCTTCAAGTTACTAACCCACTATAGACACGTTCTACATAGTGAAATTTTGCCTTGAACTGCAGTCCTTAACTTTCTTGACTTACTTCAAATAGTTTAAATATTTTTGAGCACAGCTTTTGAAATTCTACTAGCCACTACACAGATAAATGATTGAAAGCATTACTCCAAAGTGGAACATCCATTTCAGCAATGCTGGTCTCTTAGTAACAATGAATGACAACTGTGAATGCCTTTGTTAATATTAATGAACTTCATGGTACAATATATTAAGGTTTTCAAAGAGCTAAAAAGGAATAAACACATAAATAATGCCTAAAAATATAAAGCATCAATGCACCAACCAGCAGAAAAATATATTAATAACTTATATTTCTAATAATGCCAATGGCATTCCAACTTACACTGCAAATCTACAGAACTGCTTAGAATGACAGAAATTAATGTTTTCACCCTGTGTTGCTTTTTTAATCATTACAGTGCTATCAAAGTTTGTCTTCTACATGCCTCCCAACACCAGACTCTGGATCTTCCAAACTGTATGCATGATTTCATAGTACTGGTGAATCTCCCAGAGTGTAAAACTTGAAATCATGGAACAGGTTGGAAAATGGTTTATATATACAAAAGTAGCAATCATCCATTCTCACAGTTGGTTTAAAAAAAAAAAAAGAAGAAAAATGAAGAGCAAAACACTGGCCATCTCATTAACATACTCAAAAGGAAAAAAAAGTGTATCATTTTAATAGATTGTGCTCTCGCTGAAAGAAGTACAGAGATAACAAACACGAATGCACCTGCAAGGACTCTATCTTTAACTTGCCTTCGTAAACGATAAGCTAAGAAGAAGCTAGTCTTGAACTAATTTTCTTTAAAAAGTGAAATTTTGAAAATGGCCTGACAAAACTGCACTTGACTAAGAAAGTCAATACAGAATTTAGGTACCAGCACTGCAGATGAACTTGGAGGAGGTTAAGTATACACGGAACATATGCAACAGTACTGACCTATGGAGCCATATTTTAAAAAGTATTGATTACATGACATTCTCATTGAGGCTTTTAATATAAGAACTACCAGGCGCTTAACGTTATTTTAAAATCAAATTATTTAGATGCTTGAATACAATGCTCTTCTATAATCTCTAACATCCAAAAAGCACTACACTGAAATTTAGTAGAAACAACATTGAAAGAAAGTAAGTCCTATCCTTACAAATACAGCTAAAATTCCATGTCCAAACAACATTCAAAATTGATCATTAATCTGCATAGTCTTTATAGCAAATATCATATGAAACAGAATTTTAAAACGCATAAATACTTGAGTTATGCTTACTAAAGTACTTCTTTAATAAGAAGAAGCTTCTGATTTAAAAAAAAAAGGCTTTTTTTTACTTTAAAAAAATAAAAATCAAGAGCCATTCAGCTCTGATAACATCAACATGCTAAGACTCAATTACTCAGCTTCACATAGTTTCATGTGCTGGCATTATTGCACCTCATAAAGATAAAACACTAAATTACAACAACATTTACTCGTGTAAGAAAAGGCTGTTGACTTGTACTCTTCCAAAGTTGCTAACATTCTCATGAGAATAAATTTAAACCTATTTCCAGACTTAATTTTCTTTTTCAATGCTCCTTCTTATTTTCACCAATGGGTCAATAAGAAGAACGACAGGAAACACTCTTTCTTGATTGGAATACTTTTTATTCAGGAACTATTACTATATTAACCATTAAACTAACAGTATGTGATACATTCCATAATGGTTTCACACCGGTGCTTTGTCTGTTTAACGTGGGAATATGCCAGAGTAATTTTTTTTTTCTTTAGTGTAATCTCCCTTGCAAAGCATAAAGACTCCCAGTCCTAACTAACCATGCATCCTGGCCAACTGACAGGGTACACAAACAAGTTTATTGCAGAGACTACTTAAAAGACTATTGATTACACAAAGAAAATAAATAGAATGAATTGGAATAAAAAGGACCCCTCTAATCTAATGCACAGATTAAGATGCCTTTGACTCTGTTTTAGAAAGAATAATTGATCATGTTTGAGCGATTATTTTATTAGATGCGAAAAAAATGGCTTTTTAAAAGCTGACATACTTTAATTACCAGAATGAGACTACTGACAGGCACAGTCATTTATATTTATTTATTCTAAAAGAACCCAGAGATGAATAACACAGTTTGTGAACAGGCTAGGATACTAGTGTATCTTGACTGCAGAATACCTTGTACAGTCAGAAAAGTTTTGACTTAAAATTGCTGTTCAATTCATAGGTCCATAGGTCCTTCATGAGAAAACAGTCTTTGGCTGGATGTCAGCATAAACACTTCGGCAAAGTTTCTCTAGAACAATGTACACCTTTTCACAGTGGATGCAACAGTAACCACAGTGTACTGTGTCAGGTAGAGGAATGAGTATATCAATAAATAAAACTGATGGGACAGTACTGATAATAAACTACATTCCAGATTGTTTTTAGGAATACAAAGTGCCCTTAAGAAAATATATTCAAAATATCAGATATAGCAGAAAAGAACTTAATCATTTAAAAAAATAAACAACTCGTGAATACAGAGAATTACTATCAGTCTTTTTTAACTATTAGACGTCAGACAAAAATGAGACTTTTAAAAAAAAAGTTGAGATTAAAATGAAAAGGCTACCTAAGCAAAGGGCTAACTGGATTTTCTAGTGAAGACAAACTGACAGATTAGTATCGTTATTACATTATTCACCTCCTTTAAAATGAGTTTTATTTTGTAAAAATATATATCCTCTATATACACAACACTTCAGAAGACAAAAAACTAGATGTTGTAATATCTACAAAGTAAATATAGCAAGGAGAGGTAAATGAGTCTCATAAATCCTCACTTTGGGATTGTATATTTATAGTCAGATGTAAATCAACTCCTACTACATTCTGGAAACTACCACAGAGAACTGTTCAATAGCACATGCCATTAGAAACATCGACACAAAAGTCTTTTCAAGGTAGATTTGTAGTGGGCTACTGAAAATTAAAAACATGGATCAGTTTTAGACAAGCAACCTTTCTGGCTGGTTTTAGAGTAATTAAAATAAATAGTTGAGGCATAATTCCAGGTACACAAGACATGCTGGTTTCTAGTTTGTCTTCCTAACGAAGTTGCAAATGAACACACGCATGCTGTAGAGGGCACTCAGAATATAATGGTTTTACTACACCAGTGCAGAAGAGTTTCTCGGCTTGGAGAATACTTTCTTGCTCACTCTACTTCAAGGACCCAAGTTTTTTCTGAACAGTAGTGGATTACCACGAACTTAAGTCCCAGCTGAAAATCTTTTAATATACTGTTGAAAAGAATCAGTATTACTCAAGATAAAAAATTGTGTGTGTATATATATATATGTATGTATACACATATATGTATATATACACACACACGATCTGTTCTCCAAAAAGAAATAAACAGCAGGGCAGAGCCAGTTATTCACCATTTCTTGGTTTGTTGACGACATACATATGATTCAGCAGTAGAAAGGAGAGTTTCATTTACAAAAATGAGATCCTTGCATGGCAAAAACTTCCATATCAATTTCTGATTCAAGCCAAGATGTTTGACTAGTCAAGTTTATGTAAGACTGACATTTTGAAATTCAGCTTTTCAATCACAACTTCCATTAAAATAAACTATTTCTCCAGATAGAAAAATAGAGTAGGGGCTAGGCTTGAATGCTGAGAACATGATGTATATTCAAGAAGTTGGTATCTGAATCTCAAAGTGGCACTGAGTCTGCTAGATCAATTAGTAAAACAATCCCCACTACTGAGGCAGCTTTACAAACTAAAAAGTTCTTTCACATCTGAAATGCATAATTTTAAATCACTCTGAATCCCTCAATAAACAAGTACTATGTAAAATATATACAGATATGAATTATTTTGATTCATCTGTGTAACATTATTATATTTGACCTTGTAGTAATAACTTAATTACAAGTGTTCACAAACACTAACATGACATTGAAATATGTGCTTGAGTTATTCTTACCGCAAGAGTTGATTGTGGAACTCAGTGGCACAGCTCCAGTGGTAAGGCCACCCTTGGAAACTGCAGAAGCTACAGAAGGTGTAGAAGACACTGGAGACGAAGCAGCTGCACTAGAGGAGACTGATGATGACGTTAACCGCTCTCCAGACTCCATATCTACAAAAGATAAGATAAATGTCTACTTTGTGCAGCAGGAAATGAAATCACAAGGGGACTACAGGAGTGTCTGTGCTGACCCTGCCTCAGGAGCTGCACTCGACTCAAGTGGTTTCCTGTGAGACTTTCAGGTGAGAGCTATACCATACGAACAGCACTCAGTCATCAGAGGAATCCAGCATAACTGCAGCAGTAAGGGAGCTAGGTACTTCTGTTGAGAGCAACGTCACATTTGAACTTGAATGCTGCACAATGGAATCTCTAACATTAACTGCTGCCTCCAATGCCCACAAGTAGCCTCGTCAGGGCCTTGGGGGCACTAACAAGCCCTAACTGCCCTGACCAGCCTCACCTGGGACCATCATCCCCACACTCTCTGCCTGGAAGCTCCATTTAAGACTCAGGCCCATACTTTCAGCCCTCACCTGAGCCATGTTGCAGGTGTGCCTCTCTGCAATCTGGTCTGCGTCCACACCTCCTGCCTAGATCCCTTGTCTCATGTTGTAGCTTCCCTCCAGGCCTGTAACAGCTCCCACCTTCTGCTACTCCTGACCAGGCTACCAGAGGGACCCTAGGCCTGACCGATTCCTTTATTCGGTCTGGACCCTGCGACCAGCACCCTGCTGTGCCCCACATTCAGATCCTGTGAGTCCGTTCCCTGTTCAGGAAAAGCACTGCCTGCATCACCCTCTGCTTCCAGCCTGCCCCTCCTTGCAAAGCAGCACTGCTCTTACTGCTCTGTGAGAGAGCTCCAGCTTTGAAAAACTTGTAATGCACACAGAGAATTCCATATAAAGTCTCCTAAGTTGGGGAATGAGCTAGTTATTATGGTGGGATATTATAAATACAGTAATTCCTGTAAGTTACTAGCTTTTTCTTTTTCCCTGGTGGACCTCTCAGAGTAAGGTGTTTTTATTTGTGCCATGAATTGCCTAAATCAAAAATTACCAGGCTTATTTAACTGACCAAGTGTATGCATTTTAAGAAAAATACACAGTAAAATTATTACTAAAAATTGTACTTGTTGAAAAGTAGTTTCTCAAGTACTTAAAAAAAAAAAAATTTAGCCAAGCAAACGATGTCTAAGCATGGTGGCTGCGTAGTCAAAACACCATCTGACTCAATCTGCTAGAACTGCAGTTGATGGTGGGTCAGGATCAGAGTAAAGTAAGGTGGTGAAGACATCTTCTTAGTGTACCTTTATTATTTTTAAGAGCAATGAGACTAAGCACAGTTAAATTCTAACAGTGAAACTCCTGAGAAGCAGGTTCCTGTCCTAGAGTCTCCTTCAGCTACAAGAGGCACCACAGATTCTCAGACCTATCACTGCCACAGTGAGGAGGCCAAGTACTCAGCATCAGTCCAACAACTGCTATAAAATCTCACTCTCATCTTAGTAAAACAGAATACCAAGTAAAACATGCATAATTTTTTCCAAATTCTACTTTAACCAATTAAAAACAAAAAGATGTGTTAAATAGTACTTCTGATCCAAAGTTACGTTAAAACAGTGACTTTCCAAATACTCATTTGTGAAGGCAGCATAAAAGCTGTTATCTACTTCTCCAGAAAGATACAGCATCTTTGTTCTTCTCAGTCAGTGAAATTGAATCTTAAAAAGCCAAAGAAAATACAAAAGTACTATGCCCATTTAAGTAAATCATTAATTACTTATCACTAATGATTTCTATCTGTGACAATTTCTGTGCATGGAATAAAGTCTCTAGACTTTGCTAGATAGCAGAACACAAGTAGTGAAGTGAAAATTCTGCCAACAAGGGAACTACAGTATACCATCTAGAACTGCCCATCCTTTTCATAACAAACAACCACTCTACAAAGAAAAGCACTGGAAGTTTTCATCGCTTTTGTTCTTTACTCCCCAATTTATCATGCAGAATTTTCATGCATCCAAAAGCATTTATTCTATCTGTAAATATAAAAATATACTTTAAAAAAAATCCACTAGTTACACTGATACGGAAAAAAAATACACATACGCATTACTTTACTGAATGGCATACGAGAATCAGAAACACACCATAATGGCATAATTACATTAATCACTTGTAAAAGGAAAGGTGTTGTTAAGGTTCAGTGCACTGCATTCAAAATTCAGGATTGAAACTTTGTATTTTATTTGTGTTTCCTGACAAAGACATACTGAGCTCTCTAATTTCCTCAAAACACTGTTCTCATGTTGCATGTAATAATGCACTATTAAAATAAATATTTTACCATCTAATGTGTCTTATAAGTAAGCACAGTTAGGAACTACCCATAAGCAATCAGCATTTCTGCCACAAATGGGAAGATATCCCTGGTAAATCAAGTTTTTTGTTGTTTTTTTTTTAAATACAGAAATGGACATGTCTCATGGCAAGCTTTTAACCAACATAAGCTACCCTCTTTGAATTGGTAATACAGCATCAAATAAGAATTGGGAGAACAAAAATAATAAAAACTGTTCTTTTCAAGTTTGGTGTTGGTTTGTTGGGGCTTTGGTTTTTTTTTATTATTTATTTCATTTTATTTTGTGTGTTATTTGGGTTGGTGGGGACTCTTGTTTGTTTGACTTGGGGGGTGTCCTGGTTTTTTTAGGGGTTGCAATTTCAACCTTTAATTCAGGTGCTTTTTTAAAGTCATAAATAGAATACATGGAATATTGGTATTTGTCAAATTTTGAACAAAGTAATGATACTCTTCCTAGACATACATACCTACATTTTCTTTCAAATTATGTCAAACCTTAATTATGTTTAGTTAGTTTATTACTGTAAACCACAGCAGATGGCTGACACCAAAAAAGATAATCCCTGAAAGTCGTTAGTCAGGATCAGCAATAATTACACTGTAGACCTAATGCGTTCTGAGACTAAGAAGTTCATACCAGTTACAACAGATCCATATTCTATCAAGAGCATATATTAAACATTTGCTTCATTTTAGTGTATTTTGCCAGTCAATACTCATGGTGAAGTTCATGATTGCTTTTTGAACTCTCATGTACGTAAAACAGAAACTGAATACGTGAAACTGGAAAAAAAATATTTATTTTCCACATGTAGTCATTTGTGTCAGTCCCTCTAAATGCTTTGCCCCAAACTCCAATTATTTTCCCAGAGTTCACCATAGCGAATAATATTGATGATTGCAACTGAACCCAGTGAAAACAGAAAGCAATCTCTCATAAGAAAGGAACAACGGAAGGAAGCATGTGCAGCTTTTCACTAGAAAAAATGCTGTCTTTTCTGCAAAAAACAAAGGAAAAACATTACTGATGTTTAATAAACATAGAATACTAAACATAGCTAAAGAAAGGAAGCACCAATAATTTTCATATTTAATGAGCTGAAATTCTTAAAAACTAAATTACCTAGCAATTCCATACTCAAAACCTTTGCTGAAATGTGTACTAGTATATGAAAAAAAAAATTCCTTCTCTTAAGTATGTGTTAAGAAATAACTCCCTTCAAGGGATGTGATCATGGATGTGACAGTATCCTGTCAATGTTAGCTGGGATACCCAAATACTAAAAAGTGGTTCTTGAAAAAAATCTAAACAGTAAATTTGCACACCTACAACTTCCCATTTAACCTCTACACCCTTATATATTGCTTCATTATTTTAATTATTACCTCTAACACAGTGAAGAAGTTGAAAGTGCAAAGGTAAAAATACACTTCAGTCTTCTTCAATGTCCAAGCGAAATTTGTAACAACTATTTGAAAGCAACAACGAGCAGAGTCCCTCAGCATTCAGTGTTCTCTTGCCAACAGAGCAAGGTATTTGATCATTTTTGCATCATCATTATTGCCAGTCCATCACTATTTCTAGAGTCAATACAAGTGCTTTAATGCTTAAGATTTTAGAGCTGCTGAAGGGAAGCACATCAGTCTCTCAGAAAAGACACTCCAGCACAGCGAAGTTCATCACAAACTTGAAATGTAGCTCCATTTTATGAAGTAAAATTGAAAATCTAATTCTTCTTCTTTGTAGTGGGCCAGAGCCCAAAACGGACAGCGCAAAGAGGGTAAATGCCAAGTGAGAGTGCTGGCCAGGGGGGTGAACACGTGTGCCAAGCAGCAACCATGGGTTCTGCATTGCCATGTCACAAAGGCCACAGAACCAAAGACAAGTGGATATAAAAGCAGTGGTGTGCCAAAAAATACAACAAAGAAGTACCCTGACCAAAGACTCTCAGAGGAGGAAGTGCAGCAGCCGCAGGAATGGGTGCAGTTCACTACATACAAGCTGAGGACACAGAGGCACCCAGTGATACCCCCAGCTCTATTGGCAATGTCTGGTCATAGATCTTCCAACGTGCACTCTCCTACTAACACATTTTAGACATCTGAGGTCTTTAAACTTAAATAAAACTGTTGCTACAATTTATGAGATTCACTTTACGTGTCTTGAATGCTGTACAAACCTTAAAGAGCAGGTTAACTGCTAAATATTTTGAATTTCACAGAACTTCAATGTAATTATGTCACTTTTGATAATTGACTCTGAGCACCTCACATAAAACTAAGGGGAAAAAACATATCAACAGCAAGTTTGACTTACGTTTCTTCGGTATCATACCGACCACAAAGGCACTCTTATCCACAAATAACCTTCATGTGTTACTGCTAGATCGCTATACTGCGCGAGGCACATGGTACATTCCTGCATTATGCTCTGAACCCTTTATAGCCCTCCCTTTTCTAACACCAGGCCAAATGTAATCAGTGACATAACAACTTGCTGTTCACTGCATCAGAATCCAAAGCAGTGATGACAATCGTAGTATCACAAATATATCACATCACAATTCTACAAACATTTAACAGTCCCTTATCCACCTAAGTTAACATACTAAAAGACACCTAAAAGCAAATGCTGGTCCCTAAGTTTAGCATAACTGAGATCTGGCTTGGCGAAAATGGAAACTGAAAAAGACAATCAGTTGCCATTCCAATATTTTGGTAACATGCAATGGCCATTTAAAATATGATTCAATAGATTAAATATGGCATTTTAAAATGCATTTGTTTT
Organism: Chauna torquata; assembly: GCA_013399475.1. NCBI lineage: Eukaryota > Metazoa > Chordata > Aves > Anseriformes > Anhimidae > Chauna > Chauna torquata. The sequence continues at coordinate 166,036 of VXAL01016742.1, forward strand.
TACTCCATCTTTTAGGCATTTAGACTATGACAAGGTAAACCCAGGTGACAAGAAAAGGACCTCATCATATAATTTACTTTTGCCAATGGAACAGCGGTGCAATCTGTCCAGCTTAAGAAGATGAACAGTCAGACTTTAAATAGTAGGAGGAGGATGATACAGGGAAGTTCTGTGGAGACAACATTACGGCTCACGGAGAAGGAGCATAGATGATGGGCAGTACACGTTTGTATTCCAATACTGCTAAGCAGATTCTAAACAGCAAGTAAGTTATTGGCAACACCTGAAATGGATGCAGAGCCTCAACACTGTCAGGATTGCAGAGGCTGTCGCCAAACTAAAATCTTTCACCATTTCAGAACTGATGTTTCACAGACCTTTTTGTTCCAAGAAAAAAAAAAAAAGAAAATCACTACAGTATTTTGTACTGACTTGGGATGAATATCAATTTTTAAGGATATTTTTGTACATGGCAGTTCACCTTAAGCAGATTAAAATCACATTTCCAGTTTCTGTGTAAAAAAAACAATCTTCCATTCCTCACATAACCATTTTTTCATATCCTTATTATAAGACTTTGATAATCTGTTCTTCTGCGCTAGATCATAGTAATACTGCATCTTGTTCTGCAGAAGCAAGATTGATAGCATTCTATACTATTACTTAATTTGTGAAGGCATTGAGCAAACTGTATAACTCTGCAATTTTCAAAATCAAAGTATTATTCAATATTTGTGAACTGGTACTCAATACATTTTCTAAATATATAGCAAAGATTCTTTCTCAGGGTAGACCTGATATAGAGAGTTAACAGATATCCGCACGAGAAATCCTATGTCAATAGCATTTTGAAAATCAGAAAGTAAGTGTTGAAGGACCACAGAAAATAAATCTCAAGTGAGCAAGTTCCTTAACCATGGTTTTGTCTGTGTTTTTTTTTGTGGTTCTGTGTTTCAGTTTTGTTTTTTTGTTTTTCTTGTTGTTGCTTTAAAAACAACAACAGTTACTACTTGGCTACCCAACAAAAATTCTGTTTCTAGGGATAATAGCAAAAATCAGAATGTTAAGATGAAGAAGCATCATTTGTAGTGTTTCAGGCATTTGAAAGCCCATTTTTTATTCCTTTTTATTGTATGTATTCAAAAATAAGGTATCTTAAGGTACCTTATTTATCCAGTAATATGAAAATAGGGTGATTTTTAAAACTGAGCTAAAAAAAAGAACAATGCATTGCATCTCTTCTTGGCAAAACTTTTTGATAAGACGTTTCATTGCTTTTTACAATCCACATAACTTTGAATTAAATCTATGAATATATGTGTACGTAGGCTTCCTATAGGAATTCTCTAGAAAGCAGCTCTGACCCAGGGGACATTTACAATGCATTCCTTGACATAGTATCACAATTTATGGTAGGGACTCAAGCAATTGCATTTTGTTCTACTCTCTTACAAATTTAGTTGTGTGCTAGGTCTCCCAGTACTATGAACATGAAGGCCTCAATTTACAAATGTTACTAGAAGCAGAGAAACAGGACTAATGAGTAATATGGTGCAGATGCCTAATGAAAATGTTTATCTTCCCTCTACATCCTGCATTCTAATTTTTCCTCTGATATAAATATTTTGCACTTCAGTAGAGAAAACCTGAAGACAATTTATGCTGTGAAAACCAGGTAAAATCACTCTTCTCACCTAAGCCCCTACTCATAAGGTTAAGTGAGAATGAATACCATACTTCCAAGTGACTTACTCATTCATGGGGAATTCTGACAAGTTTTGTTCAGGACTGACGAAACAGGAGTGTCCTGAAGCCAGTATTTTTAGCTGGTAAATACCACCACTGCGAGTGGTTACAGCACTTTGTAATCTTTTTAATGGTAATATCTAGGTATATGGCACTTGGTAATAGAACCTTCTGCTTTTGTACTCTGTATCTTTCTCTACAAGGCAGAAAGGAGGAAATAACAGTCTAAAAATGAAAATGATATTTCAGTTAGAATAAAGAATTTCTTGCTTACAGTGGTAGATTATAACAGTGGAGGGAACACTAATTACAAAATAAACCATTTTTAAATGAAATTGAAAACAGGTGAAAAAGTCACATATATAACGTGGCTCCACAAAGCCTATTATAGCTTTCTGACCTTGCCTATGACAGAATGCAGCAAACAGCAGCAGCTGACAGATGCACAGCAGTTGTTGCAGCAGTTAACCAGGCTTCCTTAAAGAACTTCTTGGGGAAATTTCTTCAGGAATCATCCTTCGGCAACTTCTGGTGGCCTGCTGCTGGCAACAATGGCTGGCATCTGGAGCCCTTTGCTTCTGTCAGCTGTAGCAGTTAGCATCTACTACCTGTTGTCTCCCCTGTGGTCTGCAACCACGCTCAGCCAGCGCGAGAGCAGCAGCTACAGAAAAGGCAGGTCGCAGCGCAGCTAGCAGGGGAGCAGGCAGAGCGGCCCATGAGCCCTGCTGACGATTGCGCAGGGATTGTGGTCATGCACCACTGGGCCTGAGCAACTCTCCCTAGCTCATCAGAGAGCTCAACCCATAAAAATCTTTCCTGGATTTCCCTGGCTTTTTATATGAATAAAATGAATAAAAATAAAATGAATGTTCGGTTTATCAAGATGAAGCAAACTTGAATAAGCAATGATAGTTTCCTGCAGTTTCACATTAGCTGTTAAGAAATATTACTAGTAGCCATTTTATATTTGACTATTCAAGATAAACAGCTTGGAAAAAAAGAAAAATAAAAGAAAACTAAAGATTTTTCTATTTTATCTGACAATATTCATACAGAAGCTGTCCAAGAACTACGACAACAGAACAACTGCTCTTCTTTCAGCAAAGGACTTTTAATTAAACCTTGGTCTCTCAGGACAAAAAACAGTTTTCAAATAAACATAGAATTGACTCACCAATGTCTATACATCTAATTCTAAATGTTACTGATGCTTGACTGAAACATAAGTATTTTGTTTTTTTCATGCAAGTAGAAATGAGTTTAAATTACTGCCCAGTGAAAATACCCAAATTTTGCATCATTACGTTCAACTGAGTGCAGTTCAAATAATGGATAATTTAAGAACATCTTCAAGAGAGTAAGCAAATTTAGAATTCTTGTAATGAGTCCTGAAAGCCTATTATCAAATGATTACACTAGTATTTTACATTTACATTTAATATAAGTTCCTGCTGTCACAACTGTATAAAGTGTTTTCCATTGCCAGCTCTATGACCAACAAAATGGCACAAAAGGGTGGAGGGGGGAACACAACTTAAGGAAATTTTAGAGATCTTTCCACTTTCTTACAGAATTCAATTGTACTCAGTTATTGAAAACCATTAGATGCCCATGTGCTTATGTGGCTATGAGTTTTGGTTATTATTGACATTTATTAGAACTTGCGGACTCTTTCTTACATTCTGCACATCACTTCTGTCCTCATCGTTAAAAGAGGAAAGTACTTGTTTTACAAAATAAAATTCCAAGTATCTCAATAATTATGAGACCATATCTTACCTTCCAGTTGCACTGCTAATCACTGCAGTCAATGTTAAATTATTTTTACCCAAAGGATGATTCCACACATCCATATCCCAGGAGAGGTTTCCTTATTTTTATATTTGTTTTAGAGACACAAAAAATGCAATGTTTTGAGTGTCAATATAAAAAAACATTTGGATCTGGAACTTTTAGACTAACACTCCAAAAGAAGTTCTAGATATCTGGAGAAAAGGGGAGAGCTGTCAGGCAGTACATTGTCATATATATTATCTTGAATTCTGAATAAACATGAATAAGACAGTATTTTTTGTTTCCTAAAAATTATTAGAAGAGACTCAAGTTTATAAATCTTAGAATTGTAAAAAACAAAATAAAACAAAAAAAACTTCCAGTTCACTTGTATTGAAATAGACTCTCTTAACAACTGCATATTAAACACCAAATCACCAGGATAAAAGACAGAAAAGCAATCTATGCAGACCGGAGGCTAATATGCTTTTAAAATCAAGTAATAATCAACAGTTATATACAAAAATCATTTATTAGAGAATATCATTCTAAACTTGAACTTTCCTTAGTATTATGTAATGCCATTTATTATTAAAGAGTCAATAAACAGGATAAGTAATGTTTAACAGCTGAGGATTTTTTCTATTGCATAATAAAATCTACAATTTTCTAATCTTTCTGTACTCTTCATGAAAATTTTATTTAGAAAAACAGCAGGTTTTGAATTAAACATATTACTTAAGAAGGTATTCAGTGTTTGAAACAAAGTATCTGTTGAAACTTACCTCAGATTAAGGAAAAACCCTAAAACGTACATACTTAGACAGGAAGAAGGTTGTATTTATTTTTAACTAAAACCCAGTATTTTTCTTTTTTTTTTTTTTGAGACAGCATCTCATAGCTTTTGTTAGAAAAAAAATTATACAGTCACCACAGTGAATTTAGAGAGGTTAGAAATCTCTGAAATGACTCAAACTTGTTGAAAATTTCTTTTGAATTTATTAATGTACCTAACTCATAACAGTCGCTACAGGGCAAAATCTTGTCACTTAAAGTGATTATATTCTCTTTACCTTACTTACACAGGAACTTTATTCTTGAAGGTTTAGATAATTCTACTAATAGCTCAAGAAATCTTTCCTTTTAAAAATCAATCTATTTCTTTACCTCCTACCGCTAACCATATAGCAGTGCATTTGCACAACACAGTAACTTAAAGCATTTTAACTCTATTAGAACTGTCTCAGAGCAGACACCAGGCTAAATGGGAAATATACACAAAAGATAAACACACAGTGGCCAAGAATTTCTAAACTAGGACAGCTGAAGTTAATGTCTGTTAACTTCGTGCTCTTCTGAAACCTGACTTCCATACTGCCAGAAGCACACAGTTTCTGCTTTTTGTTACTTAAAAACTTAGTTCCAGTTTAGCTCTGTTGCACAATGCCCTGTCTCTGGACCACTGCATCATACTCCTCTGCCCCTGGTTCTGCTTCTACTCAAGCTCAAAATCTAGGCTCAGCTCCAGTTCCAGGAGCCAAAAGAGCTTAAGAAAAACTTGCAGAGGAAATGCTCTGCTGAATATCTTTGATGTCAAAAGCTGCCACAGGTACATCTGGGCACTGTTAAAATTCAAGAGTGTTAGAATTCATGCTTGTGCCAAACATGCTAGTATTTCCATAACTGAACCTTTCTTATCATCTCTGCAGAATGATAGAAGGCATTAACACAAAGGTTAACTTTGTGAAACCTATGCATCTGCTCTAACATACATACACAAAAGCTTTCCAAAAAACTCACTATAAGCACCATATTTTGCCCACCTGGTATTCTTTTGCTTCATGTTTGGAAAATGAGTGGGCAGAGAAATGTCAATCCAAATGCATAAGCTAAAGGAAGGAGGTCCCCACAACTCAATACTTCGTGTAAGAAATAATGTTTTGCACTGCAAACTCAGATATCTGTTTGCATACGTGAACTCCACAGAAGCCAAAGTAACCAACTCAGACTAATTCACAGACACTCCCCTGTAAATCTTTCAAAGAATAAAGATGCAGAGAATGGGATACCTCTTGCCCTGCAGTCCTAATCTTACAGACTACACAACACATCACGTACTCAAACAAACAGGAAGAGCAAGGATGTTAATTACGCTCCTTCCCAATAAATAGTGTAAGTCTGCATTAGCTTCTTAAAAAAAAAAAAAAAAGATTTTTCATCCTAACAATTTAAGATATTCTTTTATCCCTTAAAAATTGCTAAAGCTAAAACAAGCAGCATACTCTGATGAGAAATACTGAGTTCTCATATACTAAGTCAGAGCTCCAGAAAAACACTCAACAAATCTTTTGAACAGCCTCAGACTTTGCTCTGGGTCTTGACTTTCTTTTAGAATATCACCAAATTTCATTATTGACAGAGAAAATATAATTCAAAATTGTACGTTTAGTTCTGCAATGCAAGTAAAGACTAATTTTAGCCCTTTTCCACATGGCAGTGATGAAATCTATCAGCTTCTCATGTCATGCAAGTTTTGGCACCTTGACTAATAAAATTACCATTGAGGAATGCTAATTCCTTTATTTTGAACACTTAAAGCGCTTTCAGTGTCATCTAGCAGGAATGCAATGGTTCCCACTAACAGACTGAAGTAGCAAGGCTGAGACACAGAGAAATGGTATGTACATTTTCATGTTGTTCCATGCATGCAGTTCTTCAGGAATCCAGAACCAGTTTTAGAAGGAAGTACTTTGTGCTATACCAGGCATCAATTTAAATACACTTCATCATTGGCATCCACTCATGTCCTTCTTTGGTTATTTGTCCATCATTTCTTCCAGTTTTAAGGCACTAAGATCTTGAAATAAACTGAAACATTTAAGCAAAAACAAGCCCACTGAGGTTTACCTAAACAAAATAACTAAAAGGAATAATAATGGGTTCTTAAGGTACAAACAAATAAAAACAAGCCTCAACCGAAGCCACAGCAGCTATTACCATGTCAGTAGACTACCCTTGCCAACCCCACTCACAATACTATTTCTTACAAATCATGCAGATGCAAATCTGACATTTCGATGTTATTTACACACGCAAAGGAAGTAGTCAGAAACAGAAAACCTGACAGCCTGCACTTTTGTCTCCACATATGGAGAGAAAGAAGATAGTAAACCATCCATATTGCCATCTACAAAAAGAAAAGTAGATGTCAGAATACGTACCTAGATTTCAGGCATCTAACGAAGACACATGCTAAATTTTCCTCCATTATTAAAGAGTACTAGTTAAAATGCAGGAGACCACTCTAGCTGCATCAGGTGTTATTTTCTTGGCAAAGTTTGGCAATCACTTAAAGATAAACAATGATAAGCAGTATTCCCATAAACCATTCTTTCAAAATTTAAAGGCACTCCGTAAAAGCAAGACGGGACATCATGGTCACATCTGAGTAACAGGTAAGACTGTAGCTCCTTCGTGGGAGTAGGGCAGAAGGCAGCCAAAGCAGCCCCAAATCCTGCCACACATTGTTCACTTTAGCAGGATGGCACCAAGAGGTCCACACGGCCTACAGCTGCAGCCCAGATCAGGATCTGCCATTCTGTGTGCAGAAACAGCAGCTGTATCCCTGGGCTGAGGATGTCCCCCGTGCTTCCCTCTCCCAGTGGGACACAGAGCTGACCTGCATGGAAAGGCAGCCCACAAACCAGTAGCTCCAGCAGCCATCAGGGCTGTCCCTCCTGCTCCACAGGAATCCAGCTTTGTCAAGAAAGCAAGCATGAAGCTTTGAGCGAATAAGTTCACCTGTGAGACACTGAGCTTTGAGTTTATGAGCCTTATAGTGACAGAGTATGCATAGAGTTTAGGAACAACAAGGGAGATCTTTGCAACACCAGAATTGTGGGACACTGGAAAAAACTGTCCAGGGGTGCAAGAAGCCAACTAGACAGCGCAGGAGTGCAAGCCCACAAGAGGATGATGTGCCATGTTTTCATGGACAAGAAATCTTCAGTATCAAGAGCACGATACTATTTTGATAGGAATGTATATTGGAACTGCAAAATTTGACTTAGCACCTTTCTAAACTTTGATGAAAAAACAAGAACATGCATTCGTATTTTTTGGTATAGAGCTTCAGGAATGTTTTTCACACCACATACAACCCTATTACAAATTCTATCCCATCAACACTAGCGTAAAATAAGACAAACCTTAAAATCATTTTGGACCCACTTAACAGAGCAGAGTAAGACAGAAGTGTACCACAACCATCATTTTACAATATGAAGTCTCTTAGATTAACACTCTGGAGCAAAATAAAACTGGACCTGTACACTGAGTGACAGCTGTCACACCCACCTACTCCTCATCAGCGAGAAAAAGGCTATTACTTGAAGGAAAAATAACCCATCAGTTCTAATAAATACAGAAACAACACAACATTTCTTATACGCTGAACAAAAGGAGACAAAAAGGTTGTTTTATTTGGAAACTAGGCTTATGTTAGACACGAAACAGTTCTCCAAATGATAAAAAAATAAACAATGACCATGCATGATGCATATGCATTTTATGTCACTGTGTTTGTCCAATGTGTGTTCATTGTAATTTTTCATAAAGTTAATGCCAGTTACTTGTTTAACAACTAAACAGATTTTAATGCTTTTTTAAAAATCTCATGCAAATCAGTTATATTTTCTCATCACTACTGTCACATAAGCATTACAAAATAGGAGTAGTTGCCTTATATTGCAAATTTAAAAATTACAAGTCTATATATTCTTTCCTCAATCTATAAAAATTTCAAACTATTAACTTGTGGGTGGAGGGGAGAAGCACAGAAGAAAAGCACTGTAAACTTGGCGTTACAGAATCATAGATACAGAACATTAACTGCTTACTTGGAGAGTGGTTTAATCAGGAAGTAGCCATTATCCTGTCGCTACAGAGCAATGACAGCACTCCAAAACAAGCCGTAGCACTTTTCTTTCCTCAGTCAAGAAGGAAGAAAGAACGCAAGCTATTGTGCTCGAGCTTTGCTGAGCCCAAAGGTCGTCAGATGTCTATTATCAAAAGCTACCCTGAAAACAGAATTCAAGCGAGCATTTACAAAGCTGTACTTCAGGAAGCATCTAAAACCTACCACAACCTCCCACTGTGTTACACACAAAACATGGCTGTCTTACTCAGAGATTAGCAATTATTGTAATGAGATACTGTCGGAGAGGGTCAAATAGTACTTCCTGCAGTTTACACATCTTGATTTCCTGGTAAACAAACTGAAAGGCAGGTGGAGCACTTAGATCAATGATAAACACGCATGCTCATACCAAAAATCAGCCCAGGTGAGGCATACAGTTTTAATAAAATGTGTATCTATTTTAATTACATGACTTGACAAGGCATCAGAAAATGTAAAAATAACTCTGAACCATGAAGGAAATTTTTTCCACAATGTTAGATAGCTGTCAATGCTGTACTTCATTGTTTTCTTTTCTAAGCCAAGTCGAAGAAGTATTCTATTTTCCTTTAAATTACACTTATGTACCCACATGCAACAAAACCTGCTCACAAAGTTGTTTGTAGTCTGTAGTGGTACAAAGAGAAAGCTCTCTGAAATGATAACCTGAATCACAACTGGAAAAATCTGAAACTGAGAAAAACAAAGGCCAATCACTATCTTCAGCATTTTAGCATTGATTTTAAATACACACACACACAAAAAAATCTACTAATAATATTCAGAAATTATCAGCTTAAAAAGTACCTTAAATTAAAAATAATTTAATGTCTTTTTTTTTTAAGCTCCCTAACACAGTTTTCCTTCCCCTAAAAATTAACCACACATGGACTACACATATTGCAATGATCCAGTGGAAAAAAAAAACAAACTAGTTTTTCCCTACCTAAAATCTTTCAAAAAAAGTAATTTCAACAATCTCCAGTTTAAAAAAAAAATAAATCAGATTTTCACAATGGAACTGAAGATGGCCTAGGCTACTATGAAAATTAGAAGAAAAACAAGCAATTCCTCCCAAACAGACACCTCTCCCCCTCCAAAATAACACCTTGACTAATGGAAGAGAAGGCTTGCTATCCCTAAGCAACTGCGATAAACTACTTGGCCAGCTGACAGGAGATGGAACTTATTTAAGGGATAAATAGAGTCAATTTAATATACAGCAGGTGGATGCAACTAAAACTGCTAAAGTGTCCTAAAACAACAGCACAAAGGCTTGAATGGCAGCATGCGGTAAGGTAAAAGATTATTTACATATTAGAGGAAATACATGCAACTGAAAATTAATTAATTCTCCCTTTCAGAAACTCAGAAGCATGAAAGAAGAACTAAGGAATACAGCAATGTAACATGTTTGAGGAAACAAAGCCAGGAACAGAACAACCAAGAAGTTTCTAATAACGATGTTATAAACACATCTCAGCCATTTTTCACAAGCTCAAGAAAAGAACAAAGGAAAGCTATGAGAAAAAAAGACTACAGAAAACATTACCAGAAAGCTCATCAAAAGATGAAAGGGTGCACCTGTAACTGCAAACCCTGCTGCCGAAGATGTAACCTGAGCCAATGAAGGAGTTATTCTGCCATCACAATGTCCCAAACAAGGTAAGATATATTAACAACACGGATCTCTTCAACCAAAACAATATCCAAAGCAGGACTTCTGTGAGCCATGCTTGCTACTGATTTAATTACTACATGCACAATTTCCTAATCAAACACTTGGATAGAATTCACTCCCTTAAGTAAAACTATATCAAAACATCAGCACTTGCTCATCTGCTTTTCTACTGTTATCCACCTTACAAAAAAGTGGTCTTGTCAAGCAATATAGTGTTTCTGAAGGAAGAGTAAAAATGCAAACCAAAAGAGAAAAGTCCTCTGCAAAGACAAGGAGTACAAGTATCAACAAAACTCTTCACAGTAGTCTTAAAATACTTTTAAAAAGCAATACAGGTTGTATTTAATTGAGGTAAGTCTGGTACTAAGATCATTGCAAGCAGGCTCTCACAGCAAGACTTAGGTAATACTGATTTGAAGTCTCAGACTGGTAATTATTATTCATTCCAGAAAAACAGCCACAATGAATTTGAGTCTTGCGTGACTCAGTGAGAGTCATGTACAGTAGCTCTACATGCTCAAATACTACCTTATACAAGATCATTTTTCTAAAATTATTTCAACCCATATTACTCATCAGGTGAAAACATTTACTGTGGAACAGCCATTTTGCTTTGAGATAGCAATGGAGGTGAGGGAGACAAAACAGAACACTGGAAACAGCCAAACGGAAGGTCTGTATTTACTTTCTGAACTGCAGTTTTAATTAGATCTGCAGAAACTAACTGTAGAAACTATATACTGAGCAACGATCACCAGCCCCATTAGTCAGCAAGAAAGACAACCCAGCGATCAGTGATCTCAGAAATCCTGTAGGCTACTAAAATACTAGTCCACACTTTGGCTCCATGACTAAATTATCATATTTATAAAAGAGGCCTAATAGGATAATGAAACATATGATAAAAGAAATCACTACTCCAGCTACGTCTTAAATATGCATTAGTCCCTGACTTCATAAAATGGCACACCATCAATCTCTGAAGCTCAACTGAACAGACACTGTCTTTCAGGGAGATTTAAAAATAATAATATCATTTTCCATGTAGCACATTCTAGCTACAAAGACAGGTATCGATTATTTAAAAAAAAAAATCATTCTGTACAGTAACAGCAAGTGAAGTATTGAAGTGTTCTTCTATTGATATTTCTAACACTGCCCAGAGGAATTAGTTCTATGGTAATAAAGGGAATACAAAATCCTGACACTTTTT
>VXAL01016743.1:19270-116912 GCA_013399475.1 Chauna torquata
AAAAAAAAGAATCTTTCATACCCCTTATTCACGAACATGTTTTTTCTGCTTCTTTACCCCCTTCTTGCAGTTTAAACATAATGCTATGACAGCATGTTGATAATGTCCTACTGCCTATATTCATAGTTACTGAATGCATGAAAAACAGGTATAAAATTGATTGCAAGGAAAGCCATCATCATCTTCAAAACTAGGTACAGGGTAGAAGTCTATAGCATATCAATCCTGCCACGGTGCTTTCAGTCCTTTAGTGTTTGTGACTGTCTCTTTTAATACTCGTTTGAAAGTGATTTAATCCTACCAGTAGTTTTAGGCCTTTTTTTTTTTTTAATTAAGACTTCACAAATAAAAATGAGACCAAAACCCATGAATAACAGTTTAAGAGCATCTTCAGTAGTGTTTCTTTCACCTAAAAACATATCCTGAAAGAAAACATACAACCAAGGAATGTGGAAGAGGAGGAGGTTAGGTAACGCCAGCATCCTGACTAGAACTATAACTAATGGGAGTCTATGTTAAAACGAGCAGTATCAACAGGAGTTTTAACCAGCATTTCTCAGGAGCACAAGGTGACCTGAGATTAACCACAGATATAAAAGTCTTAGCCTCTCTGCTTGCAGACACCTTGTGTGATAAAAGGACAACACAGCACCAGCTTGAAAAAACACCATAGCAGAGTAGGGTTACCTGCTTGTAACTGTCCTTGGAGACGCTCTATGCAAACATCTGTGTTGTAGCAGCGTCTGTATGCAGATGGCTGTTGCATACAAGAAGACTAAGCATTGAAGTAGATAAGCACTCAAAGAAAAGTTAGATATCTCACCGAGTTAGTAGTCTTATATTCTTCCCCCCATCCATGTTAATCCAGGAATCTCCTCGCTTCTCCATCCACTAGTACAAGCTTCAACAAGCAAGTAGAAGTTTTCCGTGGCCCTTCCCTCCCTGGCACTGCTAACCCACTAAAAATATAGATGCTTCTCAGCCCAAGGACCATCAGATGAAGAGAAGCAAAACAGTCCACTCACTCACCAGGAAAGAGATACTTTTTTGGGGAGGGAGTGAGGAAGATTACTCAACTGAGTTAGTGTTCCCTGTTGTTTTTAGCAAGGTCAACACCTGCCCAAGAATACTTACAAGGGAACCCGGAGCACCTGAGGCCCATGAGAAGGTTGCTCACCCCCGGACACACTCTCTGTGTATCTCTTCTATGCAAGGAGGTCCACCTTTGTATAGAAGTGTGGTAGCTCCACACCTGGTGGAGGGACACTAGGTACTGATTTTAAGCAAAGTTTAATCTCTGTGTAGGCCCTGTTCCTGAGTGGTGGCAGACAGCTTCACCACATTCACTTATCCAGAAGAGCTGAAGCAGCACTGCATCTTTTCTTCTGTATCTTCATTAGCAGCAGAGAAAAAGAAAAGCTCTTTGCTGTCTAGAGCTGGGCTACTTGAATGGTAAACTGTGGTCTAGATGTAGACTGCTCAGTAGATTTTGCTTGCTGGAACCCTCACAAGTGATACCCACATCTCAGTAGAAATGGAGACTGTTTCTCACCGTTTTGCTGGTTTCTCAGGGGGCTGCTATGAATCATAGAACAGCCCCAGTTAGAATGGATCTGAAAAGATCATCTGGTTCAACCTTTCGTGGAAAAAGGTGCTTAGACAAAAATACCTAGCTCCCTGTCCAGTCATGCCTTGAACCTATCAACATACAATGAACGACCAGTGACCTAGGACCTTCTTTTGGCTGAGCATAACTCAGTAAAACTGACCGAGTCTTCAACAAACGTTAATTTAGTAGCTGTGTCCTCAAGCTTTACGTTTCAGGAGTTGTACATCCACAGAGATAAGAAGCTATTTTGTAATCACCACAAACAAAGAGTTTATATAAGCCAATATGCTGCATGACACCTCCTTAGCAACCAGTTCAACATCAGCTGTTCTCACTTCATTAAATTAAAGCTTTTAAAAAATGTATCTAGAGCTGGCTGAGAAAGGTATTTTTCATTCTTTTCCACTCCACGCTTCTCCAGATCTTTTTTTTTGTGTTTTAACAAAAAGTATCCCCAATGGCATCAGTATATTTTTAAAAATAAATAAATAAAGCATTTTTGCTTGAGAAATGGAAAGCCCACAAAACTGGCCTAACTGAAAGACTGCATGTAAGAATCCATTAATTTGAAAAGACATTTTCAAAACAGATACTTTTTTTTTTTTTTTGCAGTAGTGGGTTTTAATATGTTACCAACTCTAAATCTGTTGTAGCACACTATATAAATAAAAGTCAAGCAGCATTTGGTGTGGGATGAGTACATTCAGAGTGTTAGGAACATCACTCCTATTGGGGACAATATCCATTTCTCTCAACTAAGGCATCACTTGTGGTCTGTTTTCTTTAAAACGGCCAGTTACTGTTAGAGAGAGAAATAAGAGGTTTGACAGGAAAAAAAAAAAAGGCCTTAGTGAACTGACAATGATTTTTTGCTTAATGGTAAACAGGTTCTTCTGTTCTCTCAAAGCGAGATCCAAAACCTGCTGAAGGTTATGGAGCCTCCCTACTGATTTAAGTGGGCTTTGGAACTTCTCTAATTCCCTCCTCACAGTTTTATCTTGTTTCTAAAAGGCCAGATGCTGGGTCCATATCTGCTTAAATCTATATTTTGCTAATGGAGCTCAGGTTTCTGTAGAAAGAAATGTAACCAAGTTCCCTTAATACCCATTGCTGGGTGACTCTAAAAGAGAGACTTAGTCTATCCTGCTGTGGAGAGATAAGAATCATATTTTAAACCAGTTTACTTTAAATGAAATTAAATGACTGTCAGTGTTAATTGAGGACACGTCTATGGAGCTGAAATATCTGGCTTTATTTCTTCCTTTTAAAGGATCTGCACTTATTTCACCTCTCCAAATGGTGAGATAGGGACGACCTCCCAGGAAACTGAGAAGATATACATTTGTGCAAATTGCTTTTAGGGAGAGAGGGAATCTTCACTAAGTTTCTGTATAATCTATGTTTCACTCACCCTTAGATAAAGTGACAAATAATATATACTTGGGTAAAAACCTTTTAATAATAACTTTCAACTGGTTGTGAGTGATGAAGTATCTTACCTGTACAATGTCATACACAAATTCAAAAAACATAATTTTGTATAGTGTATGCAAAAAAAAATGCTGCAGCTGAGTGCCCCATGCCACAAACAATCTCATGCACGTGACATGGCATTTAACATGCTAGACAATAGTGAAGCAAGGTCACAGAGCAGCAAAAGGGCTATTCTGTGGTTTTATCTATAGGTGGTATTATAGACCACTATATTCTTCGGTGTTCTTTCTTTAAAACATCATACAGATTAACTGTAATAAAAATTACAGTTTTATTAGAAGAAAAAAAGAAAACAGAAGTATGAAACAGTTTAATTTTGCCTGTAATTTATCGTTTCCTTCAAAATATCTGTTCCTTAAAAAAAACTAACAACCTATTTGTTGCTGCCTTTATTTCCAAAAGGTTGTCTCCATCAGTTAACACAAAGTCCATAGCCACTATTTGATATTCGGTGTCTGAACTGTACTAATTGGGCAGTCTTCGTAGGAGGTATTATCTTTTATCAGACCAACAAAAGTGGGAGAAATAAGCTTTTTAGTTAATTTGTTCAGACAAGCCACATGGCACCATCTCCACTTATTGGAACAACGAATATGCAAGCATTTCATACAGTTCACATGTAAGGGATTTTCCCTGTAGTTATGTCAAAGTCACTCATAAATTGCCTTCTTTGAATGTACATACCAATAAAACTCAATCACTCCAACATTTGCAAGAAACTATCCAAAAAAGACCTAACATGGCAGGAAATAACTCACTCAAAGACACAAAAGCTTACAATCTCTCTTTTTTCACTCTCTCTCTCTTTCTGACCAAAGCTGCAAAGCCTATTTTTTGAGACACTACGTGCAACTTTTCTCATCTGCTGTCCTTAAGACTGCAAAAATCATTGCCAGCATAATGATTTCCTCTTAGTTTGGAGCTCATCCCTTTCTGCTCGAGCTATCTAGTGAAATGCATCCTTCTGTTTGCACTCCACTCTACCTGGTGGAGCCAACTGCAAAGCAGTGGTCCAAATCTTACAACTGTTATGCTAGGAAAGTTCAGAACTTTATATATATAATGTTAATTAAAGTAACACCTTCTCTAGATGCTTAGCCGTGTCCTTTTAAACATACTAAACTAGACTCAAGGATCAAAGGTTTATATGATGATCAAAACTGAATGATCCCATTGTCTACAAACCAAACAGGCATAAATTAACCTGCGTACAAGTAAAGTGAAAAATTTGGTGAAGGTGAAAAAACTTAATGATCTTACTCCGTTATATTTAAAGGAGTCAAACCCATTTTGTCCACTGACACTTTGGGGAACAGAAGGACTGCATTTTGTTTTCACACATGGAATGAAAAGTGGAATGAGCTCCATAAAGGATGAATACTCAGAGGAATATTTGGTTTTCCAGCATGGTTTCTGCTTTTTCCTCTCTGCTTTTCCCACTTCTTCTCACACGCCCCCAGTTCTTTTATTCAGGAAACACAGCACGAATAAATAAGATCGCTAATAAGAATGCGAAGTATTAATGGAGGAAGCTTGTCATATTTCTTTACTGCAGTCACACATAGAACTTAATTAAAAACTAATACACAGCACGTTAGACTTTATTAACACCCTCCTCCCACTTCTATTTTTTTCCATTTGATTTTCTCAATTCCAGGCTTTTATCACCAGAGTGGATTGATAAAAGTCTAGCTTAGTTGTGTGACACTGCAAAAAGGATTGTACACTCAAGAACATTCTCACCATTTCTGAGGTATCCAATTTTTGTCTCACTTGTACTGAAAAATACTTGTCCCCCGGGGTGTTTTTTACTCCACTTGAGTGCTGTCATTTTTACATTTATACACTTATTCCAACTATGTCATTAAGTTAATATTTAATGTACAGCATTTTTCCCCACCTGCCCAGGGTTAAGGTTAGATGAAGTCCTGCCTAAGCACCAGCAACAGAAGTTGTTGTTTGTATTGACTGCGGTCACTGAGGGACACGAGTACCTGAATGATTTATAGTACGGGGAGTAGTCTCTGGGGTTTAGGACTGCAAATACCTGTCTGCAACTTTAAAGGGTGAGTGTATCCACGCTAGGGCCCTGGGTGTATTGCCCCATCCTGGGGATCTGGTCCTGAGAAGCCTTCACAAGCCTCCCCTTTGCTGCTGAGCTGCACTGAGGCTCAAGCTCCCACCCCTGGTCTCTGTCTGAGCCACACTGCTGGCACAGACACGCTTAGTCTCATATCTCCCTGTCCCTGAACACTGGACTTGAAGTCCTTGCTTGGCTGTGGACCTGCCTCATCATCATGGACTCGTCCAGCAACCTGGGCTCTCGGCTCAGCCTGGTGACTGTCCCCAGACTTGTGCTGCTTGCTGCACTCGGGTACCGTGGGACAGACCCCAAAAGGTTTATTAATCAGGGGCCTAGAGGCATTTTTAGAATAAGAACCGACCCATGTGTATATGCTTTGCAAAGAGGACTTCTGCAAGCATGAATCTAGCCTGTTGGGGGATCCAAATTCTGATAAGCAAAAAAGAGCACAGAAATATCTAAGGACTTAGCTGTATTATAAGAAATCTTCATTTTGACTTCATCTAGAACCTTCAGCTAGAAAATCTGACAGGAAAAAAAAATCATCTTTCCTCCCCAAAATATATGAGCCTTACAGATTTCTACCAGCTCAGAAACAAATGCTGAGTGGGGAGAAGTCTTTGTCAAGAAAAATGCTTGTGCCACAGAAAGCAATGTTTTTATGATTGATAAAAACACAAGATTATTTTGTGGCAAATGAGTACTGCTTTCAAGACCTGAATGTGAAATTGCATTAAACTTCCCTATTCTTTGTTTTTATTATTTCATCTGTCACTGAACAGATAAAGCATTAGCAACTGGCTATAATTTCTACAGAGACTAAACTAACCTAACACAGTTTGGAAGATGAGAAGAACCCATTTTGACCCGAGAGAACCGTTTTCATGAAAGGTCAGGCAAGCAGTGAAACAAGTGACTGCACAGGCAGCAGAAACGGCCGTCAGGCAGAAGATCACCATTTTACCTCTTCCATGAAGCCCATATAGGATTTTGGAGAGGGAAAACAATGTGGAAAATCCAGAAGACACAGACATGAGCAATCCACGTTTTTTTACCGACACTGAATTTTGTGGGAGGTTTGAACCTAAAGTGTTTTACAACACTCATACATTAAAAGCAGCAGGATGAGGAGACTTCAATTCATCAAAGCCACAAAACAAATCCCAGCTTAAGCCATCAGGATTCACATTTAAAAAAAAAAGGTAAAAAAGAAAAAAAGAAAACAGAAGCCAAAAACGCTCAATAAAACCACAGAGATAATAAATCAGCCCAGTTTCACGCAGAAAAGTTACCTTTGAAACATCCTGTGGCAAACCTGATCAGAGTTTCACATCCCTAATGAAACCTGAAACCTGTGGGCTTGTGTTTCGGCTGTTAACTAGGTACAAGGAAAGGAAAACAGTGCCCCAGTGACTCAGGAAACAAACAAACAAACAAACAAACTTAAAACATCTTCTCTACCACTTCTTCCTTCCCAAGACATGCTTGTTTTCTCATGCTTCCAGCAGGCGACGAACCCTGCAGCTGGGAGCTGGTGGGAGAGCGGTGCTGCCCACCTTCCTGAGAGCTTTGGGGTTTGGTTTAGGCTCACCGTGCCCAGGAGATGACAGCCAGTACCACAGCCAGGAGGAGCAGCACTTTCTGTTGCCCAGCCTTCACCTATTAGGATGCACAGGCAAAGCCTTGGCAGTTTTTCTCCACAACTGCTCAGTGAGCGATAGAGACTTGCTCCTTGAACACCTTCATCCCCGTGTCTGCTTCTTTTGCAGCTAGTTATTATCGTTACAGCAAAGAGTTTAGCGAGCCAACAGAAAGTGCCAAAATCGCTACTTTCCTAGGGACAGTGGGTAAAGGGCAAGACTGCCCTGAAATTAGCAGATAAGAGCAGACCTTAACTGAAGCTTTTATCGGTTGTTTGTGTTCACCGAGGCCAGATGATTTTCAAGGAGCCGCTTAGAGATTTAAAGCACTGATGTGACAGGAACTCTTTGATTTTAATGTTCCTGCCCTCTTCTTGCAGCCAGTGTTTATGTAAACTTGAGAAAAACTGCCACTACTGTTCATCTCCCTCATTTTTCAACCTTAATGGTAATTACATTCCACGCATGACAGGAGACTCAGCATTGCATTCAAGACCAGGGCTGTAATGCTGTCTCTGACATGCCATTACTATGCATTAAGTCACAGTTTCAGAGAGGGGGAAAAATAACGTGTTGCAAAAGCATGGGCTTAATGAGCATTGCAAAAACATATTGTTGATTTGTGTAAGAGGTTTCAACAAAATGCTGCGGACCGAGATTTCCAGGGGCATCTAACTGATGGAAGCACAACAATCCTATTGAAATTTAATGAAAGAGAGGCTTCCAGTTTCCCTGGGCTCTTTTGAAATCCTAGCCTCTAAACTTTCCATTTACGATGTATATTTTCTTTCCAATCTTCTGGAAGACGGAAAGGCTGTCCTGTAGGTGCGTAAGGGGGTTATGAGGTGGGATGTGTGTTTAATGGGGATTTGTGTCTATAGGTATGGCATATAGCTCTCCCCCAAAATGCCCCTTGTTTCTAAGCCTTCCTTTCTGCATTAAGTTTTGAGGTGCTTTAAGGTGCCTTACATTTTACACCTAATGATTCAGAGTCAAAGCTTCTTTCAAAGCTGTTTGTTTTTCAGGTAAGTTCTCCTTTTTTTTTACAGACAAAGTTTCTATTTTTCTGTGCAAGATCCCCACCATACCAATCTTTGCTTTCAGCTTTCCTCTCTCAGCTGATAAGAGCTCTCTGTTCTCTGTGCCTTGGAAAAATCCCACACTACCAAAGTTTTGTTAGTTCTGTCCAGTCCTGCTTGAACTACAGAACTTAACGAAGGTTGCCTTTGTTTACTGTAATGAGGAAAGATAGTTATTTTAACATGCTGTCTACTTAGCACATAGTTCCCTCTCATTCTTTCATTTCATCTGCTTGAGGTTTGCTCTTCCAGCTACAATTTGGTCAGTCAGCGTAGAGGGAGCAAAAACAATAATGGTTGCTGTCTGTCTCCTGCAGATGCAATGCTGTCCACATGGAAACCTGACTGATGAACACGGCTATCACTTTTTTGAGAAAACATAGTAAGCTGGGCTGTTAACAAAATGTCACATGATACAGCTCACAACTCTTTTCTCCGTGACACAAGGCTGGAGCGTGCAACATACACAAACCACCTGAGACACCTCATAACCACGAGCAATGGGTGGCAAAGCACAGAGAAGACTTTTTGGTCTGGAAGCAAAGTTCGTCCTTGAGCTCCCAAATATCGTTACCCATCTGAACAGCGCTCCTCCCAGCCACAGGCTAAAACAAACAGACCACAGTGAGCGATTTCAAGCAAGTCTTGACATAAAAGCATCTTTGACTCACAGTTGCAACCCTGAAACAAAGCCAACTGCTCTGGGCAAGGATTATTTCTGTAGCACTTCAGTTTCAGCCTTGGCTCCCAGCTCCTGGAAAGGAAAACCGTGATTTTACCTTGAGCGGTAGCCAGGTTATTCCCTCACCCCCAGCTCACACTGGCTGTCCTGCCAGCAGCCCCTCCACAACAGCCCCCTCTCCCATCAGAGCCTCAGCCCTTGCCCTGCTTGCACAGCGTCCAGCTGAGGACAGGCCATGCTGGTGGCTGCAGCACAGAGGTCTGCTCTTAGCTGGTCTTCCTCCAGGCTGATTTAGCTCCCTGCAAGGGCTGGTAGTTGCGGGTGATGGCAAAGGAGAGCCACGTGGGAGTTGGGAATCAGGCACGGGCGCTGCTTTGTGCCCGCCTGCTGTGCTGGGGGTGCTGTCAGGCGCTCATGCCCACATCTTGTGGGAGCACCGAGGTGCCACAACTTCTCAAACAGGTAGGCAGCTTCAAGACCATAGCAACTTTTTACCTCCGTTGAATGAGCAACTTTTTGTCTCCATCCCGGAGAGCGAAATATATGCGTGCGTGTGCTTAGCAGGCCAAAAGCCACATCTTTTACTCTGCAAACACAGTTTCCCTAGAGAGGGGAATTACAAAAAAGAAAGCAATTCACCTGTATGCTTAATCTAACCTATGCTGAGCTGAAACAACTGAGCAGCATCCTACTTCTAATGGAAATGAACTGTGCACCAATTATATTAATTTTCATTTTTTAAATTACAGATTAGATTTTAAAATTCCACAATGCTTCCAAAGACCTTTTTAAAGCCCTTTTTCAGGGTTTTATCTCATGGCCCTTACAGAACTTGCTTTAGATGACACAGGAAAAAAAAAATTAAACCCCAATCGATTGCTCTGGTAATGGAAATGGAAACCCTGCTTGTCCTTATTATCATGAGCCTTATTACCCTTGTCATCACTGCCACCATTATGCCATGAGGCTTTTATTCTCGAGGCATTGTGAGGAGGTTTAGCAGCAGAAGGGGCAAGCACCCAGCCCTCTCTCTGCTCAGAGCTGCAGAGCCACCCTCACATCTGTCACTGGTTCCCTTAAGTGGTGCTTTATCTTTGCTGCGTAACGAGTTACACTTTATTGTATCTGTCTCACAGTAATGCCTGGAGTTCTCTGTGAAAATCAGGGGCCCCTCCAATTACAGCCACCATCCAGTTTGGGAAATACGGTTCATCTGAAGCGGTACGCAGAAGACTACATTTCCTTTAGATCCATAGGGTCAAATTCCATTATCCAGCCTAGATGCAAGTCCAGGTCAGCTCTAGTAATATTAAGGGAAATTACTGGATTTTGTGAGGATTAGTGAGAGTAGGGTAGAGCCCACAGCAAACTTTTTGAAAAAATGCCATGCTAGTGACTTTTCTACAGGCATACAAAAAAAGAGATTAGGTAAGGCAGTTGTAGAAAGGGCATGTCAATAACCTCATAATTTCAGTAGAATTTTATTACTGCAACTGGGTATTTCTGCAGGCACAACTAGGCTGCAATAAGTATGCATTTCTGTCTTGAGTGACATACAACAAACTGAAATTGGGGTGACCATACAGGAAGTATCAGGTATGATTGTGGCAATAGGATTAGACCAAAATACTTCCTCTCATCTGGAGTTCTTGGCAGTATCAACAGTTCCCTCAGGTCCTCCAAATGATGCTTTACTCTACAGACTCATATATTTAGCACAGAAAAATACCTTAAAAAGTGTATTTCAGAAAGAGGGTTTTTCCATTCTGAGGAATATCAGTGTTGCTGATATTAATATGCCACAGGACAAAAAGTCCCCAAGGGAACTCCATATCTCTTGAAGGTGCTGGAATGGGCTCCCCCAAAACATGTCATTTTCCTAATATTTCCCCAAAACACCCAAGGTCCAGCTCTCCCTGCAGTACCGATCCTCACATGCCACTGGTATACAAGGAAAAGGGTGCCACTGTTTTCTGTAGGAGAGCACCAGGCTGCTGCCAGCAGATGAGGACCACTGCCTTCTCCAGAAGTGGAACGGTGGGGTTGGGCAGGAGACTGCAGGCACCTGGCCACCATGATTTCAGAGCCAGAGCTGGCACCTCTGCATCATGGCATGCTGTGCCACAGGGACTGTGCCTATCTGAGCACTGCCGCGAGGATGCCGTGTTGCAAAGTGTAAATGTGCCCCAAAAGAAGACTGTAGAAGAAGAGGGAATTGAACCTTGACTTGAACCATATGCTTATGTCCTGGGCTCCAGATCCTTACTTCATCTTCAGTTGTCAGCCAGACCATCTAGAAACTCTCACATCTTTCTCTTTTCTTTGCCTTATGCACCATGCACAGTCTAATTAGCTGTTCCTATTATTGCTACCTTCCTCCCATGATTGCCTTGTTCACTCCTAACAATAAGGTAAGGGACTCCCTGGCAGTTATCAGCTAATTGGGGCTGTATAAGGTCACTGGCTGGGCATTATCCTGACCAAACCAAAATGTGCATTGACATTCAGTGCAAACATTATCCTCCATGTGAAATATCCCAGCTTTACCCAGAAGCATGCCTTCCAAATTCATCTGAAGCTGCTCCGCAAAAGCTCTGCTTTGGTTCTGTCACATCTGTGAGGATAAGCTGCAAGAAAGAGCCCACAGAGGGAAACAGTAATCCACACACTGTGTAAGCAAGGTTTTGGCAGCCTTATTCACCAAGGCATCCAGTGGAGTGACTGTGGTTGAAAGAAGGATCATCACTAAGCACGGTAATTGCAGAGATGAACTTCTCCATTCAGTGACTCTCTCATGGCTACACATGGCAAAAGGGGAAAGACTTGCTGCATGTTGGAGTTGACCTTTCTTTTCCACAACCTATTTGCCTAGATTTCAAAACCTTGCTTTCAAACATTCATTTCATTCCTGAGCATCTCCACC
Organism: Chauna torquata; assembly: GCA_013399475.1. Lineage (NCBI taxonomy): Eukaryota > Metazoa > Chordata > Aves > Anseriformes > Anhimidae > Chauna > Chauna torquata. Next base: position 30,781 of record VXAL01016743.1, read on the forward strand.
TTTTTAGCATCCTGCTTTTGTTTGCTAATGGTCTGTTTACACCACCAAAGTTTTGTTGATACGAGTATTTGAGATGTCTATTAATCATTCTAATGCCCATATTCATTAGCTTGTTCATGCATCACCATACCTTTGATTTTATTCCTCATTCATTTTATAAATCTTTCAGTCATTCAATTAGAAAACAGAAATAATACCTTGTGACTAAGGTGCCAGCCAGACAGCATGCTTAAGTGACGAAGTGGCTGACTAAGAGATTTGATGAACAAGAAGGCATGAAGTCAGATGTAAGAGGAAAACACCTTTGTGCTTCATTGAACACCACTTCCTCTGTTGTTGGGAAGCAGGACCTACAAATGGGAGATGTCTCCAGGGTTTGTGTTCTCTAGAAACAGTCTGGGTGCCCTGTAAGGAGTGCTTTGAGAATGAGTGGCCAGCACAGGGTTGGCAGGGAGAGCCTCTCAGCTTGCAGACCCATGGAGTGACTCCTAGGACAGCTGTAGCAATGGCTCCACAGCCTGGGGAGGAAGTCTCTTACCCACAGGTGTGGCCAATCAGCTAGAACCAAGACCAGGTCCTGTTCATTAAAGACCAGGATTTAGCCTTTGCTGAGGAAAGTCAGTTCAATCAATGACATACAAATAAGAGCAAGAATTGCCCTTGGCTTTGGGCATTAAAGATGTTTTTTCCTCACAGCACCATCATCATTTGACAAGGATGTCAAGGCTGATACCTTCATACAGCCAAGGAAGTCTGGAGTTTTCCTGGCTGGTACTACTTGGTTTGGTTCAACAACTAGGACTACATGAGTAAAAAGCCTCACTGAGTTGTGGGGTGAGCATTAGAAGGATATACCTGCAGCCCAGGCGTGCTGTACAGTCAGCAAAGAGTGGAGCGCAAGTAACAGAGACATTGGGAAGAAGGGGTCAAGAGGTGCTCCCTCCCCTCAACAACAGAGGAAAGGGGGGTGGAAAAGGGGAGGCATTCTTCTCCGCTGGAAAATCTTCATGTGCTGATTGCTGACACTCAGATTTTAGCTCTTCTGACAGAAAGCAAAGACTTAACCAATCAAGAAGATTAACAGTGATGAGGTTGAGGTTCAGGTCTGATACGAAGTGATTTAACACTTGGCTGTGCAAAACACTGAGCAAGAGAGTTTCCTTGTGCCTTCAGCCAAGCAGAAAATCTCTGTGAAACTGTCTAAAATAACGGCATCCTTTATGAGCTTTCATCCCCACACCGTATGGTTTCAGCCATCTGATGCTGTTTCCATGTAGGACTCTGCACTCGCTGCACACACGCGTGCGCAGCGATGTGCGGGAGCATACGGAGGTGAGGTTGCCCACTTTTCATACGCAGAAGGCCACTGTTCAGGCACTCACCACTTGCAATAGGCTGAAATATTCCAGGTCAAATTTCAAGTTCAGGATGATTTTTTTAAGTTCCATTTAAAGTCATGTAGGAAGCCTGCTTCATTTGAGAGCCAATTTAATTCAATGGGAGTTTATAACTGCAGTGTTCTTTAGGCTGGGCTTTCAGTGAATAAAAGTGACCTCAGGTTTACTTCAATGTCATTTACAAGTATTATTCATTCAGAAATGAAGAGGATGGTGATTTCTGTCCATTAGTTACCCTTTCACTAGCCTTCATGTTTTCTCCCTTCCTGTGGCCTTCACAAAATAAAATGTGCTAGCCTTTGCATCTAAAAGCAATTAATGAAAACTCTACAGCACTTCACTGAAGTGTGATAAGGGATATTTTGTCTTTCACTTTTTCTCGTTAATTCCACAGACTGGAAAATAATTAATTTTTCATTGCATATGTTGCTTGATAGCTGCTAGAAGCAGAGATTGACCTGGGCAGTAGGTCTCTATGCCATAGCCTGGTGGAACTGAAAAGTAAAGCTTTTAGTTGTAAAAAAGTATGGGGCAGTAGGCTTGACTACGTGCCAGTTAAATTAGCTAATCAGTACTACACATAACTTGGCACTTAATTCAATACCTTCTTACTGTATTTCCCTTTTTGGAATCTGGTGCTTTACTAGCTGTGATTTAGGCTATATGAATACCTACTGTTTTTATTCCTTAGGAATAAATTTATCTATACAGCCTTACAAATTTCCTCTGGTCATGCAGATGAGCTGCCTCATCCCCCTCCTGCCCAGTCGCTGAACAGACTGACCCATTTTTTGCAGGGCTGTTATGAACTCTGGCTAATCATCTCTTATCAGACAAAGCATTAAGAGTAATACATTACTTTATGCAAGAAACCAGGAAGTGGACTGGCTCTGCCTATACTACAAATATTTGGGTGAACAAAGATGACAAAGAATACAAAAAACTATCTAGATTTTAACAAGTGAGACACTATTTTCATAATTCATTTTCTTCAATGTACACTTCTAACAAAAGGGCCATCTCCTATCTTTTCAGTAAGGCCACATTAGCCTCTCAATTAAAAAAAAAAGAGTCAAGATAAATTACTGCATGTATGATTTTTGTAAGGCAATGAGTAGAACAGATACAAAAATACAGTAGAGACAGACATTAAATGCTCTGCTACTGTCAGCAAATGCTTTTTATAAAAGCAATAGCAAAACAAAATCAGTCTAGTTCCTTCTTTCTTACCTGTCCACAAGGGATGGCAATTTACTACAGAAAGTTCTTTCTTTTTCGTGTTTATTTCCATTGTGGCCAGTTACAGCTGCTCCCCATCCACTGATGGCACTCTAGCATGTGGATGAGCCAAGTGGGGGTACGGGCAGGGGGACAGAACACCGCGCTCTGTCCTGCCATCCCTCCCAGGCAGGCAGCAGGCTCTGGGCAAGGCACACGAGTGAGACATGACATGCCACCAGCACCACTGCTCCTGCAGGGACACGGTGGCAGCAGGTAGGGCTCCCTGCCCAGACACTCACTGTAGCAGGAGGTGGCACGTGAATTTTGGGATGGCACATATCCCTTTGATGACTCCAGTCAGAGCCACAGCCTGGTGTTGGTGTCCTCTCCCTCCACAAAACCCAGATGGGCTGTTTAGTGATGCCACTGCCCCTCTGTCCTGCTCTCATCCCCTAGCAGCTACTCGCGGTGGGATGTATTTGTCCGCATTTGGTTCCTCCCAGCGAGCAGTGACCCCAGCAGATATCTTCCTTGCAGCACTGAGGCTGCGGTTTGGCTTGCAGTGCCAAAACGTAGTTGTTGGCTACAGTCCCCAGATATCTTTCTCTGTTTACATTTCCCCCATCAAGGCTTTTTTCTAACACCCGCAGTATCAGGGTTTGGGGGAGGCAGGGCTATGTCCTGGGACTACCTTGGACATCCATTTTCCAGCGAGAGGGCAGGGGCCTTTTGATGCCAGACAGTGCTGTAGGATGCGGAGGTGATTTTCCCTCCGAAATCACTCTCCCCGTGTCTCCGGTTCAATATCTTGAACTCAGCACCAAACTCTTTCCCTGATAACTGTAATTAATGGCTTTGGGGATCCAAGGGAATGTTTTGGAAAGGATATAGCATAGTATCTCACTGGTTCAGGGGCTACGGAGAGTTTTAGTGATCCAGGGTTTGATGTCCCGAGGTCTGTGCACCTCACGTGCTGCTTGCACCACCGCTGACAGGTCCTGCAAGCCTAAGCATACTGCCCTTTTAGAAGAAGGCCATGAAATAGGGGTGAAGAGGACACCCAAAGGGTGGTGGGTGGGAGAAGAGAGAGAGGGAGAGAGAACCGTCGCTCTGGTGTGAGGAGATCTCATTATTCTTTCTTCCTTGCTAGTCCAAAAATTTCTTGTAATAAATTTAGTGAAACCCCCTCTATTTTAATGAGATCTCCCAAGAAGTTTATTGGAAAATGACCTACTGACCCTTAGGACCCAAAAGAATCAGAGCATCTGTGCCATGGCATCAGACTTTGGGGGGTGGCAGGGAGGACTGGAAAGCAAGTAAGCACTTCTGAATTTACAAACCCTTTCGTAAAGTGACTTGGGTTCTTGGAAGCAGAGCTCAGCAAGAAGAAAATATTGGAAGAAAAATATCTGGACAAATTATAACAATTCTGAAATTGGTATTAGTTTCCAAGTGCTTTAGGAAAAAAGTATATTAAAATTATGTCTTTTTTTCTTACATTTCAGACTAATCTTCTTTGCTTAGTTTTAAACAAAGCATCTGAGAATGAAATGTCAGTTTGTTTCAGATTAAAAACACTCTTCAATAGTTCAATCCAAAGCATCTTCTCTTGGTTGGTTTTTAGGCAGTAAACTAAGTAATTTTGTGCTGATCAACTCCTTTTTAAATCATGAGCCAACCCCCACCCCAAAAATAATCATGCATTCTTGCTGCTAAAGTTAGATGCAACATTGCCTTCATGGAAGGTTAATGAACTTGGGCTTTCCAGTCACGTCAGCGTTCCTGAATGCACATGACAATATTTTCTTACAATTCCTGAGTTCCTAAACCCACAGTTATGTTTCCAAATAAACTAGCTTTATTTTCAGAGGGTGTGTGTATCCCCTAAGTGGCTGAAGCTCTCACTGAGCCTGCTGGGTCACTGTAATACCTCACATCTTTGTGCGTGGGGGAAGAAATTAAACCAGGGGAACTTAGGGTACACGGATGGTTTCTGAGATGGCTTTAAATACTGCCTTTAGGGCACCAAATTCCAAACTTTAATCTACAATATATTTGCCTACTTGCTTTGTGTGCTGAAATGCATTAGTAGAAATTGAATGAAAGAGAGTTGGTTCAAACCAAGTTGTCCTATTACTTTACCTTCCCTCATCAACCAAGTCAGAAGAAGGGTTTCAGCTTATAACAAGCTGCACCTGTGTTGATCAGCCAAAGATTTTCCACAGCCAGAAGCTGCCTTCATTATTTACTGTATAAACTGTGGATTGAGTTTGAAATTGAAACCTTTTGGCTAAAAACTATTATAGATAGCACTCAGTGCACTGAGTGGAAGGTGTTACCATTTACAACACGAACAACACTAAAGAGATTGATATCTTGAGTTAAAAAATAGAATTATTTTAATGTTACCCATTAAATTTATCAGGAAGGCTCCAGTACTTCAAACTGTAAAAGTTTTGTTGGAATAGTAGAACATCACCACAACTAATTACAGTGTGAATGTTTTCCAATAATCTTCATAAGATCTTGTTCATCCCCAAATTTTTCAGCACAGTAGTGAGGAGCAAGCATATTTGCACCTCAAGAAACATATGGGCCATTTACAATTCAAAATATTTTCCTTGTCTTCTAGTATGACTGAAAAGATCATAATAGCAGATTTGATTTTTTCTATAATCCTTTTGAGAAATTGAATCAGCCCTGACATCTCTGCTTTTTTTTCCAAAAAGTGAAATCTTTGAATCAATTTTTAATAAGATTGTAATTGACAAATCCATTGGAACATTAGTGAACATTTAAATACTAATTAGCTAAGCCACTGCTAATCTCTCCTCGGCAGAGCTCACAGACACAAATGTCAATTAAACCTGAGTTTGTCCCCAAGGAAAGAAAGGTCAGAGGGTAGTGTTCAGTCAGCTGTGAGATTATGTTAACACAGCGTTAGAAGTAATAATCTCTGCTGAAGAAAAGCTAAACTTTCTTTTACTTTTTTTTTTTTTTTTAAATAATTACATTATCTATAGGGTGGAGAGAGGGAAAACAAGGGAAGAATTACAAGAGAATGAACAACCGTTGCCTCTTTAGCAACAAACCAAACACCCATCAATCTATTGCCTAAGGAGTTAGGAGAGAGTTCATTCCTTGTTCACAGCTAAATCATCGGGTATCTCAGGAAAACCCATTTGTTTCCATCAGGCTAAGATTCAAGTTTTAATTTACCCCTGGAATCGCTGTAAATTTTTTTTAATTTTAGTTTTTTTTCCTCTTCTAATAGCACCCCACCCCTTCCCAAAGAAAAGCCCATCTCAAGGCCTCACACTCCTCTGTCCTTTCCAAGATCCGCAGATCTATTTGCTGTAGCCAGCAAACAGAGGACAGTAAAATAAGTAGTGTATGCTCATCATACTCTCCCAGTTTGCCTTCTTTTGCTTTTCAGAGCACTTTACTCCAGTTCCGCACTTAAGCAGGCAGATGGTTTTGAGCACACAAACCCCATTAAAGTCAAGGGATTTCTCCTGTACTTCGAATTACACAATTGCTTAAGTGCTTCAGTAGACTGAAGCCGTAACTCGTTAGACCTGGCAGCACAGGGGCATGTTTAAGTAAATGCTGCAATGTTTTTATGGATTATTTATGTTGTATTGATAGACCTCAGCACCTGTTTAAAGTTAAGCACTTGCTTCCTCAACAAGAGCCTCGGATACCTTCTTTCCTAGTTATATCTAGTGTCCCTTCTTCCCCACAATCTTCCAAGGAGAGACTGTCATGGAGAGCACCTCCTGAGCCTGAGAAGAGCAGCTCTACTGATAACATAAAATCAATCATTTCAAACGAGGAGGGAAAGTACACGGTAGACAATTCCTGACCTCAGTCGCAGCCGTGAGAAGCGTGTAGATAAACAGCTCCCTCTTATCGGAATGTGGCAATGTGGTTCTCATATCCGCCTGCTTTGTGAAAATGTTATATTTTATATAAAATTTGTGACAGAATACAGGCAGTCTACAGCATGGTACGGTTGCAGTCACAGCTAATACAACGGCAAGTGGAAAGTGCAAACTACTATGTTTTCTAAATGTGTTTCAAAATGACATAGCCTGGTGAGGCCTAATATGCCACATATGGATTCTCCCTGCTCTTGGAAAGCTTTAGCATTAGAGCCTCTTAACTGTGCTTAAAACAAACAAACAAACCTACAGACAAACACCTTATAAAACCATTTTTCCAAAAAACAAGATTAAAAAAAAAATCATACATTCAAGAAAAAAAGTCTCTTCATATACCATGCTGGTTAGAAAGCTGAGTATAAGTTGATTTATTTGGGAGCTCTGGAGAAATCTCAGCAGAGAAAAATATTACAGCTTGCTGTCATAATTTCCTAGAGTTTAAGTGTTCATAGATTTGTAATGCTCCAGGCTAGGAGGGGCCACTCTGTCATCCAGTCTGACCTGTTATATATCACAGGTCATTACATTTCACCAAGTTACCTTTGCATCGAGTCCAATAACTTTTGTTTTGCCAAAGACTATCTCCAGAAAGGCATCTGTCTGGATGTAAAGACTTTAGGAGCCAGAGAATCCACCCTCCCTCCCCTTCCTAGTGTGTTCCAGTGATTAGGCTCACTCTAATAGAAACACGTGTTATTTCCAGCTTAATTTTCAGCTGCCAGCCACAGATTCTGGTTATGCCTCGCTTCACTGGACTGTAAAACCCTTTGGTGTTCAGCCTTCTCTTCCCGCAAAGATGCCTCTCTGGAGTACCTTTATGGAGTATAAACACACATAAGAAGCTCCAGCTAAGTCATTCTCTCTAACCCTTGATTTTGTTTTACAGCTTTTTCTGTGCTCTCTGGGTATACATCTTAAAAGCAGAACCTGCTGAACCTGCAGTATTTCAGCATTGCTCTCACCAGTCCCAGCTACAGACAAGCTCAGTAATATCCTTATTCATTCAAGTGTTACTGTCAAAGAGAACTAGATTATTGCACTGTGATCCTCTGCTTGCTTTCTGGTCCAATATAACCAGGAGAGCCTTTTGTTTCCAAGGGTACAGCCCCCCTTTCTTGTAATATGAGACCTGTATTTTTTATTCTAAGGTATACAAACTTGTATTTCAGTTGAATCACTTCATTTTGCTGGGCTTTGCTTACCAAGTCATTCAGACCAGTTTATATCACTGCTTAGTCTTCCTGACTTTAACCGTTCAGATAGTCCTTGCCTTATCTCCAGATTATTATTTTATTTCAAATCACAGATAAAGATGTTGAACTGCCAGGTCAAATATGAATTACTACTCAACCAAACCAAAAAAATCCACCTTCAATTAAAATTCCTCATTTACTTTCAACTCTTTCAAGATTTAGTCTATCTAATGTACACCTTATTAACAACATGTAATGCTAACTTCTTTATGAAAAATAGCACACAAGGTAGTGTGCCTGAAGCCTTATAAAACTGTATTACTTCTTTTAGCAGTAGACTTTGTAATTCCAGCAGATAAAGCCATCAACTTTGATCCAAGAACTGGTATTAATTCTGTTTCTGTCCTTGAATACTTAATTAACAGAGCCTTGTAGAAATTCATTCATGATTTTGACTGGGTCTGATGTTAGGTTAAGTGGTTTAAGTTATCCCACTTACTCTTTGTGGCTACTGTCTATTTAATATGTAAATATTGGTAGTTTTATGGAGTGTCCCAGGTCTTCTGTGGTCTAAAATTCAGACAAGAAGAGCCTAAATTCACATATTTATGGTCTAAAGATGCCTATTTTGGAACCGCTTGAGCATGCAAAGAACCACATTCATGTGCTGTTGCTTAAGTAATTTATGGGTCTTTAGCAAGAAAGATCTTGAAACACACTTTTTAAAAGCCCCAGGAACCCAAACCAGAGGACTTTGAAAGCAGTAAAGTGATGCTGCAAGATTAGTACAAGTGTAGATTATCCTCACTTGAGAGCACTTAAATCTTTCAGTCATTTTGGGTGAGAAATGGCTACTGAGCGAATGCAACTGCACTTATGCCTGAAGATGCTTTTTGTGCACTGGAGTTTGTAGGTCTAGAGAAACCCTAATAAAATTACCACAAGTGAATTAGATCCACTGCGGGGTATCTTCAGGCTAGAAAGACACATGCACATGACAAAATGTTTATTTTGTCATTTGTTCTAATGCTGGCAGCCCTGAGTGGCAGAGCCATGGTGGATTTATCAGCTCTTCTCTCACTTGAGAGTCCCACATGCCGGCAGGGAGTGCATCCGCATCCCCATCCCATAGGGCTGCCTGTCGCCCCGCAGTATCTTGTTGGGTTCCAGGCCTTTTCCTTAAAATTATCGTATTCCACTTCCAGTCACCATGGGTCTGAATCACACTAGCCAAAACTGATAGAGTTGCAATTTTGACATGTCAAAATCATTACATAAGCAGAAATCTCTTCGTCTCCAATAGTTTCCCCTCCAGCATGTGCAACGTTGTCCGATAAAGCCTATATTTGCTCCAAAACTAAAATGAAACATATATTTTTTTTACTGTACCAGAAAGAACACAGCTGTAAGAGTTGCACACAGATCCTGACTTCAACTCTAATCTTCAGATAACTTTTGCTATATAATGTGCTTAGCACCAAGGGAAATATCAACAGGCACTTCCAAATAATATTTTTATACAATATCTTGCTAAACAGCTGACCAAATCCTCAGCTGGCCTGAATCAGTGAAGCCAAAGAAATTTGTCTCGCTGAGATTCTGGTTCAACATCATGTAGATAGAATTAATGTGGCTTTGCTTGCCGCTAAAAAGTAACCAAATGAGAATAAGGTCTACAGGGCAATGGCAAGGAAGACAAGCCAGGGATTTACCTGAAACGTGTTGGTCTTCTAACTGGTGTAGAAGCCGGAGATGATGGCCTCAGTGTGGAAATGTAGATTGATTAGATACCTAATCTGCAGCATGTCTTTCATCCCTGAGTGGTTTACAAACATTATTGTCACAGCTTGCTTTCCCTGATAGCATCCCTTGTAGATGTGCACCCTATTTCCCAGAGGTCTGGGCTACAGTTCAGCACAGGGTATTACAAATGTGCATCAGGGCCACCACTTAGGCAGCAGGTCTGCGTTTTCACGCTTTTACATTTCCTAGGGGCATGTGTTTCTGCATGCACAAACCTTCAGGGCTTTGTAAGACAGGGTGATGCTGAGTACTGAGACTTTAAGTGCCAAGAACTGGCACTTTTATTGTCTTTGAGAAGTTTGGAGGTGGAGGACAAATGCTGGAGGTGGAAGCCCAAGGACCTGCAGTCCCTGCTGGGCTCCTTTGTGGGGATGGGTGACGGCAGTGGTTCCTGCCCAGCTGCTCCCCCAGTGGGAGGCTTGCTGGGGGCAACCTTCTCCTTGGGGTGGGGAGTATCTCCCCTCAGCAGCCAGACTGCAGTCCCTGACATCAAGCCCTGGGCTGCTCCAGAAAGGGGGCTCTTGCTCCCTCTGTAGCCCCTGGCACATGGTATATACCAGCTGCTAGTGTGGACACCCAGCCAGACAGGTCGCTCCCCTCTGCGGTGAGCATCATCTGTATTTCTTGATGCAAGAGACTCGAGGTGCCCAAACCAAGAGGGTGGGCTTTTCTTAGCTGGGCAGCACCCATACACCTTTAAAAGTGTAAATCAAGCTACTGTGTAGCTCCTCAATTATTCAGCCCATAGAGCGTAGACAGCACCATTATATTCTGAATATTTGCCCAGTGTGCTAGGAACACATCATTTTGGTGGTTTGCTTGAATGCAGCAGAGTTTATAGTTGGAATTTGGACACCTTCCACCACTCCTTCCCTTCTACTGCGCCTCCTTCCCCTCACTCCTGTTTGACCTTTGCTACTGGCCCAGTGACCTGTGCAGCAACCACACAGCCTCCGATCAAAGCCAGGTGAGCCCTGCTCCTCAATGGGGCAGCCGTGCTCCCGGCCAGGCATGCGCAGATCCAGACCTCCATCAGCTCTCCACAGCACCAAGGCCATGCTCTTCCTCTGCTCTGCAGAGGGGACAAGGGACCACTGCCGTGGGACCCACAGAAATCTCTTCTGGCGCATTATTGCCGTACGAGCAAGCTGCAGTCTGCAGCGGTTCCCACATCCTGGATAGAACTCCCTCCCTCCTCTGATTACTGCTAACTCATACTTTCCAGAGTTGATTTATCCCTGGCCTCGTAAAAATGCTTCAGAGCAGCCAAAGCATATTGCCTTCAGAGTACATCAGATTCCTTCCAGCACCAGGTATTTTAAAAAGATGTATCCTTGCGGAGGATGCCTCTCCCAGTCCAACTCCTACGTACAAAGGCTTTGCACTTACCTTAAATCATACAGGGTGTCGGCTGGGCTGGGCTATCATCACTGCTATTATTATTAGCACTGGCAGTGTCAAGACTTCTTTATTCTGGTTCCTGCCTCATACTCTGAACAGGCAAAAGAGAGGAAAGATGGGAGGAGGGAGGAAACAGCTGAGCTACTTACAGGACCATTACAGAAGAGTGGCAGCAGCTGCAGTAAAATGTTGGATTTCTCTAAATTGCTGCCCAGGACCCTTTGCATTCAGTCGTTTTCTTGCTCTGCATCTCCACTGATGTCCTGCTCCTACCCTGCATCTACTTTCCAGGAGCTATAGGTACTTGAGCTAGGTACAGGTCACTGTAGTTCAGCTTGCTCTTTGTAGCTAGGCTATGGTCAGCCAAACCCATCATCGACGAATAGATACCTCCACCACAGAGTGCCAGGGGCAGGCAGAGGAGGTCCCCTTGCCTGCCCATTCTCCGCTAAGACTAGGTTGCATTAATCCTAATATTGTGCCTCCTGCTCCATGCTCTTCTCGAAAACAATGATGTCCAAAATTTGGGTTCACCATTCAGCTGCACCAACTGCTTTCGCTGTCCATTACCAGATGTTTTTCAGCTGCTCTCTGCTTAATGTAGCACACCAAAGATAGACCAGCGTCTTTCACTAGCGTTGTCCTATGAAAGAAAAACATACAGAGGTAGCAGTGTGCTAAAACAGAGCCAAGCAGCTGTAGAACATCACCCTGTTGCATGCCAGAGAAGGGGTCTACTAAGAGACAACAAGTTGAGCCTCACCTGGCTTCTCTGAACCCCCCAAAAACCTTGTTCTGCTCTTTCAAAGACTCCACATTTCACCTGGAGAAACAAGCCAAAGAGAAAAACAGCCTTAAACACTCCCACATGTAAGCACGCTCCTATAACAATGAAAATGGAATATACCCAGCAATCAAAGCCCTTGACTTTCTCCTAACTCAGCTGATGAAAAATCAGAGCAGTGATGAAAGAAGAGCAGAACACAGATCCTCCGTTTTCTTGTTTCCTGACCAACACATCCCTTCTGCCCCTGGACAAATAGTCTGTTGGAGCTGGCACCCATGGTGCAAGGGCTGTACAAACACAGAGGAAAGCAGTGCAGCTTGCCCCAGCCATTTTATGAGCTAAGTACCATTTAGACATTAAAATTACTTATGCCTATTACTACTTCTGCTTTTGAGGTATAATGGAGATGCATATGCCCTTTTGCTTCACTTTATATCACATAGGCACATTTTAGTCTATTACAAATATAACAATGCATACATTAAATAGGAAGAGTTATCTACTTCAAAGGATGGTCGATACAGACCTCTGAGTATGATTAAAACCAGTGGGACTATTCAGTGGATTCTGGATAAAGCCCCTGTTTACAGGGTTTCTATGTTGACAGATCAATGAAGCTTCAGCAGTGCTTTTCTCCCCAAAACAGCAGATCCCCATCGTTCCTGACACCAGGCAGGACACCATAGCAAACAATCAGATGTCTGCACTGAACAACATCTCTCTCTAGCCAAATACCCATCCCACAGACTTAACATAATAAGTTATTGTCCTCTTAAAAAACAGCAGACACACTGATCACCCTCATTAAGGAAGCAGGGCAATTTTCTTCTGTAAAACTTCAGCCTTCATAAATGGTGTAACTGATCCAAAGGGAGAAGTAGAGTAGTTTAGTAGCCAAAGGACAAATTCACAGCTTCCCCATATGCTGTTGCCCAAATGAAAGAGGGGGGATATTTGCAGTGCTGAACTACTTTTTTTTGGTGGTTTTTTTTTTTTTTTTTTTTTGAAAGCACCACTATTGCTGTGGGGCAGAGGACCCCTGGAGGGGTAATTTTCCTTCCAGCAGCTGGGCTGAACACATCGGTTCAGCTTGCTTTCCAAACTTGTGGCAAAACAACCTCAGCCAAAGCTCCAGTCTTTAAAATTCACTGCCCCTAACAACCTGCCAGGGCCCCAGCTTGGCAAGCTGAAACCTGTATTATAAGACTTCTTGGCTTAATCCACTTTTTAATTATTTTTTTATTTTTATTTTGCTGCCAGAAGGTCAGACAAGCGCTTAGCAGGGATAGATTTGATGGGGCCATCTCTGAGAGTGACTTGGATATGTTTGTTTATACTGAACAGCAACACGCTTCCCTACATCTGCAAGAAGTGCGGCTCTAAATGGATGCATTAATGAGTAACCTCAAAGCTGCCTGGCAGACCCAATTGTTTTCCCTAATTTGTTGTTTCAAAGTAGAGCTTGGAGATGCCAGTCGGGGCCAGGCTGGGGATGCACAGGGAAAAAAAAGAGCGGAGGTGCAAAGCCAGGGCTCTCCCTGGGTGGGCACTAATTCGGTGGCACTGCGCAGAACGGCTGCAGTTTGGTCCTGGGCACACAGCTTGAATCACTGTGGCATAGCAGCTAACTGCACCATAATGCACTATCCTCTCCATGCCACAGGTGAGGAAATGAAACTGTGGATGAGGCACAGGGTGTATTTTTAAAGGAATGTCAAACAGCTGCAATGCCAGCTGAAGTGGGGGGAAAAAATGACCGGAAGTTGAGCTCTGCTAAATGGTCCAATTTTCATTCCTCAGTAAGAAACACCATGTAGATACTAAGAAATTAGGGTTGTCTGTTCCTTCAACATAGAACTACTTAGCTTGCTCTGTTGCTGCCCAAACTGGGACAGGTTTACACTCCACAGTGTGGAGCAGAAGTTCAGGTTCCATTGAAAAGGAGTTTTGGTTGATTGAAAATCATTTCAGTCTTCAGAAAAGAAAGAAAAAATTCCAGAGTTACTAAATGTTGAATTATTTGCATTCATAATTTCAGTTGTGGTTTGACATGACAATGAAAGTTTGTCCCCACTGATATTTGTGCCCTCTTGACTTTACTTAAATTAATGCTTTGGACACTAGTGATGAGGTGACTTAAATCACAAGAGGCATAAAATAACTTCTAGCAATTTTTTTTTCTTTTATATTCCTGCCACACCTCGAACCATTTGAAACATTTTAATTCCAGTACCTACTTTCTCTTCCACCTTTGATCAAAGCTAGATAATTCTGGGCCAGAATATAAAACATCCCTCTGTTAATCTGGAAGCACACAGTTTGTAGATCCAATGCAGCATTATTTTCATTTACAAATACATTATAACTCATCTTCACCTCACCCATCTGACAGATATTGCCAATTTTTAGGCCATTCTTTCCCTCTCAAGTCTCAAGCAAGCTTTTCATGCTGTATTGTCCACGGGGATGGGCTGCATAGCCAGCTCTGAAGGTTGGTGGAGTGGTGTTGGCAGTGAGGCAACCCTGTTCTGGAAGGGGACCACCTCCCTGCATAGGAATGGATGTTCCTGCCCTGAAAACACCCACCAAACATCTCCCCTAGCATTTAAGCCAGCAGACATTTGCTGTAGAAATGTATGTGCCTTCATTAGCACAGCAAGTCCTGGACAGAGGGACATACGTCTGTGGCAGGCAGGATCCAAACCAATTTGGTTGCCTGCACGAGAAGCGGCAGTACAGCACGTCTGCGTGCCCACATGGTGTGTTTGCAGGGTGAGCGGCTCCCTCGCACAGGAGGGCTGAGAGGGTGCAACGTTTGAAAAGATTTTCCCCAGTCCCAAGAGGGTGGAACGACCACGTGTTTTTAAGAAACTGTGCTTGCCAATGGGCATCCACCAAGATGTTGGGTTCCCGCGCACTCCAGCAGCAAGCTGGCTTTACCACCCCCAAGCACAGACTGGGTCTTTCTCCCAGTGCCTTCCCAGAGGCTTCTGGTGAGACCCCAAGCTAAGAAATATCCTAGTGAAGGGGCTGAACCCATATTCCCACCACTACCTAATTCCAGCAGGTGATGGCAGCTCTCAGGTAGTTTTTGTGGTGACCAAGGAAAACCAACACACCGTTGTAAAGGTGGAGACAAGGACCAACTTTTGACCCATTGGCAGCTAGAAAATACATGTATGGCGATTAGTTAACCTGAGATTAAAAGAGATTTCTTATATTACCCTCATTCAATGTGTATTTTGCCCATTACTGAGATATTACTGTATGACTAAACTTGTCATCTGAAGGAAATGCATGCCAGGATGCCAAGCTTTATTCTGAATTAAAACTACGAAGACACATGGAATAAAGATGTTCAGTGTGACATTATTTTACATTTGTGCAACACAGGAGCACCTGTACACCCTGAAAGTTAAAGAGATCCTGAGATTTTTTAAAATAAAGCCACAGATAAAAAAAAGCCAACATGCAAATACAGCTACAGCAGTTATTCTGCTTCTGTTTCTCTGTAAACACAAAACAGCCAAAACTAAGTTTCTAGAAGTACTAAAAAGATCACTTGTTAAAACTGACCACCTTAATTTGTAATATAAAAGCATTATAGCAATTTTGTTCATAACAGAAAAGTATACATCCATTCATGTCAGCTTAACCTTCCAGTTCCTTCTTCAGTCTCCTCCTCATTTCACACAACTGTATTCCATTGAAAAGTATAAACACCTGTGTTAGCTTCTGTTGTACTGGGAGCATAAAAACTTTCTACTAAAATTTCACCATCTTTCTAACAGCAGGGGTTTCCAGGGGACAGTAACAGCAGTTTTGAATAATCACCTTGAAGTGACCTAATGGTACAATTTCAGACTGATTCTAGTCAGTGACTATATCATGTTTCTTCCAGCTTCTTTAGTGCATGTCCTTTTGGATAAATACATTGTCACTTATATTTTAATCCCTTTTGCTAGTGGTTTCAAAAAAAACCCTCAAACCAGTAAAGGATCAACTCTTACTTTCCTTACCTGAGTCACACAAAAATCGCTGGTATTGCAATGCCAGCAATTGTCAGCAATGCCATATCCTTTTTCTTTAGTGTTATTCTTGGAGCACACAAACTGTTGGCTGCTAGACTAAAATTTGCCCAACAGGGTTTCCATCTCACATAACGATCCTCAGCTCTGTTCCCTTTTTCCATTTTTTTTGTTCTTTTCGTTAACAACTAATCACACCCAGTATCTGCACTCTCTCAAGCACAGAGATACTCATCTCTTGGCACTGAGTCATGTACCTGGTAAACCCAGCTGGTCCTTTCTGGATATGGATGCATAGAACTTCTGCAGTCTGATGTTTTGTGGTTGCAATGGCAATCTAACATTGAAAATGCCTGATGGGGAACTTATTTCTTTTACTGTAGCTTTCTTTACTTGTTTATTGAACAGAAGTGGTTTAACTGTTAGCTATTCAGATTTATAAGTTACACTGATCTAAATAATTCCTTAGCCAAATTGCAGGGAGAAACACCGAGGAGCTGGGATTTGGTGAGATTAAATCAGTTGTGTACTAACCGTTTTAAAACATTTCATCAAAGTGCAGCCAGCAGACTCCCCCCGAACACACCCAACCCTCTTGCTCACCATAATTCAGTCTGCTTCAGTTTACCATGGGAATGGTGGTTGTATACATCTGAAACAATAACTCGAAGTTATCTGCTAAGTCTGCCTGTGTAAAATATTTTGCACGAAGAGAACGGTGGTTTAAAAGCAGTAACTCCAAAGACTGGGAATATGAAGTGCTGTCAAAGCAACAAGGCTGCTTCTTCGCTCACTTAAAGTTTCAGCATGACTAAATCAGGCTTTTTCTTAGAGCATTACTCTTCAAAATACAAATCAAAACTTCAGCATGTTGCCTTTTTGCTATCTTCTTGCACCTCTCTGCTCCTTTCTCAAAACAGCATATTTTAGTCTGCTCTTTACCTACTTACCATGTAACTGCTCTCCCCAAACTGGGCAGGAACATTCCACTGAAGAGCAACTCTTCCCAGTGCTACTTTTCTGCTTTTACAGAAACTGTAGCAGAAGAAGACACTCAGCCAATGGCTTATCACACTTTCCTTGGCCCCACTGAAAATAAGCTATAGCCTTTGCACCTACACTGGCAGAACTACATCCAGGCATCAGTTTGTGGGCGTTGCTTTTCTTTCCCACAAAGTGCACTCCTCCAGTTCTCCTATTTCTGCTACTATTGTAGCAGCAAGGTGAATTTTTATCTTCGTCTTGCACTAGGATAAGGGAAGGAGAGGGAGAATTATCTTTAAACAACTCTATCCAACTTTATAAAACACAGGCCTTATGCATTTACATCTGTAGGAATCAGGAGCAGCATCCCTGAAATAGCAGAAAGAGCGAGGGAGAACCAGATGCATAGCCCTAAATACTGGCTGCACTGCCGCATATGCGTGTGTGTACGAACATGACCAGCTGGAGCTTCTGTGGTATTTGAAAGGACAGTAAACCCTGAAGAGCCTGAATGTTCACAGGGGAGCTTATCAGTTGTTGATGAGGCCCTGTCCAGCCTTACAGACAGCCAGTTTCCTTCTGCGCTGGGGCACTAGTTTGCTGTGGAGCCAGCAGAAAGGTGATAAGCTGCGGAGAAGATTTTTTAGGAGTCTTGCCTATCTTTCACACCAAGTGGCCAGAGCACATTTTCCACAGTTGCCACTTACAGATAGGCTGGCTGCTCTCGGATAAGGTTGAGAAAGAAATAGGAAAATGGGTTCCAGTTACCTTCCTTTCGCAGTCCCAGAGGAATCTGAGGTTAGGCCTGACTTTTGTATTTTTTTCTCCCCATTTAAACACAGAAATCTCCCATGGCTTATAACTGTGCCAGACGAGGTAGCTGCGGAGTCAACTCTGAGCAAGAGACAGATTTCAGACCGGCTATCAGTAATTCCCTGCCTGCAACTGCCAGGCAGGAAAAGGCTGCAAGCTCTGCCAGTTGATACCAAATGCCTCAGCTAAACTGAGCTGCGACAAGTTTTCAGCCCCCCCAGGGAAAACGCATTCTTGCAAAATTTGCCTTTTGCCAAACTGAGAGTGACTCTTATTGGGTTGGGCACCGAGGCACGGGTGATGCCAAGCAGGATGGTGTCCTCGCTCCACTGCGAAGCAGCATGCGAGGTCCAGCTCCGGGACAGAGCAGCCTCATCCCTCGCTCCCTGGGCTGTTTCTTTAGATACTGTGAGAAATGCAAATATGCAGTGGCTGAGGTTAGCGTTCAGGGGAGATAACTTTAGGAGACACCACGGGGGGGCTTTAGATGATGTCTGAGGTTGCTGTATCTTCATCCGTGAATGTTTGACCCCCTTGCAATTGCTAGAAGCATAACAGAGCATTATCCCAGTCACACTTTTCCAGGGTTACAAACGTACACTGGTAGGTTAAAACATTTCACCCTCAACTTCTGATGGTGACAAGAGTCACCTCACGTTACTAGTATATGTTTTTGTTCAGCACTCCCCTTGAGACACGGTCATTAGCACATAACGATACACTAACAGTAAATCTGACGTCCTTTTTGACTGCAATGATTTTTCATCAAGTAGGCAGGAATGTTTCTGAGAGAAAAACTCCACAAATTGCAATATCATGTAAGCCCCTTTCAGCATTTAAGCGAGACGTCCTCATTAATGCCTTCCTCCAAAGAGCTTCCAAACAGAAGAAAGATTCAAGAAAAAGACTACGTGATGCTTCAAAGATTCAGCTAAATCTTTGCTGCTCTAAGGCAGAAATGTGAAATAATAAAAAGTCCTGCATTTGAGTGCAGTTGTGCCAACCCTTTTGAGTGTTGCCAGTATTTGGGGGCATCATGTTGACAAGGAAGTGACTGAAGGGAAAAAAAAGGAATTCAAAAGTTTCATTTCCAACTCAAACTATCCCTGGAATCCAAGGCCTACTTTTTCAAGCTGCCCACATACCTCTGTTTCAAGCAAGCGTTGATATCTTCCAATTCTTGAAAACACAAATCAAACTTTTCTAAGCACAGCTCCTCTTCCTGCAAATTACAGTGACTGTTTTGCCCTGCTGCTGCACAGAAGTTGTTGCACCCTGACACAAGGACTGGATGGAGACCTGCTGCCCACCTTTTCCTCTGTTTTCCTCTCCATGTTAGGATGAACATGACAAAGGCGTGCACATTGTTCTCCTTCCTTGTGAAATGCCCTCCCAGCTGCTCACTCTCCCCCACCAAAGCGCTGCCACAGACAGGCGACTCTCTGACACTGCCCTCACCAGCCTCAGCATCCCAGCAAGTATCGGGACAAAATCACAGGCCTGAGAAAGGTATGTGCCACCCGTGCCAAGTAAGTTGTGGGGAGGCAAAACCATCATTAACAGATTGCTTTTTTGCTCTTCTCCGAGCTCCTCAAGATCTGCCTCCTTCTCTACACCCTGAAGTGATGCATTTCTGCGTGGCAGAAAATGTGCTTGCACGGGGCTCACACAGTGCCAGGCGCAAGGCAGCCTTGATGGTTACCAGAAAATAGCACTGCTTTGGCAGCAAAGACTGAATGAAAACAAGCACTCGGGGTTTTGTAAATTGGGTTTGGCCCTGCTTTTTGGCATGACTCCCTCCTTCCGGTTCGCTCGCCTGCCCTCTGCAGGCCTCCAGCCCGCAAAAGGAGGGGAAAATGGGATTATTTCTATTTTCCTCCCATGCAGGAGCCCAGTGATTTCCACACAGCCTTACAGCCCCAAAATGGGCTTCTCCTGCTCAGGCAGGCAGCACAGGATGCTGCCGGCATCCTCCCAGGCTGGCACCGACCGCAGCTGAGGCAGCTTCACCCCACCATGTGCGAGATGTTTCGCAGAGACACACTACTCCTTTGCAAAGTGATAATGCTTTTAATTAGCGCTGAGACCTCCCAAAAGGGCTGATGGGGGGCGGCGGGGGGGCACAAATGTGGCTCGGCCGCCTTGCTCCGGCAGTAACAAGGCGCTGGGGCTGGATTGAGTAGAACCTGGCAGATAAGAGAGGGCAAGAGGGGAATATTTTGCTGACAGAAAAGAAATATACGTGGGACTAACCTCTAGTGCCAGTGATATTTTAATCTCGTTGGCAGGGAGCTGCTCTTTCAGGAAGACAGAATTAGTTTGGTGGTTTTGGTGTCTTCCCCCGGCGGATCAGCAGACAGAGAGGCACACTTGCTCTGCTGCATGCCATCCTGGCATTGGAGGCAGAAAATATTCCCTTATCCAGGAATCAAGAATACCTTAAACAAAACGAAACTCGGGGCCTGATATTCTCTCAGGGTGACTTATGTTGGTACCCCTGGTAACCACACTGAAGTTGCTCCTGACTCTTGTGCTGCAAAGAAGGGAAAAAACAAGCCTACAGGCTCCCTATCCTCCTTACTATAAGCAATAAATGAGGCACCGCTGCAGCTGAATTGCTGCATCTCCTGCTCCCTGCAAAACCACCTCCATGACCCCTGTGTCTGTCAGCAGTAACAGGAGCACTGTCCTGGCCAAAACTTTCTTGGGACTACCAAGGAGGCTTAGCATAGGGGTGTAAATCAAAGAGTCAGAAGAGTACAGCCCTGCAGATGCCAGAAAATGGTATTGCTATTGTTTTTCCCCTGCAACTAAAAATCCACAATGTGCAGTATAGAAGAGAGTTTTTGCCCCTGCTCCTCCAGATACCCAACGGTGCCACATACACACAAGTACAGCCCTTGTAAAGCCAGCCTCATCAGAAGGACAGACATCATACTATCCCAGCCACAGCAGTGTTTTCATACATCCCCATCTGCAAAGCATTCGTTCCTTGCAGTACCCTGATGATGTCCTCTCGCAGTATTTCAGTGACAGAGATAAGAGATCAGCACCAGCTTCTCCTACAACAGACCTGCAACCCCCCTCCCCAACACAAAAACATTATCTTACAAGCCAGTTTTCCACCATGAAGATTTTACCAATTCCTATCTTATACCTGATAATGAAATAGCTCAAAACATAGTGTGTAGGAAAGAAGAAGCTTTTGACTGAATTCACATCTCTTTCTACATTTCTTAATTAGATGACTGTCCTATCAATTATAAAAAGTAGCTGTATAAGTAATTTAGGCAGTGTGCTTGCAATAGCTGCTTGAGTGAGGCCTCAGATGGTTAAAGCATCTCAGTTTACTGGTGATAAGAGCAATTTAGACCCTCTTCTACATCATGGCCAGCAGAGCAGTCTCGGTGCTGTCACTCAGTTCAACCCTTACACCTAACTGCAATATTCACCTGGAGTATTCACCTACCACAGCTAGATTAATTCTTATTATTGATGGACAAGGAAGGAAAATATGATTCTGCTCTGATTTAACCTCTAGAACAACAAAGGGTGGCCCAGGGAAGGGAGGAAGAAAAAAAAAAAGCCGTTCAATTTATTCTTTGCAAGGTAAAGAAACTAAGCCTCAAGACATGCTACTTTAATTTGTCAGTGTATCACATGCTACTGCTGAGAGCTTTCACTGTAAAGAGCCTCCAGTGTGGTCCAAAACAATAACAGGGTATTTGTCAGGCAGGAAGAAAATCCAGAGTTTCATTATGCTGAGGGACACCAAAAAAACTGGAGAACAGACAGTGGAAAAAACACATTAATGCAGCCTTGTAGCAGAGGTCTGCCAATTTCAGAGTGAAAAACAAAAGCAGTGTAACCTATACTGGATAATATCAGAAACTATAGTAAAAAGGTTAAGAGAAAACATCCCTTCCTACCACATGTTTATTGCTTGCCTTTGTTTAAACTTAAAACCCTAAGGGCTCATTTTTCCTCTTGATCAGTAGTTTTGGGGATTTTTTGTCATCGTTTGGTACAAGATGTTGTTTTTCTTCAAAGAGCTGAAGTGGACTTCATTGCAGAATTAAGATGTTGGTCACTCCAGGAGATGAAATGCCAAATGAGTATGCAAACAGCATGAGCAGAAAAAAATCCCAACAAGACCAGTCCAGCGACAGAGACACGCACAGGCTTCCTCATAAAATGTAACAATCAATACAACAAAGAAATTAAATTCCTGCCAACCCTCTGATAGATGTTGTACATGCCAGGCCTGGATATTTCCTCTTCTTCCTCTCTGCCTTAAGAAGGGACATTGAGCAAAACATTAAGCTCAGCCTGTCAATAAAGATTTACTGGCATGCTGACAAAGTCTACCAATTGCCAGCAGCACAGTCACAGAGAGAGCCAGCGAAGTAGGTAGCGTAAGAGTTGCTCAAGAAAGCATCACTCAGACTGATGCGGTCTAACCATTGTGTATGTTTGCCGAAACTACCAGCTAATTGAGGTGGGAAATGACTTCTCAAGAAGACAGACACTCCTCCTGATCTTGATTAACTCCCTTTCTATTGTGATTTACAGAAATATGTCAGTGTTCTCCATCAATCTGCCAGCAAGTCTTTTCTCTAACATATTTCAGCTTGCCACTTGGCCTTTCACTGTGGATAGGTGCTGCCACAGCTGATATAGCTCCCACATGACATCAGGGAGCAGCGCTACCTCCTTCAGCTGGTGCTGACCTTCCTCCTTTGCAATAAAAATGAAGCAAGACAGCAACTTCAAAAATTATGCTGCCCTGTGGTAGTCATAGCAGTTGTGGATTTGGAAGTGAATACTTTTCAGGTGTCTTTTCAAATCCTCCCTAGGACTGATAATGGTTATAAAGAGTAAGCAGGGGAGGCAATGTCATTGAAGAGTATCAATGTTTCTTTGAACCCACTTATATGAGTATTATTCACCGAGAATCATTACAACATTTTAGCTCTTAAAATCATTATTTTTCTTGAAATCAGTAGTGATGTTAGGATATCTCAGTATGAGCCACTTGCATTGCACTCAGAACTGAAGCGAATACAAGATGGGAAGCAGTCGCTGGGGCAGCCTGATGGAGCTGGGTCTTACAGCTGACCATGGGCTACTCAGAAAGCAATGCTGCATGCCCCTGCAGAGACATGCCTGTTTGGCATGGCACAGTGCTCTCTGTACCTCTGGGCAGTGCGCAGCTGGAGTACTAAATTAGGTATCAAGCGCTGTGCTCGCTACAAGGCAAAACTGTCTCAAGACTTCTCAGCTCTACAGGCAAAATGCATTTACAGTTACAAAACAGCTTGAGTGAAGGAGAAAAGGGGTCCAGGATGGGGAGAGGTGGGCTGAAGGTCATTGTCTTAAAACTCTTCTGCCTCTAGACCCTTCCATACATCTTTTCCTAGGGCACCTTCCTCTTTCTGGACCAACACGTTCCTTTGCTACCCCTGCAGCAACCTGTGCAGGAGCTAGAAGAAGGAGCTGCTGCAAGATGTGGACTGCGGAGTCTAGAAGAGGGCACAGAGGTATCAAGCAGAGGCTAGAAAACACGGCTTTGAAAGAAAGGTCAAAGGAATCAAAACGTCTGCTGTCTAGGTTTAAAGAGACACAGAAAAGAGATAATTTTCTCACTGCCTGTCAGAATTGATGCAATATATGAAATACAAAAAAAAAGGAGAATTGTAATTGAATCCATTCATCACTCAGATTCCTAATAACCTTGTGACTACAACATATATTGGTTTCAGGTTGTGTTGTCAGAGGAACAGCTCCTTATGGCTATTCAGTATTGCTTCTTTGCCACAGACCTCCTTTTACTGTGTCTCTGTACAGCATTTAATTCAGTAAAACCTTCGTCCAAATTGAAGGTCTACAGGCAACAATAGAGAAATACACTTGAGAAAAGTTAGCTAGTTTTAAATAGCTGAAATAATTTGCAGGAAACATTCTACTTGCTAAATCTGTCATTTGAGCATCACTAAGTCTACGAAATGTTCAATATCCGAAAGAAAAGCAGCCTCAAAAATCCACATTTGCTTTTTTCCATTACCCTGGAATTTAAGCAGTTGGCATTTGAGCTTCATACATACATATGCCAGATCATTCAAAGAGATAAAGATCTGCCAAAAAAACCTCAGTTAACATGCAGACCACTAGTAAGCTACAACTTTTGCTGTTTAAACGTATATACTGTAAGTTCAGCAAATTAAAACTCCTTCCCATTTCTAAATGTAACTATATAGCTAAATACTAAATTTCTGTCACCATCACCTTCACCACTGCAGAGTTTTCGCATCTTCCAGTTGTGCCATAAGAGATCCAACTACTTTTTCTCTTCCCTTCACTAAGATGAGGACATGCATGCAAAAGACATCTGCTGCAGTGCTCCACATGCTAGCATTAATGAGAGAGCAGCAAGCAGAGAAAGGTTAGCACACAAATGGTGTGCATGAAAACCAAATGGAAAGGCTTCTAAGCTGGAAATTTTGTAATATATTTTCCTAGTGGATAAATTTTTCTCCCAGTCACACCTTAGGTGGGATTTTTTTTTTTTTCTCTTTTTAATGCAAGTATTCCTGAATGGCTTGCCTTCTTGTAGGTGACGTAGCCAAAAGGTGCATAAATGATCATCTCCAGTCATCTTATAAACTTGTTGATCTGCATCAATAGACAGAGGATTTCTCATTTCTGAGGAGGAAGCAACCAACCCGAATCGATTGTGGATCAGCCTGCAAATGCTGACTTTTTTTTTTTTTTTAAGACAGGATGGGTTAATTTCCCAGTTCTACACAATTTATCTGTGCTGAGCTGGAAGAGTGTTGAGTGGGAAAGGGTTTCATTGTCCACTAGGGCCTTATGGCTCTTCAACACCCACCACTTCTGCCTCATGTCAAAGAAAAGCAAATAGGTTTATTAAATAGCTGTCAGGCTGAATGAGGCTGTACAGAGAACAAACAGAAGGGAAATTGGATTAGAGGCAGAGTACATGCCACACTAAACAAGGGTACAGATTTACGGCTTTGTGTGTGCAACAGGACAAAGAACTTTGAAGGCCAGTTTTGGGAAAGGGGGAGCCAAAGTCTGGGGAAGGGGCAGGCCTGGCAGGGCAGGAGTCAGGCTCCTCAATGGCTGGAAGGGCAGAGCTAAGGGTACCCCTCCTCTTCCAAGCTCCTGGCTGTATTTGTCCAGCAGCTAGACTTGGTTTCCTAGTAAACTGTTCTCCAGCATATCCTTTCAGCATGTAAACAGAAAGCTGCAATTCCCTACTCTCTCTGCACTGAAAAAGAAAGTCATCATTCAAGGTTTGCTTGTTTTTCAAGCCTCAGTTTGGGTGCTAATCCAGCTGTTGTCACGATAGCCATGACGAGCTGTCTTTGATGCCACAGTCATCCCACTCAGGGTTGCTTGGGGCAGAGCTGCCTCGCACACGAGCCATGCTCCAAGAGCATGCTGAATGCACGGCTGTGTGCGGATCGCACAGCAGGTACAGCCCATGTAGAGGACTCACAAAGGTTTACGGCAGTAACACAGAATTACAGCATACCCAAGCTGACCACCTCCCCCCAGGGAAGATGCCTTCACCCTAACTTTCCCCAGTCTAAATAACACCATCTAGCCCATCACAGGCAACATGAGGGAAAAGGATTCACAGCAGAGCCACAGAGAATTAAGCTTTCCCTGATAAAAGCTTTGGCTCACAAGCAGGCTCAGAGAGGTTGGACTCTTTTGCAAGTGACTGATAGTTATTCCCAGGGAGACCCTGGCCAAGTTCTCACTGCGGAGGAGGAAATGCCAAAATATTTTCAGTTGTTTTTAGCTGGAAGAAAAGGGAGGAAAAGCACAGACATACTCACCAAAGGGACTGCATGCGCTGGTAAGGTCAGAAGGATCATAATGCACCAAGCGATATACGGAGCTACACGATTTGGGCTCAAAAGCTGCAGACCTCAGTTACATGTGCAACAGCTGGGACTACTACTTGTGTTGCTATAGCAGCCTGAACTTTTCTTACACTGAGTGCGCAAACTACACCACATCATCCAGAGCACAGGAACTGAACCCACCATGAAAAAAGTAGGAGGTCTTGAACTGTTTACACTTGCACCCGCCTTCAAAACCTGTGTTTGTCTCGCACAGCTGAGACAGAAAGCAAAGACCTGCTTCCCAGGTGTTCCTTCACACCAAGGACCAAGACCATGCACCTCGTAGGCCTTTGCCTCAGCAACCCATATCCAAACCCAATTAGGAAGTTTGGGCTTACTTGACACCTCTGTCCCACCACAGCACTATCATTTCAAGAGTAAATGATTTTGCAAGGGCAGAACCCCTTCAATGACCTCACCACCGTTACAACTTCACTCCAGTCTCTGTAACAGTGCTGGTATATGTGCTGCTTCGCTGTGCATTGACCAGAATATTTGCATCACCGAAGTGCTTACAACCAACATTTCCTATAGTCTGAATTGACTGGCACTGGGATTTCTCCTGATTTGCCAGCATCTGCAAGTAGAGTTTGTCAAATCCTCAGGAAAACTAAGAAAACACACGCAGGTGGATGCATAGGGTAAGTTTTCTATAACAAGCTGTCAAATTTTAGTTTTATATTTAAATACACTGCTTCTGAGCCAAAAGAATATTCCTACCTCTTTCCATCAGCAACATGCATGAAGTGCGAGCATGTGAAACCCTGCACTTTCCTGCAAATTTCCAAGTTGCCGTTTTCCTAGTGACAATGCATCTTTCCACGTCTTTATTTGTTTAGCTTGAATTTGCATATCGTCCTCTGAGTTATAAGCACATGGTGGCTGGTGGGTTTTTAGTTATCCTACACAGGGATCAGTATTGAAGGAGCGTTTGTCTTCAGATCAGTGTATGTTTGGAGTTATTCTTGATTGAAATTGCAGGGGTTTTACTATGAAGAGCAATCATGAAGATCGGCCATGGGCACTAAATACATTATCTGCAATGGCACAAAGACACCTTGACATTATGCTGCAAAAAGAAGGGTCTTCACTCCATGCATGGTCCTTGTACCATGTTCTCCAACCCAAGCTCATCAAACAAGGTCTCAAAGGTTTAATATAGCTTAACAAGACACAAGTTTATCCATTTTCAGTCATCTACATACAGCATCCAAGATCTAAATCTTAGCTCTTGCACTCCAACAGAAATCTTGAAGTCTAACAAATGAACTAGCTAAATCTTTGATAACTGCTGTATTAGCATCTGTAAGACTACAGTTGAAAGTTACGCATTTTTGTGAGGAAGCTTTCAAATATTTTCACAGGTAGAGCAAGATAGGCAAAATTCAACACATTGTTTTTCTGAAGAGCGAAAGTGCAATCGGAAAGCTTGTTTCACACTGGTACTTAAATCCCTGATATCTCAAGGTCTTAGCCTGCAAACATCAGCACTGCTTTTACTGCTTGGGGCTGGATCAAGACCTGTATTGAAGCTGATTGAAACATGTACTAGTCTTAGGTAGGAAAGTCCTTAGGTAGGTAGGTCCTTAGGTAGGCACAATGTGTCCCTAACTAATAAGTTCATTATAAAGATAACCAGGTTACTTGAAGGATCCTGCTAGTTCAGACCTGAGTGGGACTACTCTGGTAACACGGCAACATTTTTCCCTTTGCCTGGAAGCAAGAGGGAAACACCCCAGTCATCCGATCTCAGTCAGACTTGGCAGCCTCCCTGCAATGCCGTGCCAGAGTGAGGGACAGAGCCAGGCAAGAGATGCTGTATGCCCAGCCCCCAGGGTGATGCTGGCATGCTCAGAGCAGGGGGACAGCAAGCCGTCATCCCCAGCCCATTATCTGCCCTCCAAGTGACAGGCGCCTGTCATCAGCAGTGAGGCAGAGCAGTCACAAGCACTGATCTCCTGGTCCGGGGAGGGCTTCTCCGATGCACTGAACAGCTTTGGCTTATTGCAGAGACAAGAAATTAGCTGCTTGCACTTCAGGCACGGGTAGGTGCCTCTCTGAGTTTAGTAGGTGCTGTCATAAAACACAAAATTTAACGTTACAATGGCAACATCTAAAGGAGAGCACTTTGCACACCAGTCAGCAGCACGCAGTAAGGACAGTGTGCTATGAAGGCAAGAGAGCCCAGGCAAAAGCTGTCCTGGTACAGCTGAAGGGTCAATAGCTAGTTTAGTTTACAAGAAGTCACGTATCTTTTGTCTAAACACCACAAAAACACAAAGGCTTCCTCTCCTTCTCCCCACCAGTTTAGCAGGAGCTGATGATATTGTTACCAGAGAGTAGCTGAAAGTTCCCCTGATGTACCACAGGAATTGGAAGCGAAAGGCTGGTTTTGAATGCATTTTTGCAATGATTCAGCTGCTCTGGTTTGGGATGCTGTGGCTGTGCTTAATTTTATGGTCATATTACATACTGATAGATCTTTTTTATTTTACTAACAGAAAGCATCAGTATCTCGCTCATGAATTATCTAAACTGTTTCAGCTCACTCGATAATGAAACATAACTTAGAGGAAAAGCTGATTAGTAGCATGCTTGTAAAATATTGCACATGTGCCAGCACTGGCAAAAGAGCATTCCAACCAAAAGTTGTAGGCTTTAGCTTGTTTGCTTGAAATAAAACAGCTAGAAGTACATGTATGTGAAGTGTTAATTATGTGTACCCGAGCAGCAAACACAGGAACTAGCTGCAAAGTAGGTCAGCACAGGGATAGAAGGCTGTCCAGAGAGAACAAATGTAGACGTACTTTCTTTGGGGCTGAGAATAGGAGAAATCTATATTTATAATGAGAAAGATTTTGAGGAAGTGTTGACTGTTGGTAAAACTGTTTCCTCATCAGCAATGAGACTTTTCCATTGTATTAAGAGCCAATTTAAGCCTACACAAGCTTCAACAGAAAATGAGTTAGGTTAATACAGGGCCCTACTGAAAATCCCACCCATTATGCATACACCAATAGTGAATTAGTGAACACCACAGTAAAATCACAATAAATCAAATAATGACACAAACAGCAATAAATCTTGTATTAGGTATCATTATGAGTTTTAAGTCTGCCATTAAGTAGAAAATGTACTTAATTGAAATCACAGTAGAGCTTTCCTCAGAAGCCACAAAACTGATACTATTAGTGTTACAAAACCAGTCTGTGTGTAAGAGCCACAAGGCCTTTCTTTTTCTATATGAACTAAAAAAAAAACCAAAGCAGATAAATGTGCCATTAAGTTGCTTCATGGCTTTTGGCTTTTCCTGACCAGAGATTTTGCCTTGGGCAAGTTTCCTGCACAACTGTGCACATAACAGGCCTGCAGACAAAAACGTTATGTTAGACATGTAGAGTAGATTTGACCGATTAACATATACTACAACATATAAGCAGCTATTAAAGAGTTTGGGTCATGGTAGAAGCAGCAGATTGATATGCTTCCAAAACAAGCTTTAGAAGATGTCCAGTTTCTGGTAAAAGTACAGTAAAGAAAAAACAGCCAAACCCCCAGAACCCACTGACAGCCTAAACCAACCAACCCAAATCAACCAACTGGATTGAGACAGTTGAGTTTCAATGATCCGTGAAATTGCCAAGGTAATAAAAGGGAAACAAGTGAAAAGAACATGGACTGCAAGCTAAAATCCTACAAAAAATTAAAGCCATCTCTACATTAGCAGGCAGGAACACTGCAATAGGAAGGGATCTGTAAAGCACAGGTATGCTAAGTGGGGACACGTAGGAGGTGGACTTCAAAAGCACTTCTGCCCCACGCTGATACGCTAATGCAGATGCAGCCTAGCTTGTCTAAAAGTATACCTGCATTAGAAAAATTCTCTATTCTAACTGTGCAATATGATGTTTTTCGTTCTCCAATATATCTTCTCTTAGGGATGGTATGAATCACAATATTCTGCAATAGCTAGTACAAGAAAAAAAATCAGCTTCATGTTAGACTTCACAATCATACCTGAGTCAAACAAGCTGGAGAGAGCAGATTTTGTAATTACATCTTTCAGAAAAGATGGAATCACTCGATTTCAGCAACTGATTTCAACACGTATGGGAGCTGGGCTGGTGCACAACCAAGGCAGGACAAACCAAGCTGCTGCACAGCATGGATGCACATGTCCAAGATTCACTACCCGGAGGTTTGAGCTTTCTTCCTACAGAACACACACACACGGAGGTTTGCTCATCACGCTAACCAGAGTGCTTGCACTGGCTTACCATTTTCATGGCATCTTTGAACTACCACATAAGGAAATAATCTAGGACCAGTAACAGGAAATATCTGTGATTACCTCCTGGTAAGCAAAATTATTCCACTTTCTACCAGCAGTTTTCTCCCTCTTTTTTCCAAGGAGGGACACTTCCTTTTGAGTGAGAAGTAGCTATAAGATGCACTAGGCCAAATTTAGCCTTGCAGCCCACAGGTTCATTAGTGGGATTGTAGCAGTCTTATTTCATACCAGCTTCTATGTTTCACGTAGATACTATCAGAAAAGACAGCTGGTTGCACCATGGTGTCTAAGCAGCCAGACTGTTAGCACACCAAGAAGTCTAAACCCATAGCCCAGAACTTCTGAAAATGAGACCATGCAAGCTACACTGAGCTCTCTTACAAGTTTTAGAGCAATTTGCTAGTCCCATGGCACTGAAAAGATTTAATACTGAACTAAACTGTCTGAATGTCTGCAAGGCGGTACTGGTGCATAGACATACTCTATTTGCACCTGCCATTCTGAAGGGTAACCTGTGAGTCACTGAGAATGGATAGGCCTTCATACCAAACTGCTCAGAAACCTCTTTCATAACCCAATGACAGAGGAAAGGCAGTTCATTTCAAAGACAGACCTTCTTTAGTATTATCTCCACACACTCACCCCCACCACCATAGATATCAGTTCAACATTTACATGTCCAAAGCCAAATACATTTTAAAATAATGACCACCAGTTTACTAGTCAAGAATAAAGTAAACATCCAAAGCTAGTTTAATTCTGTTTAATTCGAAGTCTACCTAGTATTCAATAAATCACAGCCTGTTGTGCTTGGAGGATAGTTTCAAGAAAAAGAGGTCCTGAGTGACAGACAGCTCCTGTCCTTCACCCTTTCCCCTTCAGGGCTCTCTGGACCTTGAATTTTGATTTGAGTCACTTCCCAACTGGGATCAAAAAGGCAAAAGGCTTTTTTTTCTTGGACTTGATAGGCCAAGTCCCAGAAAAGCAGTACATTAAACACTAACCTGTAGCTCCAGAAAAACACAGGACTGGTAGTTGTTTGTAAAAGCCTGAATTAGAGTCTAGCGACTTGAGATAAGATAGGCAATCAGCTCTGACTCTGCCACTGCAGACTTCTGGTCTACTTGCAAGAGAAGACATGTCATCATTTCTCTTGACAGTCCCCAGGATTTCAGGGAGATTGCTTAGCAGTCACAGGAGAAAGGGGGAAAATGAAAACAGGACTCTTAAGGAAGAATGAAGGCCTTTAGGAAAGAAGGTCTTTGCTTTATGTTTAACAGATTCTGCTGTTGCAAGAGTCCGTTATGTAAAGGTCAGCAGTGAAAGAAGCCTGAAGAGAAAGGAAGGTCAGTTTATTTTTTGTACTTTCTCTATCTGCGTGTGCCTCTTGGACAATCATACTGGCCATCTTACTGATGGAAATATATTCCCAGACACTTTATGTAGAAAAATGGTCACATACTACATTAAATCCACAGCTTGTCAGAATAAAACTGATCACAAAGTAAATGTCAGCTGTACATTCAACTAAGTATTCAAACACCAAGGCAGTGAGACTGAGGCAGCTGGGTCACAGGACTGGTTTGCTAGGAATGCTTTTGAGCTTTGAAGCTGCTCCTGTTAGGCTCTCCAACAGACCAGCAGTACAGCAGAACCCTGGATAGCCAAATGCAAGCTGCTGCTGCTACACCACAGCTCCTTTAGCTGTCAGCTGTGGCTTACTCTATGTCTGATGGCTAGCTGGACAGAGGACAACAGGAGAGGTGCTAATCCATTAATAGTTGTAAGCTGAGGCAGGACTCACTTATTTCTTTACTTCAGTGCAAGTTTATATGCAAGCATGTGTTTGTCTTTAATGAGGAAATAAGTGTTCCACTACAGTTTCCCAGGTGGGTATAAAAATACTGTGTGCTCGCATCTCGTTATCAGAGATGGAAATTTATTCCATTGTAGAGAAAAAATGTTTTAGGTAAGTTAGGATCATCTAGCACAGAAGTTTTACTTGAACAGTTCTTGACTGGTTAGAGGGTCACTGTCCTCAAAAACATGCGTTTACTATCAGGATACCCTGACATAAAATACTGCTCATCTGCAGCCAGACCATTAACTGGAATGGTACCAAAACCAGAAGACAGTGGTTATGTATCAAAAAGGGGTTTAGCGGGGGTTGGAAAAGGCAGAAGGGCTGTTAGACGCAGTTTCCCCCATTATTCCTGCTTGGTGTGGCACCGTCCCTGTCAAACAGAGCCCATGAGTCTCCACCTGGCTGTGCAGCCCCCATTTCCGAGACTGATGCTTAGAAGTTGGAGGCAGCTACACTATTAAGTGCACTGCTACTGTCTCTTCTTGTGACTCATGCTACCAAGTATGCAGTTAATCTGTAAACCTCCCTAGCCCCTGTCTGGCCTGCTTCTATCACCTCTGTATATGCGAGCTCTAGCAGAGCCGTTTGGCACCAAACCCTCTGCACCTGTCTCCGAGCTTTTTCATACCTTGCTCATCAAAGACTAATTGAATTGGAAATTATTCACAAGAGGGTTCTCCCTTCCTCCCCCTTCTTCCAAGGGGAACATCTCCTCCTGCTATAATGCTCTCTTTAAACCTGACACTATTCAGAACAGAAACATAGGAAGAGGGTTATTGCAGCAGAACTTCTTCCTTCTTTCCAGGAACAAATAAAATGAAAAGTTCAAAAGTCTCTTGCTTTTGGTCACAACATTCAGGCCAGTTTACCAGGAAGCATATATACTCACATTCTTATTTTATACAGACTTTCTTCTTCCTTCCCTCAAAGCAGTCCTCTAAAGACCACAGAGTATGAAGCATTTGGATTTTTATTTTTTGCCTCTGGAGCTCATTCTAAAGTGCTTCCACAGATATTTTTATTGCTTTGTGGTGCATTTCCTCTGTAAGCCTTAAAAGACTTGGCAACACAACTTCCCTGGCTGGTATAAATACAGCCATAGATATTTTTAAATCACAAAAGCAAGCCTTCCTGCTCCCCCTCCCTCGTCCCCAAAACCCATATCTTGCAAGCATCTCTCTCCTCTTTCTGATGGAAGTAATTTCATTATTTTAAAAGCACTTACGCAACCAACAGAGCCGACACCATGTGTGTGCACACACAAGCCTCCTCAAGAGTCAGTGATTGTGCCCTCTCCCTTTCTCCTTTCCCTATCCATTATCAATATTAATCATCTTCTTTTGCATTTTAACTAGGTGCAGCGTTATATCTGCTATATCTATCTTAAATGTGAATTTCTGCCTTAGGTGGAAAAGGCACAGAGAATGCCCTTTTGATGACTGTACAAGTCTCGCTTTACCATGGAAGTCACTTCCTTTTATCAGATCTATGTTTCCCGGACTGCTGGATTAAACCTACACATCCATGCTTAGGGATCTAAGTGGTCCCCCTTACTCTGTAAGGAACTAATTCTGTAGTGTCACTTCTTCCCAGCTTTTGGAAAAGGTGTTTGTTGATTTTGGTGTGGGACTGTGTTCCCCCCCACAGCCAATTAGAGGGCAATTTTACTTGGTGAATCTCAGGTTTAAATTCAGCACTCCTCGCATATCAGCGCTTCCTTCCGGAGGTATTTATCATCCTGTTCATAAGTGACTTCTTCTAAAATCCAATAACAAACTTCCAATAACAAAAGCAGCTACCCACACCATATTTGCCCTGAAAGCCAGCATAATACGCACTGAGAGACAATGTTGACAGAAACAAAGTGAACCCCCCAATACCACTGAGCCACAACAATCTACCAGAGAGACACTGGCCTGAGACTGTCATTCTAGACAATCACATATGGCAGTGGGAGTACTATCTCAGTCCATTTTCTCTACCAATCTCTGAAGAGTTAAGCATCCCATAGGTAAGAGAGGCTTTGGGGATTGTTGGCCCTTCTTGGTGACTTTTGTCAAGCAAACAATCCCATCTTTGGGAAGGGATTTATTTGTACATACCCAGGCAGTCTTTCTGGTGTTAGACACAACTGTACTTAAATGTACAGGCTTGACAGGCAGAAAGGCAAACTATCATATTCGGCAATCCCACCTTTGTCTGATGGGCTATGGGGATGAAGAACTCTGCTATTCTTCTCCTCCTCTCTAAGATGAGAAAATCTCTTAATCAAAGCTCCTTATGCCCCTGCAGAAGAGACAGATCTTGGCACCCAGTGGCATCATTCAAAGAGGGCAAAGAGCTGTGTACTATGTATCTTAGTATCCAGTAATCCTTGAGCTTCCTCAGGCCAAGAAATAAAGCTAGCTTGAAAATGCCAAAGATACAAAGTTAAAATTGTTTGGGGATGTTAAAGTTTCTTCTCACTTATAGTCATCATAGGAAAATTATAGTTTCAATTAGACTGATTCCTCATGCAATTCCTGCTTTCAGGTGTATTTGGAAGCAAGTTGCTAGAAGGCCAATATAACAAATCTCTCCTCCCTCCTTTGCTCTCTTTTGCAGCCCTGGTACAGCCCATGGCCAGCCTCCGCACTGCATGGAGAGCATGATCCTCACTGAGGGTACTGAGTAGTGTTCCTCCAAGAGCCTTTGGCTAGTTGATTGCTGCAGTAACCCTAAGTGCGAGAGAGGAACCAGTGACACAGTCATCATTCAGCACACCCTAGCATAGATACTCCCCTTCCCATCCCACTGTGCACCTTGGAGTCCATTAAGTGTTAGCAGCTGCTCCCCACTAAGTCCTATTGCACTCTGTGTTGCTGGTCTCACCATTTCTACTCCATCCAGGCAGTACTGGTATTAGTTGTCTACTTGTATCCCCAAGTATTCGGACTTCCTCTCTTCCTCCAGACAGTTTAGTGTTCGTGTTCTGTATTTCCAAACATTAGTCCGAGATACCTTTAAGCACATCTGAGCTTCCTGGGCTCCAGAGCTCCCAGGGAGAGGTATTCAGACCAGCAAGGGAAGGGCTTGACGACACTTAGCTTCTGGCTACTTGCGGAAGGATCAGCCTTAGGAGAGCGAAACTCAGGCTTGATTACAAGCAGAGCTGGCGTATAGCAATGGAGGTGAGTTGTGCGCACCAGGGTATGCTTTTCCCCTGAGTGCACATGACATCCCTACTGCAACAGGAGCCATGGTTGGTGAAGGGCAAAGGAGATGGTAAGCTGTTTGAGCATTGCCATGGTTTTCCTTTTACTGTTATTTCTCAGCATGATTTCAAACAGGAATTTCATTTTCATGGAAACCATGGATTTATCTTCATATTTTTTAAGAAGAGAAAGAAAGTCTCTGTACAACTCTCATGCATACACCTCTACCTGTTCTCAGTAAAACGGAAAGTAGAGAATACTTTTTATCTTATCATGGAAGAAAGAAAACATACAGCAGAACAGTAATGTTACTGAAGTCTTTACGCATAAAATTTCTTCAAATTATTTATTCTGACCCAAATAATGCCTTCCATCACCAGAAAGGAGTAAATTTAATATTCAAATTTTCTTCCAGATATTACAACAGCTACTTATTCTATAGCAACACCTTATTTTGCTTAACCTATATGATCTCCAACAATATGTCTTTGCTTATAAATTTTATACAGGCTGAAAAGACAAGCACAATGAAAAAGGCAAGGACAAATTAGATGAGCAAATATTACAGGAAGCAATCATCAGCCTGAGACACTCCATTTGCAGAAACATCAACAGAAGATCTGTGAGGGGCTTGCTGAGGAACAAGCCTGTAGTAGATAACAAAGATCACAAACATTTAACAGGACTCCTATAAAGGCAGCACAAATACCGTGCTACCCCCTTGAGGCAAAATCCTTTAAGGAAAACAAGCAATACCATGCTATTAGCTCCTTTTCCAGAGGAAGGCTTGGCAAGGGAAGACTAGCTGCGGAGTAGATGTCAAGAAGAGTAAAAGCTGGGGAAGCAATGGCAAAACAAATATAAAGAACTGCCTCCAGATGTTTGGGCAGATCCTCTTTTCCTCCGACGACTTGTGGAGCAGAACTGCAGCTGCTTCTGTGTGTGCTCAAGATTTATATTAAAAATGAAAGCATCAGCATTTGCCTGTCCTCCTTCAGGGTGTGCTAGAGTCTTCCAGGCTCCAGCAGAACATAATCTGCACGTGGAGGTTAACATGGTTGAATCAATCTGATCATGGATGAAAATTCAGCTGCTATCGATTCCCCGCTTACTCTGATTGCCCTTCCCAGGTCAGAATGGAGACCCGTCCCATTGTTCATTGAATACAGTATTCTGTTCACTACATCAATTACCCTGACCCCAGGGGGTCCAAGAGCCTCCCCACTCACCCATTTACAGTGACAGCTGTCATGCTAATGAATCCACATTGACATTATAATTAAACCATTACACAAAGTGAGGCCTCACTCTCAGCTGTACAGCAAACACACAAGGCCACTTTGGAGAGGCTGCCTATTAGAAACGCAGTATAATAAGATGAGGTATCCCCCAAGTTTTAAAAGATGAAAAATGCACTGGTGCAGACAGAGATGCAAGCTTAGAGGGATCGAAAAACACAGACATCCCTTGAATAAGCAGCTTTTGTCTTCCTCTTTAGGATAGCTGTTGTCACAGAGGTAGTTTCATGACTAATTAGTCTCCTGACAAGTCTTTTTGGAGTACATCTTAAAGGAGAAGGAGCACATCAGGACAATGAGCAGCTCCACAAGCAGTCAGAAGCACAGAAATCCCCAAACCCTCTGCATCCACCTCACCTGAGTTAGAGACCTCATATATCATAACCAGTCCAAAGAAAAATGCACCAATTGGTATACGTCTGTGTTGGCTGAGTGAACAGTGGGCAGTCAGGTACTCTACATTCTGCTTGGCAGAAGCCCTTCGCCCTACAGGGGTACTGCAACTGCACCCAAGCCATAACCCTCCCAGAGTTCATTTACATCCTACACATGCTGATCTCTTCTCTCTGGTGACAGCGACAGGACCCGAGGGAACGGCATGAAGCTGTGACAGGGGCGGTTCAGGCTGGGTGTCAGGAAAAGGTTCCTCACTGAGAAGGTGGTCGGGCACTGGAACAGGCTCCCCAGGGAAGCAGTCACGGCAGCAAGCCTGTTGGAGTTCAAGAAGCAGTTGGACAATGCTCTCAGGCACATGGTCTGATTTTTGGGTGGTCCTGTGTGGAGCCAGGAGTTGGACTCAATGATCCTTGTAGGTCCCTTCCAACTCAGCATATTCTATGATTCTACATGTTTACTTCCTCTATGCACCCTTTTCAAGTTTGACCATTACTGACCAACAGTTTCACCTAAAGTGAAAGCTTTTTTTTTTCTTTTGTGGTAATAGAGCTGATGGATAAAGAGCTTCACGTCATGCAAAAGGCTTTTGCTCATTCTAGAGCAAAATCTAGGAGGCTAGGGAAGGCTGAAAGGGAAAAACACCGAGGTTTGAGGAAAAAAATGCTCTTTTCCTCTATACTGTGAGTACTTGTCTTCCCAAATACTATCTTACTGGTATATGGCAGCCTATTACATAAAAAGAACCTTAATAGTGACTGAAAGATTGCTTCTAAGGAAGCGTGAATTACATGGTGCAATAGATAAACAGTGCCCATCCAGACAGAGTGCAGTCTGCAGAAGGCAGGGTTATAGGGAATGTGGGGGCAGACAGTTTGAAGTCACGCAGCCTGGCCTTGCCAGCAAATAAAGGTACTGTAACCATATTTAGTTTATCAGAAGTCTCTCATTTGAGTGAACACCAGAGGCTTTTAAAGCCATATTTTATTGCTTTTTGTGAATACAGCACGTTGAAGTACAGGGATAAGATTCGGGATGTTGTCTGTTACTATCTGGGAGACAGTGCTCTTATTTAAGTATTGAAAGCTCTCTGTGAAACTCTGTCTTAAGCTTACAGGTCTAGTATATTTAAGGACACTACTGTCCCTCACCAGAAGGAATTGTGTAACCTTACTTTGAGACCTTTGCAGTCATCTTGAAGTGATTTCAGATCCACCAGAACAAAGAGGTATCAATGAGTTTCTCGCACCACCTTGATTCTTCTGCATCTACACTGAATATGTTTAGCAGAATTCAACTTCCCCATAACCCAGTGATTCATAGAGGCAAATATTTAGGCTGTAAAGACTTAATTTTTATGACCTGACAGGTCATTAAAAAGTGCCTGAAATTCTCCTTTTCTTCTACTGACAAAGGTCATAGGGCTTCTGTATACCCAATGTTAAAGTTGTTGCTCCCAAAGTAAAAACCCTGGAAAAAAGCCACAGTCTTCTGCACCACCCCGATTAAAAAAAAAAAAAAAGCTGAGCTTCATATTTTTTACTGCTTTCTCACTGAGGGAGGGAAGAGAATAAATTCAGAGTTGTAAATAGAATAAAAATCTAACCAGAAACCTCTGGTTTTACCTAGAATATTCAGATGTCCTACAATAGATCAAAAGATGATGTTCCAGAAAGACTAATTTGCCCCTATAGAAAGGGAGCAAACACTTCACTTCCACTTGTTTTTATTTAACTACTCTGATAACCAACGTGTTTCTTTCCTCCCCTCAGCCCCTCACTACGATGGATTACCCCATATCCTAAAGTAAAAATATGAAAAGGAAAAAAGCATACAAGCAGGATCAAGGAGTTAAGCATCCACAAGCTGGGAAGTGCCAGAACCAGGGCTACCCTGCAACTCCTAGATCAGCCCATAGGTGTTAACTCATCACATCATCTTTAACCATGCAATTGCACAGAGCCCGTTCAGTACCTAGGGTATACGCTCAGCTCCAGGGTTATACACAGCAGTCATCAGCAGAACACCAAATTTTTACAAATCACAGGAAGCACTGAGAAAAGGCACACCGGGAATATCATGTGACATCATGCAGTCTTCTACACAGATGGTCAGAGGAGCTAAAAGTTTTAGATCCCCATTATCATATATCATTAAGTCAGTCCAAAGCAAACATTTAGTACTGGAAGGGGATGTAATCTGACAAAGTATTGGGCAACTGAGAATTGGACCTTGGTCAACAACTTCAGGAAAAGGTTACACTTTTGGTCCTACTTATACTGTTGCTGCATGAACAGAACAAGATCTTCAGAAAAAAAAATATAGGAAGTCAGCATAGTTTCTTTGCCTTCCCAAGGGCTATGCAAGTCTACAGAAGCTGAAGACTGCCTATAATGTATGTTGTGTTATTCTGTTTTCCTAAACTGTGCTTTGAATGATAGATGGGAGGCTGAAACAGCTGATAACAATGCTAAATGGTGAGAGAGCAAATATGCACCAGTAGCTCAGCTGAAATTGCATAGCTGGCATAGAGCTGGGTTTGGGCTGAGAAACAGATGAAGTGTCCCAAGAGCATGTCAGCCCCAGCATCCTAGAAACAGTTTTCTTTTGTAAAACAGCTTTTTGTTGGGGGATGGGGTAAAGGGAAAAAGAGGAACTTTTAAAAGCTATGAACATTATGACTTAAAGGATGCAATTAATATATCGATAACCGATACCAAATTGATCAAAGGGACTTGCAACCAGGTCAGCCTGCTCCTTCATGGCAGGGGAAGCTGTGCAATGAGGGGGGGGCGCATCTGCTTCCACTTTTCATGGTACTTCCTTATGCCAAGGGCATGCCCACCAATAAATTTCAGCAGGAATTTAGGTCTTTTTAAAGAGAACAACGATAGAGGTTTTTTTTACAATGGGATTCTTCTGTGACATGCTCTGCATGCTGCACCTGGATGAAAAAGGCTCAGGAGCCCAGCTAGGTCCAGCTTTACTCTTGTGAAATCAGTCTGTTTCTCAGAGCTTGAATCAGACCTCCTAGAGGCTCCTTTATGAAGATTTGTCTGTTGCAACAATTGCATCCTTGCGCATTATTTCCTCAGTGCAAGCTCTATTTCAGTGTGTGTATTTCATGGGCATATCTTCAAGAGTTGCGATATCTATCTTTTCAAGGGGAAATTTGTAAAGTACTCCAAATCCACAAGTACTGACAGACCAGAACATTAATGTTTTCCCCTATAAGAACCTCTTCGTATGTGGATAAAACCCAAAACATTTTCAACAAGCTAAGTATTTCCAAGTGCTGGAAGACTGGCTAAAGAGAGTTTCCCTCTGCCTTGGTATATTTAGTAAGTAAATTGTGACAGCAGAAGAGACATCAGCAACCAAAACAATACAGTTTCACTGGGAAATAGTTGGTCCCAGCCAGAGCAAGACTTGAACTGAAACACTAAGTTATACGGAGGGAAGAGTTACAAGGACTCCAGGATAAGATATTCCAGAAAATAAACCCAAACACGAGTTTGTAGGCTTGTTTTTCAGTTCTTAAAATATTAAGAACTAACATTATTCAAACACAGCATTTACTAATTCAGCGTGTTTATACAACTCCTGAGGCCTCTGGACACTTCTGAACTACAACCAATCACTGATATTTGGATTTGGGCATTCAGTCAAGATAGAGGCAGAGAAGAAGTCAGTATGCTAAAAACTTCATTTTTGCGTTTCAGTATTTTCCCTCTGTTCATCTGTGCAAGTCTCAACAGTGAAGGGAAGCAAGAGTACAGAGAGCAGCTTTTCAGTGCCCTGTCCCTTCTACAGATGAGTCCCAAAGATTCCCCCAGTGTAATCCCCAATGCCTGCAATTTTACAAGATCCCCATGGCTCTTCAATTACCTTCGTTGGCCTGTCAAGACTCCAGCATCTCAAATTCAGTTAGCTGGTGTTTGGACCTCTGCCAAGGGCCAGCCTTTGCTCCTAATGACAGCCAGCTGAGGGGACACTGAGAGGGGCTGAATTCAATTTGCAGGCCCTCTAATCTGATTAGGGGAGCAGGGTTTTTATTTTCTCCAAAGTTTGCAGTAGCCAGGATGAATGATGGCCAAAGGATGAGCTGTCAACATCAACAAAGGTTTGGAGACAAAAGAAAAAAAATAAGGGGTTATAAAAAAATTTTTAGAAGAGAAATGAGTCTGGTCTGATTGACAGCACAGCGAGCTGTTGAGTGAATTGTTCAGGTGACAATGTTGTGTTTGCAGAGTGTCACTCTGTGTGGGCTGTTAAAGCAGGAAAAGATCCAGCTACCAGACAGATGTCAAACAAACTCCAATGAGATCCTGTTCTTTTATTACTAAATAGATCCAGTGTCCAACCTTTCTAATAAATATTACATTGCTGTCCCATTCTAGTCTAAAGTATGGCACACTTTCTCAGTTTGCTACTTCATGATACTCATACTCAGCTGCAACAAAAACTTCTTATATAGCCACACACTAGTTTTTCATTCCCACACATCTGAGAGTTTTGCCTCACTAGTGAACTTGAGCATCACTCAGCCAAAGGCAATCTCTTCACATTAAAGCTTGTATGCTTGAGGAGAGTGCTTTATTTGTCTTGCTTCACAATACAGATATGATAAAGTCTAATACTTCTCTCCCCACGCTTTTTGTTGTTGTTTTTAATGTTTTAACACCTCACTTTTCATAGTTGCCCACTCATTTAATCTTCATGTACTTTTTTGTATCACCGAAACATGACCCTAGAGGAAGATGGTGGAGCTACGGCATTCTGCAGGCTCTGCTCTTCCTCTAGCAATAACCAGCATGGCACATTCAACATGGTTATAGGTTCCCCTACTAAGTCTGCACTTATTTCTACTTGCTTAAGTCAGACCTTGGAGACAATTATTTAAATAAGTCTTTGATGAGCTCCATCCACCCCAACAAGCACAGAGAAGACTTGGACTTGAATCCAGTACAAAAGGCTTCATAGCATAATAAAGTAATCAACAACCATACATTTGGTATTTCCTTTCAGAAAGTTTGTGGTCTACAGTCCCATAAACCATGAGAAAAGTGAGTAAATTTGGAGAAAGATGCTGGGGGAGAACCCTGGTTCAAGATCTGTCCCTCCAGTGTCATAGCTTCATCTAGTTGGATATTTGAATGACAGCCATTGATTCATAGCCCTAGAAAGACGATGATGACTTTAGCTGTCCATGGGAACCCTCTGAGAAAGCCACATTTTTCAGAAAGAGACTTCTGAAACTCCCATCCAGAAGAGCAAGTCTGCTGGCCCCTCAGAGGCCCCCTGGTTAGCAAAAGACCCAGATCACATGGCACATAACACAAACTTTTCTCATTACCCCCATAATATCCACCACAGAGTTACTACCACTGGCTGTGAGCATATCAACTGGTAGAGCAATAAGCAGCACGAACAGACAACTTTGGGTACCAGACCTGACCACAGGACTTGAGAGCCTGGAGGAGCATCCAGGTAGGACTCAATACACCACTGGCACAGCCGCTTTGCCTGAGAGCAGGGAAGATAGGCACAGGCTCTGAAATGACCAAGTAGGGGCCAGTCATGTACCAAGAGCTACATGCCAGCCACAGGAGAAAGGGAGCCCAACATCCTGCAGGCAAGCAGCATTGTAGTCTTTTGAATGGGCAGAAAAGCAGTTGTATTATTGACTTTTCACCTGAAGGTCTGAAAATGGGGGAATTCATTAAGATTTCTTAGAAACATGCTGCAGAAAAGAAACAAGTAAAAACAAACAAGAAATGTGTCTGGTGGAGAAGAGACTGTAGCCAAAATAGAGACAGAAATTAAAAAAAGGGGGTAACAATTCTCCTCCTCTTTTTCCATAGAGGATAGCAGGTGTGCACAAACTACCTTTCCAGTGGGGGGCTTATATTGCTGGCAGCTTCAACTCACTTTTGTCACCCTGAAGTGTTTCTGGGCACTCATCTCAGGTAAGATTTCCCCTAACTTAGTAATTTGGTTGAGGGAGAGCTGGTGAGAGGATACCTCTCAGCCTTGTGCAGAGCTCCAGGGTCTCCCGTGCGTGGGAGCAGAGGCTTAGCATTTAGGAAGTAGCTTGTTGTCATCAAGGATGTGCTTTCCGCTTCTGGCCAAATTTGAAGCCTCTACAAAAATAAATTAGTGTTCACAAATGCTCAGCTGGAACTTATTAGTTTGTCTGCAAAGATCCCTGATGGTCCCTTGCTCTAACCTCTCTCTGTTCTTGCATTCAACCAGATTATGCTGTCTCCACAGAACATCCTAGGGCTAAAGGGCCAAGCAAAATGTTTCTTGCAATCATTCTTCCTGCAGTCTTTCCTCCTGCCTATCTGGGGCCTCTGTGGAGCCAGACAGGAGAGCTGACAGCAGGGAAGCTGCCTTTGCTGCACCCTCCACTTCCCTTGTTAATGTTCTGGCAGAGAAGAATGAGAGCAGCCTGACAAAGGTGCAGAGGGGTGAATAAGCAGAGGAGAGGAAGGAGAGGGGAAAATGAAGCTCAGATGAATGAGGAAAATACATATGAAGGGAGATACAAGGACGATAGGAACAGAGGTGGACATGGGCAGGAAGGTTAGCAACTAGGAGGAACGATGTGGGAACAGGAGGGGTAAGGAGAGGCCACAATGGCCTGCTAGAGCCAGCACCCCAAAATATTGCCTTTCCTGTCAGAGGATGCCTGTGAACATTCTACTGCCCTTAGCAATCTAAGAGCAATAACAGGGCTCTGACATCTTATAAGTTGCATCATGAGCTCAGCTAGTGCAAGAACCACTGCACAGGCTCACAGATCCCACTGCTGTTGTGGGGAACAGGTGGGTGAATCAGTACAATTATATATGATCACTTTTCACCATCCTCAACATGCTTTAAATGTTACATCAGTAGGAAGTTACAACTCATATGACATATTGGTAGAAGGAAGAGACTGCAAAGACAAATTTTAAATATTTAATATTAGAAAGGGGCAGAATTAAAAAGTCATCCCTGTTTATGACAA
This sequence comes from Chauna torquata, assembly GCA_013399475.1. Lineage (NCBI taxonomy): Eukaryota > Metazoa > Chordata > Aves > Anseriformes > Anhimidae > Chauna > Chauna torquata. The sequence continues at coordinate 74,344 of VXAL01016743.1, forward strand.
ATAACCCATGCTTTCTCAATCTGAAAGTCATGTTTTCAAGAAAGTAATATCCTTTTTTTCCATGTAGCATAATACTATATAACAGCAAAATGGGAAATCCCTTTCACGGCTTGGTGAGATCTTTTGGTCCAAGCCTCACAACAGCCCTTGCAATGAAACTATCACCTGTGCTTGTTCACTGCTTTGCAACTTTTTTGAGAACAAGCTGACCACTAATAGACAATTTGCCTTTGTATTAGCATCCATCCATTAAAAACCATTCATAGAAGTCAACTTACAGAATAGTATTAGCACATCAGTAGCACCACAAGTTAGATGCCAAGGGGGCCATCAATATTCCAGATGGTTGGAGTCTCCCTTTGGAGTCTAATGCATCTATAATTCTAAAAAGTCAAGCCACTTCCACTGGATAACGAATGCAGATGAAGAAGGAAAAAAACATTGAACATCCTGGAAAGTCTGTGTATGACAAAACTTCAAAAGATATTGCATATATTTACATCTTGCTTGAAGCCATTAATGCAGTTACACCATGGGAACATTTGGCCCATTATTCATAACATCCAGAAGAAGAAGAGTAACACACTTAATTGAAACCCTTGTCAAACTGAAAAATTAATTATCCTCCAAAGATTCTCTGTCAAACTGTCTCTTTCTATTTGCTAGACAGGGGCAACATCAGCAAAATAGCTCTACAAGTACCCACTACCAGCAAATATTATATTATGTGCAAGTAAAGAATGCAGAAGGAGCCAAGCCTGGAATTGTGTGATGAAGAACACTTGTTGGAAAATGCCTACTCCAAAACCAAAATTACTTTGGGAGGGTATGGTAAAAGCATCAGGCATCACTGTTTGAGCATGGCTATCTTGACTCAAGAGGAAACTTTCTGAGAGGCAGGAAGGGTCACCACAGAGCTACAAGACAGTCCAACAGCACAGGCACCTTCCCAGCTAGGGAAAGCCCAGGCTCTACTTTGAATAAAAGCAATAAAATCTATGCTGAAAGACAGGACCATTAGCTGTTTTGATTCCTGCTGTCTCTGCAAACAGTCCAGAGATCCTCCAGGGGACAGAAACCAAGGAGAGGGTCTTTCACATTTCAGGAATTGCTGAAGGATAGTACAATCATTTCACGTCCATCTCTGTTCTTAACCAGGAAAGCAGTAGCAGCTCGGACATGGCTCACATTCCCTGATTCTGTGACCCCTTTTCCACAAGGATGGAAGAGGAAAAACACACAGAGCGCTCTGGTAGCAGACACAGATGACTCAACCCAGTGGCTGTCTGCCTGTATCCAACCAGAAACATTCATTCAATTTCTAAGTCTTCCTCAAGAAAAGGCCTACAGTTTCCATCTACCCAGGTATTTGTTTTCTCCCCTGCCATGCACTAGCTTGAGACAGAGAGAGCAAGTCCCAAGTGGCTGTTAAAGGCCCCAGCCTACCAAGCCTAGAGCATAGCTAGAGTGGAGAAAGACCCCTGGCTTTTTTCACTTGCGCCACATTATCACAGAAAGGTGGATTAGAAGTTATCTCAGCTCTGCTTTCTTTCAGAGCTCCTTGGCAACACAGCCACCAAGATATAAATATGCACACACAAAAATTTGCAGCAGGCATGTGTGCACGCGCACACACAAGCCAATAGGCAAAAGCATTTCAAGGCATAGAGCAGATACGGCCAGGAAGGCAAAGGACTGCTGGAAATTTCAGGAAAAGGGGGAAAATAAGGGAGACTTTTCTTATCCTCTTCCCCAAATTTAGCTTTCTGAAGTTTTTTTTTTTAACTTGTAAAATAAATAACTTTGTAGCTGTTCTACTTACCATCAATGAGATGCACACAAATTACAAGTGGCCAGTCACTGTTGCAGGCCCATATTGTGTAAAATATAATTTAAATGACGAAAACCTAGTTCTAAATTATGTAAGGCTGACAAAGGACCAGCATAACCCAACTACTCAATAGTACATTGATTAAACAGATATAGGCAAGAGAGCTCCCCATCCCTGAAAGTATCAGGCAAGCAGTGTTTCATGGTTCAGTCACCACTTCTCTACACCTTAGGTGTAGCCCTTAGCACTTGTACCAAAGTGAGGGCCAGGGAAGATAGTACACTGCTATTGCCATTTATGTTCAGCTATAGTAACAACACAGTAGGAAGATACACACCAGACATGAATGCCACATACCTTAGGTAGCCTGTGCAAGAGGGAGATGCAATACATTGATGTTCCTCCTTATGCTAATACCTGAAAGTAGCAAGTGACCACGCCAAGACCCTGTGCACACTAGATAACACCTGTCACCTTGGGACGTAACACCCCCCAAGAGCTTTCTTCATCACGAGCTTCTTACAGCCTTGCTTTGTTCCTGACTAGCTCTGGGGAAGAAGGCCCTGCCCTCCTCTTTGGGTGAGAATTTTCTTACAGGTGATATGCTTTGATGCAATTAGACACCTGGAGCTGATGCCCTCTCTCCTGTATCAGGTGGAACAGGGATTTGGTGTTGTGTTTCAGTATCTTCAGGTTTACAGTTCATATCCCTAGCCAGAGGCAAATCTCAGTCTGCTCCCTAATGAGTAGCACTGAGTTGGGAGAAGGAGCAGTCACATCTAGAAAGCAGTGCTGGGAAGGTCTTTGGGCTTGTGCAAGCACTACCATCACCATGAGCAGGAAGGCATTGTTTATCAGATGCTCCTGTATCTGTTTCTTTATGTGTGTGCAAGCTGTTTACATATCGAATGTTGTGCAATAAGATTAAAAAATATTTATTCTGAGATGTCTATATTAACTGTTCTTAAACCAAGAGCACCATTAATTGCGATCTAGATTCTGGAAACTCTTCTGTGGCTCAGCTTTATTATCATGAGCAGCTTTCCTGAAGTCAACGCAGCTCCTGTGTCTTTGAGAAAAACATGAACATGGGAGTTTGCAGTGGCAACTTTTAACCCTGCAAGTGGAACACATTCATTAGGAAAAACAGGCTCCAGGAGGGCAGACAGAGGGAAAAATCTTACTGATTCTTGTTTTCTGACAGGGCTTTTTAGACAGGAAAGAATCAAACAGAACCAAATTTATTGTGAACCAAACAGACTCTTGTTCCATCAGTTGAAAAAATGTACAAATCCCTCATTTCTCTGCTTTTTTCTTCTTCTTTCTATAGCTTTAAAAATCTTCATTTCAAGTTTTGGACCTAGTATTTGAATCCAAGTATCAATACTGATTGTGAGTTTGACAGGACAGAGGGCAATTCTTTGGGAAAAAAAATATTACTATTTTCTCCTCAGCTTACTCCCTTTCCCTGCAAATGCAGCCATACCAAGGTCATGTGTATCTACTCCTGGAAGTTTTTTAGGCAGTCTCTCAGATCATCATCCATCTCTTCTGAGATACTTCATGAACTGCCATTTCCAAATATTATTTCTGCCCTCTAACATGCCTGTTTGTGGTCCTGCTGGTCCCCAGGGTCTCAGTCAACATCTGTCTGGGTGAGCTGCTCTGCAGTCCCTTTTGGTTTGTTTGGTAGGAGCTGATATCCTGCAGAGTTGAAACTTCACCATGAAAGGAGATCAGACTCTTCCCCTAACACAAGTCTTCATTAGTGAATTGCTGTATCACAGTCCTTTTAAGTTTAATCTCCTCAATTAGTTCAAATAATGAATTTACTGCCAGGGAAGTTTACAAAACCAGTTTATTTTAAATAAATATTCACTAAGTAAGTAGCCACTAAGTGCACTTGAATCCTGCATGTGTTCACCCCAGCAGGCAAAGATCTATGAAGGGGGGTGGCTGCAGCTGCTGCACTATTGCTGCCTCTATTTCTGGGCTGGCTGAGGGAAAGGAGGGCTCCGAGCCCCAGGAAATCTCTGCTTGTTATTCAGGAATGCTCCATTTTAGGCCCACCTACCTTTTGGTATCAATATCCAAACATCTGTAGAGAGCTATTAATAGTTCATTCACTGGTAGAGCTTCTGGTTAGATGTCACTTGTACATGTTACCTGTCAATTTAAATCACATCTTCCTTAAAACTCTCTTAAAAAGCAGAATACATTTACAAGATCATCTGCAAAGGCAGAATGATTTGGATAAATTAGGTGCTGTTGTTTTGTCTTAAACTAGCAATTACTTACAAAGTAATGTGTTTGACTTCTGTGTTTTGTGCACAGACCTTGGAGGTAAGCCATTTTTAATGGCATGCTTTCATTGCAAGTCTGGCTTAAGAGACAATTAATTCTTTCAGGAAAAATCTTTGTTCAGTTAAACAGCTCATTTTCTAAAGGCTCTGAAATTACTTGGTATTTTGGAAGATATTCATTCCACAATATTGGTGATATGCTCACCCTTCTGCAGGTTTTTGCTCCATTTCTTTCTTTTCTATCTAGAAAAGCAGGTAATTACATGAATTACTAATGTAAGGTTTTAACAAAGAGATTAACAACTGGTTTAAACAGCTTCTTTGAACAGTTAAAGCATTTTCTTTATAGGGAATAAGTATTAATCGCTTGAATTTTTTTTTCGAGCAGGAAAGGAACACAATATAATAAAATGAAAAAGGTAAAAATATTTTTTGTACTTCTTTGCTTGTCTGATAGGTGAGTGTTGGAAAACAGTAAGAAGGTAAGGGAAAGCAGAATTTTCCACAGTCTAAATTGTCTTAGTTTTCCTGTGAGGCCAAAGAGAAAAATGCTCATTTTGCAAATGTTCTAAATGGATATTTTTCAAATGAAAATTCCTGTATTTCCAGTAAGCTCTACTGGGTCTAGTCCAGGATAGGGTCCCTGTCACTTGTTATTATGGTTGTGAATATTGAATGCCTCCACTAATGTCCCAGCAGGTAGTTTTCTATATGTGATAAAACCTCCCTAATCATTGAGGAAAGTTTGGACATTTTCGCATTTTGTGGACCTGGATACACTTGCAGGTGTGATATGTCCTAATTAAATAGAATTCACTTTTTTTCTAAGGGATATCATGGTGGAACACAGAGCATTGAGGCCTTCACCCTATGAAGGACTCCACAGGAGAGGATGCAGAGACCTCCCAGTACCTTGGTGGGATATCTGAGTGCTTCATAAGGGCCCTGCTCAGGTGTTGGCATGTAAGAACAAGTCTCAGGATATAACACTTACATCCTGTGTCCAAATTCTTGACGGATAAGCGTGGATTCAGAAGCAACCCAAAACCTATCTCCGTAACACCACAGATTTTAAGAGTATACCTTAGACTGTGGATTTACTTGATTTTTATTGACATTCTAATGTTAAACACATCAGGAAACCTACTTGCCATCTCCTAAGCGCTCCTCCCAGCCTTAGAGGAAAGGTCAAGGTTATTATCCCTCGTAATCCCTCATGAGGAATTTTCAAACATTCAGCAATGATGCTTCAGTCATTTTCTGTGCCACCTTAAGCCCTACTACTGCATACAGTTTTCCAGTCAAGGAGAGCAAATAAACCCATTAGTTCAAGTACCTGCAACCTGGGTCAGGAAGGCTGTACACTCCTATATACAAACATATATATATACACATAAATAAGAGAGGTGGGGGGAGACAATTTCTCAGCAGCGCTGGGGAGAAAGCTCTTTCATGATGAAATTTTTACTTAAGAAAAGCTCCTAAATCAATTGCTGCCAGACAAGGGAGGGAGGAGGGAAGACAGGCGGGTCTGCTTTTGCTCCGTTCAGCATTTTTCTATTGCTTCCTCCTGCCCCATCAGCAGGTTGCAGGCTGTGCCCCAGCCAAATAAAAGGGTCGGACCTATGGCGGGGTGGGAGGCGAGGGCCCGGGCCATCGAGGCCACAGGATGCAGCACCGATTTCTTCTTGCTGCCTTCCCTCCCAGCGCGGCGAAAGCAGAGCTGCCATATCAGTTTAACATACCAGGGACTTAGAGGGGCTTACTTGGCTGCTCTGTGCCGGGGATAAAGGATGGGAGTTTGGCAGGAATAAACATGTCACTCGGGGAGCCTGCTCAGCCGGGCCTGATTTCCCTCTCGCGTCGACGCGCTGCTGGCGCAGCTCCCCAGATGCCGCAGCACTAATCCTGATTTATGCCAGGTTTCAGTGGGAGCAGGAGCGGGAGCAGCCCCCGTGGAGCCCCCCGGCATGGGGACAGTGTTCAAGGGGAGGAAGGCCCAGGCCTCCTCATGCTGGTGGGAGCAAAATGCATGACTATAACTGTTCCATAGCCTCTTGGGTCAGGGCATGTTTCTCCCTGTGTGTTTGCAAACCATCACTGAACATGGCCAGGGCTCAATAAGTTCAGCAGGGAGCTCTGGGAAGGAGGATAAATCACAAGGCCTGGTAGTGCTCACCGGGGCAGGGGGGTGAGCTCAGCTCCTCTGCTGTGCGCCCTGAGGTTAGGCCACCGACAACAGCCGCCATTTTGAAGTGTTCCTCACTTTAAGCATCTACAGGGCATGCTCTCTGGTGCTGAGACAGCACTGAGACACATGCCATTTTGTAGAGCAAGCCAGGTGCTGCTTGCACCTGACGGAGTACTGGCAGAATAAGGCCGTTCATTTATGGTGGCTTTGAGCTTCTTGGAGGAGAGAGAACAGAGCGCTGAACTGCTTGCTTTCAAATCCCTAACCTTCTCTTTACAAAGGAGAGGCCGGCACTAGTGTTTCCATGCTATTGCTCACACAGTCTTTTGCTTTTTGGTCTTTCTCTAGAGAGAATAGTAGAGGGAAAATATCCCTGCAAGAGCCTCTGCAGGCTTCCCACAATGTCTCCTCAGCAGGACTCATGGCCCTTTGCTGCTCTGCTGCCAGCCCCGGGGTAGCCAGGCAAACTGCAAACAACGTTTCATCCTACTGCCCCCATCGCGTAGCGCACAGAGCAGCATCTCTGCCACATCTTGATGGGAAGCCCAACGAGTGCAAAGCCCTCACAGAGGATTTTTTGGAGGGAAGTTATCGCTTCCCCCTCACCCCTTCCCTGTCCTTTCCCCCTGCTTGGTCGTGTTAGTAGGATCTCGGCGCTTGCCGAGAAACTGCAAGGTTCCGTCAGCAACAGGGTCCAGGGCACCGTCACAAAATTTCCCCCAATCTCCCCCAGACGTTACCTAATTGATAAGGTGGCCGCTCCCTGCCCAGCGCGTGTGACACAGCCGGGCTCTGTTCCCCCTCGCCATGACATCATGCCGGCCCTTGCCGCCCATGCATCATGCTGCCTGTATGCTTCCTCTTCCACCCCAGATAAACGCGGCAGAGGCAAACTCCCTCAGCAGTGCCGGAGAAAAAATAATATCACGGCTTTCTGCAGGAAAAAATCTGGCTTTGCTTGGTTTGCAAGACTGCAGGGTTGGAATTGGGGTTTACAGTGTGCCACACTAAATGCAGATTTGGAAGACAAGGTTGCACACACAGAAAAATGTGTACAAATAAGCTTAGCGTTAATAAAGCCAACCTCTTTTTTTCTTGTTAGTTCATTTTGATTTATCACCTCCTGACATTGTCCCTCTTGATGTAGAGTTTACACTGTGGAGTGTAGACTCCTCTGTTGTTTGGAAGCTGAATTCAAAGTTATCCCTCACTACCTAGTCTATAGATCTGTTGCAAAAAAAAAAAAGATAACTGTGAATTCCTTATTATTGCTATGGACCCACAGTGGGTCTCGGCAAAGTGTTCACACATGTAATTACTGAAAAATGCAACATGCACTGAACAAATTTCTCTCTAAAATCCTGTGTAATTTAGAAGAGAGGGTCAGAAAAAAAATGGATTCAAATATCTGAAATGTTTTCTTTTCTAAATGATACATTTTTTAAAAGGATTTTAAAAAAATGTTGGTGTTTGATCCAAATAACCATTTTGCTTTAAAATCAAGCATACTTTTTAAATTATAAAAGAATTGCATAAACAAATCATGCAATATAACCCAAAGATATGTATATTTGCAAGTATATACAGACACGCACAAGTAAGTATGTAGAGGGGGAAAAGAGAAAGTGAGGGAGAACCCGCAAAGAAAATTAGCTCCTTTTTATTTAGGTCAAAGCTAACCCTGAACAATTTTTCCTGCTGGCTTCTTAGTTCAGACATCAAACCAAAAAAAAAAAAAAAAAGTCAGCTATTCACTCGTAATGTTTACACACAATATCTTTTACTTCCTCCCCTGCTGAAGTAACCCATAATGAACGTTCAAGTGCTGAGGTCTAAATCTGCATTTATGAAGCAGAGGAAACAGTAAATTTTTGAACCAAAAAAGCAAAAAATCTTCTGTTAATGTCAATTGTGTAATTAATGCCTAGCGACATAGTGTGCTATGGGGTATTGTATGCTGTTTAATGAACTGGTTTCTCAGTCATTGTAACATTCTTCATCCTACAATTTCTCTAGATGCAGACAGCAAAGCAGTTTTGCACCCAGGGCTGCATGTTTCATTGCCACCATATTTCTCTTGCCTCGTTACAAGAGTGAGAAATGAAACCAGAGCTCAGGCTTGGGCTGCTGTAGGCAATATGCACATAAGCAACAACGTTTTACTAATTAATTTAATTTATCTTTTTCTAGAAAGAGGGAAATGTTTCAGCTGTTGATGTTGTATGGGTTGTTCTGAAGAAGGACCTGCTCAACCTCAGCCATGCCCACTCGGGTACAGGAACAGGCTGCAAAACCCTCTGACATGGAAGACACCCACATCTGCTTGCATTTTAACTCACTTGGCATTATTCTTTCCCACTGCAGGAACACAGGAAAGATGAGATACAAACAAGATTTTATTTTCCTATCTCTCTCACTTGAGGAGAACATGGACATAATTCCACTGAGAATAAACAACCCCACAGCTAATCTTCCCACTCCCGAGGACAGTTTGTTGAAATTAGTGAAAGGATGCAGACGTTGCGCAGACTGCTTGATAAGAGTTATAAGCACTGGTTTGTTATTATTAAAGAGAGGGAGCATAACTTTGCTGTCTCCAATGATTTTAAAACACAACATTCTCCCTTACAGCTATCTCTCTACCTACTCTATTTACATTAAATAGATGCGTGAGTAAGTGTGGGGATGTGCATATGGAAGGAAAATAAATGGCTTCCAAGGGGAGGGTGTTTTGTCTATTGTATACATATTTTGAGGATGTGGCAATATAAACCAAAAAAAAAAAAAAAAAAAAAAAAAAAAAAAAAAAAAAAAAAAAAAAAAAAAANCAACTCAGAAAGCATCACCAGAACTAAAAAAAAAAAAAGCAAGTAACAGTAGAGCCTGGGGGTATGGGCAGCTTATTTTCCTTGAAATATCAGCACAGATGCCAATAAGAAAATACAGATATCAGTTGAAAATGTGCATCTAGGATTACCTGAGCTTGTACGTCGAGCTTTATATAATTAATGGTATGAGCAATTTCACCTTGATTCTTCTCAAGTGCCCCTGATGCCAAAACCAGGCTGCTAGTTTACTTGATAGTTTAGCTCAAATCCTAGCTTAAAGGTAATACCAGTGGTGTAGTATCACCAGTGCTGCTTTAGGAGTGAGAAATCAACGTCCATTTGGGCAGGCACATCATTGCACCCCATTGCCTGGGGTGCTACCAATGCCAATGGTGGGTGTTGAGTATGCAGGTGCTGGGGTGATCCATTTGCTGCAGCTGTCTGCAGGATGAGATCCGTGACATGTATTTAGGCTGCGTTTGCTTTGAGGCAGACCAAGAGCGCCACAGGATCCCTGTCCAAGGCTCCTCAAGGGTTGTGGCAACTAAGGTAATGGGCTGTCGCCATCCTTGTCGGCTAGAATAGACATAAGTGGAAAAATCCTTTGGCTAACATTGACCTGGCACTTGCTGAATGTGCAGGAAAGGTAGAAAGATGGAGATCAGTGACGATTAATGAGTGGCAGCGGGAGATAAAAGTAGGATTTTCCATATCTGATTCCACAGATTCTTGATAGTTTTTGCTGTCCCATTGGCTTATCAGTAATTTTGCTATGTGTATTTATACCCTAAAGAGGCAACTCTAGTACTGCCATTTGCTCTTTGACCAAACAATACCTAAAAAGGAATTTGTGCCATTGCTAAAATTGCCGTTGAATTAAGAATCAATTCATTACAATATCTTTATTAGCTGTGGCTGCATGTTTGGAGACAACTGATGATTCCAATTAGGTTTAGGCAAATTCAGGGCCAATGTATAAAGTTATAAAAATGAATCTGTAACATAAGAGTGAAAAAGAGATAATGACATTAGGTTTTAAGGAGAGTGTATCTGAATGGCAAAAGATTTGGAGTGAATATCAAGCAGAAACTTCTTTGCCTTCAAAAATCTGAAATTTATATTTAATGGAGAGTATGTAAATCTGTAATGGCTGTTATTCTTTAAGATGTATGAAATTACTGAAAAATACATATCATTTTGTCCAGTAGATCAGTTGCAGAAATGTTGTGATTCAGCCATTGTAGCCACACACTTCTGTGTGGCTTTTGTTAGTGGGGAAGCGTGGAAGCCGGACATCAGGCTACACCTCATTGCATACCTTGACGCAACACAAGAGAGTAACACAGTATTTATTACTGTGTCACACAGCGAATTATTTGCTTATTATTATTTGTTTGATTTTTAAAAAGGAAAAATATGAAAACAATGCAGTCTGAATTACAAGGGTTTTAACACTATTTATGAAAGAATGACAGAGAGCTAACAGTTATTAAAGCTGCACTTTCTGAAAAAGGGATGCAGGCTATCCAGCAATCAAGTGTGTGAATCCTGCCACATTTGCTGGGATTTCAATTTATTAGCTTCTTTTTCTCATTATTTCTTTAATATATTCTTCAGGACTTCTTTCACACTAACAGGACAGTTTGGGCCAAATCCAGCAAACTATTTAGACAGTCTGGCTATAGTCTTCTGTATGTACTTGTACTATAAAAGTATATGCAGATATGTGCACATGTACATACATATATTTATATGTATTTGTGTGTATATACATGTACTCTGTGTGTATATACACAAACCCATATGCATCATATATTTTATTTTGCAATATTAAAACAATTTATTCATAATAATATGAGGGAAGAATGTCACATGGTGTTTCCTTTCTGTGCAAAGTAAGCAACAAAGGTTGACTTTTTAAACTTTGCTGTAGTGCTAGTTACTTGCAAGTGCTGTCATCCCACAGAACTGCATGACTGTTGACATACCTTCAGCATAACCTACTTGCAGGTCTAACCCTGTCACCTGAGTGTGCCATGTAGTCATGTGTTTTTAGTAAGAGGCCCATGGAGCTGACAGGCAAATAGCTCTCCTTCCAGGTGTTCTGCCCTTTTACCAGCATCACATTTGGAAAGCAAACTGTAAATGGTAAGGGGTGGATGAAGCTTCCATGGCTAGAAAATTTCCAACTTCAAAAGCTTTTCTACTTCTGAAATTAATGGTTGACTTCCCTCTGGCTTCACTTTTCGTGTTTTTACTATACGCTATTATAGACCATTAATAACTTTTGGTGTTTGTGGCTATCATGCAAGGACTCAAAAATATATAAACATTCTTCATGGTTAAGAGTTGCAGTTCAGAAGTGTGTTCGTAGGAAAAGACCGAAAGACTGTTTCACAGCAAAGCTTTTTATGTTATAAAAACACTCGCAAAATTAGAAGATGCATCAGACCTTCTTTTTCAAGAACTGTTCTGGACATTTCTAGACATTTAATATGAGACAAATACACCCAGATTCTGTGATAATCAAATCCTGTCAAGCCCTAACAGTCACTTTGGCATTTACTCTCTGGGGTTAACCATGTGGGAGCCAATGGACCCTCTGTGAGAAGATAATGCTCTCCACTCAACAGGACATGCACATCCATGCTAGGGATGAGGCAACAGCCACCAGTAACGTCTCTCTCTTTGGTGCATGCAAAGACGTCTGTGCGGTTAAAGAACGTGGTGAGGGCAGAATTTGAAGACCATATGGGATGATGCTGAAAGATCATCCTGTCCAGAAGAGCAGGATTTTTGTAGTAAGGCATAATACATCCCACTGCTTAACCTTTAGATGCATGGTCATCAAACCCATTCACTTCAACTGCAAGTGTCAAGTTTCTAACAAATAATAACAATATTTTTAAAACAATAATTATATCTGCAGAGAAGAAAGCAATACATTTGTTGGAGTTTTATGTTATCAGGGCAATCCTAAGCAAGTATTCCATGCAGAGCTGCAGAGTACAAAGCATGACCATATCACAGAATCACAGAAACACTGAGGTTGGCAGGGAGCTCTTGACATCACCTAATCTGCCCCCACAGCTCAAGCAGGGTCACCTAAAGCAGGCTGCCCAGGACTGTGTTCACTTGGGTTTCTAAGATCTCCAAGGATGGAGTCTCCACAACCTCACTGGGCAATCTGTGCCTGTGCTCGGTCACCCTCACAGTAAAAAAAGTGTTTCCTGATGTTCAGATGGAATTTCCTTGTTCTGATCTGTGCCCATCACCTCTTGTCCTGTCACTGGGTACCACTAAAAACAGCCTGGCTCTATCTTCTTCATTCCCACCTCTTAGATATTTATACACATTGATGAGATCCTCCTGAGCCTTCGCTTCTCCAGGCTAAACAGTCCCAGCACTCTCAGACTTTCCTTGTAAGAGAGATGCTTCAGTCCCTTCATCATCTTTGTGGCCCTTTGCTGGACTCTCTCCCATATGTCCATGTTCGTCTTGTACTGGGGAGCCCAAAATTGGACCCAGCACTTGAGATGTGGCCTCACCAGTGCTGAGTAGAGGGGAAGGATCACCTCTCTCAACCTGCTGGTGACACTCCTCCTAATGGAGCCCTGGATGCTGTTGGCCTTCTTTGCCATGAGGGTGCCTTGCTGGTTCATCACCAGCTTATTGTCCACCAGGACCCCATGGTCCTTTTCTGCAGGGCTGCCTTCCAGCCAGTTGGTCCCCAGCACACACTAAGACATAACTTCTCTTCATTGTATATGGATTAGATGAGGAGAGTGCCACCTCCTCTCTGACAGGAGGCAAAGTAGTGGCTTGCCTCATTGAGTACAATGCCGCACTGGGAATAATGATGACAGGCATCAGATGCAGAGGTCACCTTGCTCACACCGAACATACTATGCAAGATCCTGCTCATTTACACCAGAAGTTAATCAGAAGTAAATCCATCCTGGAAATGGACCAGACCCTTCCTTTCATCATTGATTGGTCTTTGACATAGAGTAGCAAAAGGACAAAGGAAAATGAGATGAGGTGAAAGGAACTGTTGAACAACATTGAAAGCATCTTTTAGACAGAGTGGGTATGCCCAGTTTGGATCAAAAAGCACAGGCAAAAGAAGTGGTAACAGAGTGGGGTGCATCCATGGACCAAAGAAAGGCAGTTCCTTGCATGTCCACGCAGCTAATGATATCTATCCCTGTACAGGACTACCACTCCAATGAATAATCACTGCCACCCTGATATCAATAGCAACCTGCTGTTATATTCACCAGTTTGCACAGATTTAAAAATTTAAAATCTCACCCTGCAACCCCTCTAAAAGTGGGCATAGCCTTAACAGCTGGGATCACCTGTGGGCTAAGATAAAGACTAGCACTGCAGGCACAAGATAGGAGAGACTTGGTCCCTGTCCTGAAGTGTTATTACCAAATCATCAAGACAAACAAAAGTTCAACATTTGAGCTGACATCTCATAAATGTTTGCTTCCCTTTCTGCGATAAAGAAATAGCTTTCTCCCCCCTTGCTTTCTCTTCTCTCTGATCTTAATAACTTGTTCAAGCCTATCAAACACCCACATGAACATGATCACATATATCCCTGTGATCCAGCCCAGATTTGAGCATGAAGACTGTCTCAGCAGTTTTTCAAGAACATCTGCTGAAACTGTTTACGAAGCTGAGTTTCTTTATTGCTTTTCTTCTCCCTCACATCACCCTGTATTTACACAAAGAATTTCAGCAGTTAGTATATGAAATCTATGTATTTACAACTGTAAACTAGTTTAGGACAAATTGCATAACAAATTCTTTCATTTGCTGTTTTCTTATATATTTGTTATTCTGCCCAGAGAATTCTTGCCTCAAATATGTACTCTCATCTCTTTACTTATACTCTGCACACATACAAAAATCAGTAAAAGTAATTTAGGCAAATATTTTATTGTTGCATTGCTCAAGATAAAACAGTGAGAAAGAGAACAAGGCTGTCAAGCCCTAATGCTCATCAGCATTCAAAGACAGAGACAGTTGTTTTCAAGACTTAATGGGTGGAAGTGGCTCAAATCAACTGGCTTGCATAGACACCCAACTGACATGCCCCAGGGCACCTGGGACATCAGCACAAGGCTATTAGATATGATATAAATGTATAGGAGACACAGGCTGAGTGATCGGCAGCTGAATCACAGGCTTGGTGCACTGGGTGTATATCAAACAGCACGTAGACACCTGTGGCTGAGCAACTGAAACAAAGCTTATCATCTCACAGCTGTATATAGCCAGGCAATGTGTGCGAAGAACTTTTTCCCTAAAGTTCACCGGGTGGTTTTAAAGAAAGCACTCTTTGATATCTATCCTGTTACTTGAGCACATTTGAGTGATTTAAGTTCAAATCTCCAAATTATAGGTTGATGTAGGCAGCGGTTACCTTTTGGTAGTTTCTGCAGCTGCTTTCCATCCTATATGAAATGGTTATATGGTGAAGGAGACAGGCAGCAAATGAACCCCTCTCCTAAACTACTCTGCATGTAGGTGAGTGCCAGTTCTAGAAAAATCTAGATGTCTTAAAAATAGTGGAACATAATCAAGAGACAGAATTAGAGAAAACTTTCCCCAACAGTGCCATAGCCCTGTAGCTGGGGCAACTCCTTTGTGTGCCTAAATGCCTTCTGTTTGCAGTGACCATTGTAGCAGGTCCTGAAATAAAAACTACCATTAACATATTAAAGCAAGATTTCATTTGCTTCTGACAGAAAAAAGGAAGGAAGGAAGGAAGGAAGGAAGGAAGGAAGGAAGGAAGGAAGGAAGGAAGGAAGGAAGGAAGGAAGGAAAAAGCTCATTTCTTCTGAAATAAAGTAACTTAGTTTCAAGCACTTTTAAGAGAGAAAAATGAAAATATTTAAATCCATCACTGTAAAAACTGAAGTTGTTCTCAGTGTTCTGCTCAGTAGCCAAAAACACAAAATCCAAAAGAAAACAAAGAAATTGTTCACACAACTCTTTTAAATTTAGATTAGAATAAATTAAATTACATTTTGATTAGATTAAACTAAATTGGTTGCTTCTTCTAAAAATGGAAATGAAACTAAGGAAGCCTAAATTTGACCACAATTACAGGCAAACTATCGGTGGTAAACATGGCTTCCAAAGATGTTTGGGAATCGGATATCTACAAAGTTTTGTGTTCAAATCCATGCCAGAACAACAAGCTCTGACCTTGATAAGATTCACTTAGGATCCTATCTGTTCAAGACAGTCTTCTAAATACAAAGGTGAGAAAGAACAGAAGCAGAAAGCGGAAGAAACACCCCTACATATTTTATTGAGTAGATAACCTTCCAAATGTTGGCGATTCCTGCCAGCCCCTGTCCCCCCAGAAAAGTTGCACAAAAAATGTGATTAGGAAGTCTCACATTGGCTTTTGTGGGGAAAAACATGCATAACTAAAGATGACAGAATCCGCCAGTATACAGTGCTATCAGCAGCCATTGCCGACTCTGACGAGGTATATCTCACAGTGATAGATCACACATTTGCAGGTTACAAATGTCCATGAAAACATCTGTTTTACATACAACTAGTACTTCAAGACATTCTGGCAAACTAAAGCGGGCGTTCCAGTGAAAGTAAGTTTATCGAAATAACATTTCTCACTATGCTGCCACATCTTTGCCCAACTCCATTTATACAACAATCAAAACTAGTTTTATATAGTAGTTATTGCAACATAAGCATATCTTGCATTCTGCACATACGACCCTCAAACATCAATGCATTAAGACAGCTTTCCTGCCTAGTTGCCATTGCATGTGACAAGACAAAAATAAAACCACAAGCCTCTTGTGAACTTTAATCACCATATTAACACCCATGAGAAAAGCTTTGGGTGATCCCAATCTTTTTAAAGAGGGTTCAGCTGTAGATACTTACAGGATGTTCTGCCCCTGCTGATTGCTCATTATCCAAAATTAGCTCCCAGAGTAGTCTTTGCCATAGTGTCTGGCAAAGTGGAAGCTGGACCTGTTTTCAAGAGCTTTTGACATTCTCAGGACCTCCACTCTTCCAGGAATGCATGCCTTCATGGAGCAGGATGTTACACAACTTTCTGCAGGGACAAGTCAAGAGCATTGTTACTTCACAAGAAAATAAACCCCTGGAATAACAGGGCAATGATGATTTTGTTGCTTTCCTGATATTCTCACCAATTTATTTGGGTTTTGGCTCAGGCTTAGCGGTTTTCAAGACTAATGGGTTCAAGCTCTGTAACAGGTCCAATAGGTATTGGACACAATAGGTCCAATCTTGTAGTTTTTTTGAAAGGAAAATTCCGGTTGATCTTAGTGATGTTCTCCCAGCATTCAAAGAAAAAATGAATCACTTGTGCTTTCCTCGAGAAATATATCTGATGCAAAAAGCCACATCCTCAATAAAAACCTTAGGTTATGAAAATACCTTCAAAAAGTTAATAGGCGTGCCCACAGAAAGAACAATCCTTCAGCAAAGCAGAGCAAAAAACATGCATCTTTTATGTACATAAGCTCTCTCTGGTGCATCTTGTATAAATTATTTTAGATGATAATTCAAATTCATGTTAAGACCAGGCTTACAGTTTCTAAGCTCTGAGAGCCTGTAAAAACAAGTTGTTTTGATGATTTCTTCTAAATTTTCCTAGAGAAGTGGAGGTTACAGTAGCTGTTATTTAATTCTAGTAGGATGATGTGGTGATGTAGTATATTCATTAGCTGTAACACTTTGCAGTGATACTTGTGGTAACTTTGAGCTGATAAAATGCTGGAGAGGTTGATTTTTTTTTTCCTTTTTCCCTAGAAAAATGCATTTTTTTGTCAAAACATAAAATATTCACAAAACTGCTCATCAGAAGAGGTCTGGTTATTTTGTGCCAACTCTTGTGTTGATATTGTCAAAACATTTAAGTTGGTGTGTTTTTCAGTTATTGACATATTATAGTAAGATATTTATTTTACATATGTTATATATATATATATTGCATGCTGCATTTAACAAAATGTAAGCTGAACCAAAACTGATCAGAACAGCAATGCCAAAACCAATGTTTCTCACCTTTTCAAGATGAAGATCTCATTTCCAAGTAAGATATTTCGATTCTTTCAAAGGACCTTTTTTTCGTGATATCTCATGAAAGCTTGCTGTAGACTGCTCTGCTTCCACTGGCTTTGTGATAGGGTTGGAAATGCACTCACTTTGAACACTTCAAAAAAATCACATCCTCTCATTTCATTTTTTAAATTTTTCCTGTTTCTTTTCACTCCATATCATTAATAGGTTTTTTTTAAACTTTGTGGGAACCGTTGCTTGGTATTGCTACATTCTTCCACATGAAAATTTCTTTTAATGTGGCCATTATGTAAATAAATATGTCTAAAATATACTTTGCTATGTTACAAAGTAGAGCTTTAAAACATATGCTTCTTATAACTCTTATAAAAATTAATGAAACACTCACTCTTATGCAGTGGATCTAGCTTAACTTTGAAAAAATATGTGAAAATGCTAAACTAAAATAAATGAGATTGCTGTTAATGTAAAATATCCATTTGAATACTTTAGTATTTAAATTTAGCTCATTCAGCCTCTGGCGTATGAATTTGGAAGTAAGCCAGCTTCCCTTAAAAATAATAAAATACTATGCAAATCCAGAATGGACCATTTTGGAGCAAAGCTGTGCTTTTATTGCATCAACTGTCTTTGGGTGTGAGAGGAAAAAGCTTCTCAAACATTAAAGTCATGGGGTAAGGATGGCAACAAAAAGACTTTCACTTTTTCAGTTGATTCTGTCTAGCATTTCCCAAATCCTGACAATTTACTCCCATGGAAGCTGTAGTCTCCACTGAAATAGCTGCAATTGAGACAAGCAATTCTAGACTGGTACTGGTCCCAGCCTGTGGTCGCTGCATGGTTGGATGACAGCTAAGAGCTGGAGGCAGAGCTGTGCTTGGCTCTGTGCTGCATGCACCAGTTGCAGTCCAATCATCGATGAGTTGCTTGCACCAAGGGCTGCTCCACCAAAACGTGGAGGAGGTGATGAGCAGGCCTGGTGGCACCTAGAGGCAGGTGGGTTGGGGTTCCCATGGGCCCTGATGCCCCTGGGCAGAGCCAAGCAGTTGGGGAAGCAGAGTCCATCAATCCTGTACCAGCTCAGGGTGGCTCTATCTCCTTCAGAGTAATGGGGAATACACCATGTTCCTCATGGGGTGTCCATGAGGTAAAAGAGGCCTCGAGAAGTGTCAGCGCCATCCCATATTTTAGTCTGGACCTGAAGAGCCGTAACAGGTATGCAGGGGACTTGTCTGTACAGCAGGCAAGTTAAGAATATTGCTGCAACTGCACTCATGATGGAGAAGCAATAGCTGCTCATTCTGGGCAGAAACACAGAGAGAAGAGTTCCCACTCTTCTTCACAAAGTTCACAAAGACATGCATGGCTTTCTAGCAACAGCACAAGACAGAAAAATAAATCCATTAGCTATTCATAAATGAACAAGCCTCTCTACAAAGTATCTTTGTGGCAGTGTCTTTGTGTGACTGCTCTGGCAGCCCTTCCCCACCGACCCCGTGCTCCCCTGAGCAGGCATTGCACCAAAAAAAGAGGTATGTACGCCACAGCACAGCGTGGTGGTGACATCTGTGGGTGAAGCACCCTGTACGATGTGTGAGTCAGAGAAGCTCTGTCTCTAGAAATGCGGGTTTTTCTCTGCTTGCACAAAAAGGCAGAATAAGCAATGCATTTGTTATCCAGCAACTGGTGTGGGAGCAGGTAAATAGGGAAGAATTAAGGGCAAATTGCAGGGTGAGGGGAAAAAGGAGCAGGGCAGCACGGTTCAGCTTTCCCCGCGGAAGACAGATCTCTGTTTTTCAACACAGAAATAAGACAGGAAACAATGCAGTCTGATCAAAAGGCAGCTTGAACCACATACAGCTTCCATTTAGAGCAGTTTGCAGCTGGCCAGCCCTTTTCAGGATCAGATCAATATTTGGCATAGGCCACTACTGTTTGCTTTCAACTTTAGTCATTATGAAAGACCAAAGTTTTTCAGGTCATATAGACAATTCCTCCCTGAAGGGAAAGTGAAAGATATGAGTATTTGCCAAGCTGAGGGATAGCAAATGATATAAGGCTGTAGTTGTTTTACAAGAAGCAACCTTTCCAAACATTACACATTCTTAGTAGGAATGGTATTAACCCACTTAGAAATAGTACTGTGCATCAACATTCAGGCTGATTTATTCTTGATCAGCCTGCTATTATCTAGGACTCTTCTTGAATCAATCAAAACCTCTTATAATGGAAATACTCCGTAGCAAAAAGTGTCATACCTTGTAAAAAGGCAAATCCATTTCACTATTGGATATATCACATCGATAAAAAAATCACTTATCACTGGACAAGAAGACAGATTTTTTTCGAAGTGGCTGGGATCTGGGGGGAGGAGCAGAGGTTATGGTTAATGTTATTAGATTAGGACCACTGTTTGCAACTTACCTTTTGAATGATGTATTATGTTATCCAATGAAGCAAATCTACTGTGGCTTTCATCAGTTTCTCTTCTTCATACTAACAGCAGTAAGGATGAAGCTCTGCATTTTTTAAAGAAAAAACATTAAGGAAATTTTTAAAACAGTAGTTTGCACATTTTTTTTCCTACTGTCCTTGTTGGCATTCCCATTTTTCCTTGAAAGGAGTGGTGATGGCCAAGGTTGAAGGTTGTGCCTGGGGACGGTACAGCTTCCCCCACCTTCGCATCAGGTGTGCAGGGGTGCTGAACAGCAGTTTCCTACAAGGGTTTGTGAAGACCAGGTAAATCTCTTGCACTTGTGTGGCCATTCAGAAGCTCTGAGGTGGGAAGGCTGGAGGAATCCGGCTGGTATGGGCAGCAACCCAGGCCCAGCTCTTGGATGGCAACTGGAGACCTGAGATATCTGACAGTTTCAAAGGGGTGCAGGCACGACTGCTGCAAAACTTAGGTACAAATTGAGCTGAGAAGGGCTGTCACTGTAGTTTACCTTGTCTCAGTTTGCTGCAGTGCTGTAGAGGAGGCAAACGCATTTCAGAATAAAAAAATCTGCTGTTTTAATCTAGCCTCGCCTTTAGCAAAACAAGGCAGATTTTCCTGCCACAGGCTGGAAGCTGCTGTCAAAACGTACAGAGCATCTGCCTGGGATTTGTCTGGCCTTTTCCAGCTCCTTTCATGCAGAGGCTAAGCAGAAAAGCCGGCGCATATTCAGTTACCGTCTCTTGTGGGGGCTCGCTAGAAGTGTGTGGTCGGATCTTCTGGTTCAAAATCTCCTCAGTGCTCCTCAGGAGTGATGGGCTGGTGAACACAGGTGGATAAGAGTGGAGTGCTTGGGGATTACTGCACTCCTCAGCAGCAGCAGCCCTGGTAGGGTGGGGGAGTGGGATGGGGGCAATGAATAATGGGTCCTGGTTCTCCTGACCCCCAAATCAGATAACAATAGCAACACTGGGCACAAAGAAGAGTGGAAACAACCAGGCATGGAAGCCAACCATGTTAACTCCCCTGCCTGGGCAGAATGCTCTCACTGATGATACTATGACATGGTATTCGTGATTTGGTAAGGGGACAGATCCCCGCGAGTGGTCTTTGCCTGGGTAAGCATTCATCCCATCACAATCTTATCACATAGCATCTTTTTAATCCAGAGCTTCTCTGCCCTTGGTTTTCCCTGGATGCATCCTTCTCCCTATTCCCCTCCCAGCAGATCCTGTGTCTGCAGGTCGTGGGAGGTCGCAGCATTTGCCCCGTCACAGCAAGAGCTGCATGCATCAAGGGTGGCCCTGCATCTGGTGGGCTCTGATCCGGCCCTGGCCGTGCTCCTGGCATGGGTGCAGAGCTGCCACGGATAACCAGCGAAACACAAGCAGAAACAGAGCAGCTCTACCAGTCAGAGAAAAAGCTCTTTGGTTTCAAATAAGCATAGATGAGGCTGGACCCAGCCCTAAGCAATATCAGTTTTTTGCTGGAAGCCTCGTGGAGAGGAACATACTCAATAGCTGCAGGAAAAGGAAGACGAAATTCTGCGAAATTCAGAGCTTGACCTGCAACGTGTGGTGCTTTTAGGTTGAGACGGTGCCAAAAGTGCTGTGCACCTGAAAAAGCTTCCTCTTGCATCTTCATGTGAGAGTCTCAGGATCCAGGTGACCAAAAAGCAAGAGAGAGACTGGGCTGTGAGCTCCCCCGTGTTCTGGCATGACAAAAGGCTGACAGGGAGCGTAGGGGATTTGCACCCTGCTCTCCACACCTCCTGGCCACCAGCATCTCATCTCCTTCGGCCAAGGAGCAAAGCTGAGCAGTAAAACTGCAGTCGGATGTGAGTTAATACCACTCACACAGGTCTTGTATGGCAATGCCAAAATGGCTCTTTAGCGAGCTGGGGAAGGTTGCCTGAAGCCTCTTTCCACAGCGTGTGGGCATCTTTCTGAAAACAGTGCCAGGGCAGCTCTGTGGGTCCGCTCCGGCTGGTAAAGGAGGGCAAGGGAAGAGGGGTGAGCACAAATCCCAGGATTTTACATCTTTTGGTATGAATTTAAGGATGAGCGGGGTGAAAAATTTCTTGCCAACCCCACAGAAATCATTTAACATCACATAATGATTTATTCTCAAGATTTCACCTATAAAACATTGATAAAGACTGCATATTCTTACAACATATTGCAATTCACAGATCAGCTACTGCAACGGAAATTTAATCAAAACTTCCTTTCCATTTTTAAACCTTATGTGGTCCCATAAATCGGAGACTAAGTTCAGCTGAAGTCTGTGACAAAACTGAGTCCTACAGAAAAGCTGTTTCTACAGAGGGAGATTAGTTGAATTCAGCTCCTCCACAATTACGGGAAAAGCAAGAAATTCTGTGGAACATCCTCCCAGGGTTCTTTGTTCTCCCTATTATTTTAATTTCCATTCAATCATTAGGTTAAAGAAGGAGTTTGTGAAACAAATGAAAACACGCATGCACACACAAATTCACTCAGAAAAATGATTGCAGAAGGAAGATTTTTCCTCACGTACAAGATACAGAATCCAATCTTACCACCATTTTTCTAGCAAAATGCTCCCTGGAGCTGAAAGGAGAGCAGGACTGGCCCCAGATCAGGCCATAAGAATCCACCCCACTTTTACTACCTGCTGGAGCTCTCCCCATTCACTTCAGGACCTCAGTTCTTTGGTGGTCTTCTGTTTTGACATCTGCTTACCCTTATCTCTAATCAGTCTTGCTGATAGACATTTCCCCTGAGTGTGGAGAAACTAATAGATTTTTTTTAAAGCCAACTAGTACTTAGTAGTCAGGAAATTATCTTTGTGGCCTGCGAGGGTGAGAGACCCAGTTCCCAACATTCCCATGCAGACAACTAAGTCTCTCCCAGCTTTATCTGATTTGCTGTATTCTATTCCTTATACTCTCAGAACATAATGGCATAATGACTGCAATACATTTTTGTTTAAACTGCAATTAGGCAGAATGCACAATATCCCAAGGCACCAAATGATCAGGGAAGTAAGTAATTGTTAAATAACGCGGTACTTTACTACGGTTTCTATCAAGAGTTACACTGTCTGCCAGACCAAGGAACTTGGAACATGCTGCTTACGGTGAGCTGGAGCAGTTGCAGTTTGTCACTTGATGCAAAACTTTTCATTAGAAAAGTATAACAAGCTGCAAGGTTTTACAGGAAGAAGAATGGCAGCTTTCTGCCCTCGGCTGATACAAAAACTTACTAGAATACACAGCAGACCACATTTTGCTGTGATGGTTGCACAAAAGGTGATGGTTCTTCAACAGATATAAATGCCATAGCATCCCGCAAAAAGGTGACTTCTTGTTTTTAGTGATGGTACATCGAATCCCCAGCTAGACAGCAGCAGTCTATTGCATGCAGTGGACAAAAATAAAAATAAATAAATAAATAAATAAATAAAGGCAGTCCCAACACCTCCCAAACCTTAACAACCCATAACATAAAAGCACAGTACTAGAAAGTAAACTGTGAAGAAGTTATTGTCTGCTGGCAGGATGCTTGAGAAAATCTCTGACTGCCTTCTTGTTGCTGATTTTAATAAAGTGAAAGGAACCACATGGATATGAGGAGCTGCGTCCTAGGTAATTTCTACGTGAACTTTCAGTGGGAGTGGGAAGGTAAGGAATGTCTGCATTTTGGCTTTTAAACAGTAGTCTTTCTTTAAAAAATCAATTTTTTTCTGGGTCTATCAAATGCAATTTTTATTGAATTTCCTTCTGCTGGTTTGTTTTTATTCCATTTCAGTGAAAACAAAGAGCACACACTTGCAAAAACACGTCTGAGTCCAGACGGTCAGTGCAGGAAATTCCTACAGTTCTGGTGAAAACTGGGACCGGAGGGAGGAGGGGGTACATATTCAGCATCTCTGCTGAAGGATGGGCTATAGCACAAATCCAAGAGACACTTGGCCATTTCGGGTCTGCGCTGCCAGCGGCGGTGAGGGCTAGGATGTGGGCTTTTACCTGCTGGCTCAGGTAAATGCAACATCACTGTGCTGGGAAGGGGAAAACCCTAGCAAATGTGTGTGGGGAATAACCTGAAGTTGCGGCTTTGAGGCAGCCTTGGCACAGAAATCCATAGGAAATCTGGAGTCCTCAGTTCCATGGCTCAAAGAATAATTTAGTTTTATTTATTTCTAGAGCACTGTGCTAACCTAAAAACTGTTTATGAATTCGCATATCTACATTCACATCTGAAGTGAAGGACAATACGGACCCACATACAGACAGTATGGACATCTCCAACTCAGACTGCTGCCTTCCCCAAAATGGGTCAAGATTCTGTGCCTCGCTAATTACAGTTTATAAGCTCATGTGATTGAAGTAAGTAAATACAGCAAAGCCAGGAATGCAAAGTCAGTGCTAGACATTTGTGTTTTGATGGCTCCTCGTCTCTGCGCCTTATCTGCACTCTTACCAGAGCAGCTGGCAAGCACCGTCTCCAAAGTGCTGATGTCTCCATGCAGTTGCGGATAGGGAAATAACATCAGATCTCCTCCCTGGGAAAAGGCTCCGCAGAGCCCTGAGCGGTGCGGCCAGTTTTCTTGTCACTCCTTGCAAAGCAGTGATCTCATCCTTGCTGTCTCCAAATTTTGTATCTCCAGTGTAGGAGAGGGAAGCAGCAAGGGACAAGGGAGAGGGAGAGGAAAGCTGCTAGAAGAAAGACCCCATTGTTACATGCTCTTATTTGTATGAGTACTTGCCAAGACAACAAGATTGGGTCTGATGACATGAACTTGCGGGTCCGTGGGGAGCTGTGCAAAAATGCCTGAACTCCTTGTGCTCATGATCCTTAGAAAAAAAAGGCAACTTCCAGATGTGAGAGATCCTTCCTTCAGCCACTCAGTCCCCTAAATCTACCAGATTATACGGCCTGAAAATAACCGTACTCATTTGCATGGTAGAGCAATAGCAATATTTGCCTTGGAGGGAGAACGGGACCAAAATCCTAGACACAACCACCAGAGCACTTCAAGCAGATTGGTTTTGAAATAAAGTTGAATTTAAGTTCAGATTTAAACTTCAGGGATGTGTTTATAAAGCAAAGGATAAATCCAGGATCTACACTTAAGAAAAGGTTGGGAATGAACTGCAAAAGCCTAAGGCTGTGGTGTAAATCTTGCATAGGGAAAACTGACAGTGAAAGCAAGACTGAAAATATTCAGGTACTAATATATGTTGCCAGAAAGTCAGACAAAAATGTCATGTCTCTTCTATGCCATCATTTATTCGGAGGAAATTTATTCTGCATTTAGGTCAGTTTGCACCCACTGCGGATGTTTCCCCCAGCTCCCTCCATCTGGGTCTCGCTGAAATTGGTCACAGCTATCAGGAGAACTTGGTGCTGATGGGGCAGATAGCATGCACTGACAACAGACACAGTGCCTACAAAACCTTTCACAGTATCATGGATTGTACCCAAGAGGGAAAGCAAGCTCTTATTCCAGCTAATATGTGCTTGATATGGGGCCCAGTGGCGATGCTGATACTTAATAATCAATTTTAATTGTTAGTAAGCAGCTTTTGCAGAAGGTGCCCGTGACTTTGTAATGGATGAGCAGATCCAGGTTCAAGCCACCTCCTGTCCACTCAGACCAACACCACAGTGCCTTTTCCTCAGCTGTGATTGAATGAAGGCTGTAAGCACTTGCTAATTTCAGGCTTGTCTGGTAATAGCCTGGTGGCTCTGCGTTTCCAATGTTTGTGGAGCCAAACCAACGATTGCATTGTACTCCCAGTTTTCCCCTCCTCCTCTGCAACTTTTTCCAGAGCATGTTTCTCTCTGTTACACTCCGACATCCACCTCCCCGCAGCCCCTCTTGCCAATCCTCCCCTCATTTTTTTTAAATCGCTCTGGTCTTTGTTGTACTAATTAGATTATCTCTGCCTCAGGGACCCAGAGAGCAGCCCCAACAGAGCACAGCCTAGAAAGGCAGGACACATAATCCCTGTTATCAAGGGGGCTGTCATTTGGCATGTAGATCAACTAATTCTTTCAATACCATGGGAGCAATTGTACATCTTAATATTGATTTTTCCCTCAGATACGATCTCCTACATTCCTACATCAGTTTCGCTTGCCCTGGCTAAAACGCTCCATTTATTGTAAGACAATACAACGTGCACACACACACAAACTCCAGCTTTTTAACTTCACAGACAAGAAGGTGCTTCGTGGGGAGGACAAGAGAGTGAGCCGACACAGAAGAGGCAAGTTAACACAACAGTTTCGGGAAGGAGCAGGGAATAAACTAAACCTGCTGCACTTTCACTTTGCATTACAAAGTAATGAATTCAGAGCTGATTGACATCAAAGGCTGAAGGCCAGCCATAGGAAGGGGCATTAGCAATAAATCATATGCTTAGAGCAGTAATGCTTTGAGTCAAGTCGTGTTGCTACCATTCAGCAACCAGTCCCTTAAATAAGTTTTTGCTTGTTTCTCGTTCTGCATTTCCACCTGCCTCAGTATTAATTTTAAGAGATGCTACTCATATTTTGTACTCCATACAAAACACCCATAGCTAATTGCAAAAAAGGAGAAACACAACAATGGACTGACCTTCACCTTAGACTTCAAAATGCTTAAATGATAATCAACAAATCATCTCTCTTTGGCACAGACACCTCTTTCATGCTGCTCCTTTCAAGGCCAACTGTGGGTAACTGGGTTCTCAGGGTATTCATTGCTGCCAGCTTAGAGGACTCTTTTGTCAGTGCACCAGAAAATTTCTTAGCTTTAGGTGCTCTACGTTATCTTCCTAGAAATGTGTGTTGCCAGACAGCCCATGTTCAATTGTTTGCACATAATGCTTTTTGTACCAAATTGCATTCAGATCATTACATTAAAAAAGCAATTTGGGATGATATAATTCATTTTTCACTTTCCTCCAAGTTTATGTTAGAAATGAAGAGGAAAGTAATAATTCCCCAGTAAAGGACCAGGAAAAAATTCCTGTAGCTCCACCATCTAAGCCTTACACCGGCTGAGGACTATGCAGCTTTAAAAAAGTCTGTAGAGCCTGATGTTGGCACCTGTTAATACCATCCATAGAGCTGAACATATTTTATTGCCAGAAAGGAAACTTTATCCACAGCATTGGGATCATGTCCTTGTCTTCCAGCAAGTGTCATAGGATCTCTCACTTCCTCCTGGACAGCCATCAGAGCCAGAAAAAACAGGACCTGGGTTCAGTGTCTCAGCTGAAAGCAGCTCTCCAGCAGCGCAGAGCTTCCTGTAGAGCCTGTATAACTCTGCCAGCATCAAAGACAAATAAGCGTTGTGGTTTGGGGTCTCTTTTGTTCAAGGGCTCCCTCTGCCTCAGTTACCTCTTTTCCTCTCCCCACTAGCCTTTCCACTTCTGCTTTCCAAATACCCAACTTTTCCAGCTGAATCTTGGCCTATTTTTACAGACTGCAATGATCAATACATCTAAGTTATATTCAACATGTGACCAACACATGGACCTCTATTAAAAAAAAAAAAACAAAAAACAGAAAACAGAAAACACAGACCCCTATACTTACGCGATGCAGAAGGGTGATACATCAAGAAAACACCTTAAGTCCACTAGCAAAATTCACAGATATTAACAAAAGGCAACTTCATAAAAGAACACAATGCCTTCAAAAATCAATTCGGGGATGGATTCTCAATTGAAAAGAGAAATCTTGGCAAACGAGTTTTAAAAACGCCCAACCTGTCTGGCCAGCAGTGTGGTGGGGGCATGCTCCATCCTGTGAGACGTGAGGTCTCACTGCTTCTGTGGCAGTGCACAGGATTGTTAGCAATTCAACAGCACCCTATACAATAAAAGCATAACAGATGCACAGAGCAAACAGAGGCTTGAACTCCAAAGGACTTTCAAAAGCGGGCCCAAATGCAGATGCAGTATTGATAGGAGAAGGAGACGTGAAGTATTTCTCCCAGATCCTGACATAAACTATACACGCTGGATGGTGTAACTGGAGAAGAAACACGGAGAGAAAGCAAGAAAGATGAGAAAAAGTGAGTCGTTATGTTGTCCCTCCATAACATTACCTCTGAGACCTTGGGGGCTGTTGGCTACTTCTCCCATCCCAAGGCCTGGAACACAGCATTGACAAGGAACATCTACCAAATCCTAATTTCTCCCCATTCCCTGAACAGAAGGACAGAAAAATATTTATATGTCATGGCAGCAACTCAATAATAGCACTGAATGAAAGGCATCTTGTTTGGAAGGGATTTCAGGCAAACAATTGCTGCGACTGAAGAGTGCACTTAACTGGATGCTTACATTTCACCCAAGAGAACAAAAAAGGGGAAAGTAATGGAAGAGGGATCTTCCTGTACAACCATTTCTTCAGAGCATGGTCACAGACCTATTCATTACAGAATCCAAAAAGGAGATGGAAATTTATAGGTGATACCAAGGGATCAAAGAGTGCAAGGGTTTCTGGGAGCCATAGTCTCTTATGAAATTATAGCTCTGCAAGTACAAGGACCAATAAGAATGGTTTTCCTATGGTTTGCATCTCGCAGTTGGAATATTTTTGGTGTCTAGTAAACTGAAATTTTTGACTGAAACTGTTCCTAAAGTTGGGAGGGTGTGCACTTTTGGAATCTCTGGTGTCTTTGAATGGTTGAGTTCACTATTTCCTTCAGTTGGGGCTATTCACGCACCCTCTGTCTATCTTCTAATCAGATATTTACTGCCATGAAACCTTTAAGTATTAAACATCTTAGAATTGTTTGGTTGATGTTAACCAATGATTTTGAAAGTTAATTTTGAGGCAGAGGTAGTCATATACACAACCATACAACATGCACCATGGAACTCCATGTATCACATTTCCTTTGGGAGCTGGGCTTAAATGGTGTTTTGCATAAGGAAGCACAACAGCGGCTGAGAAAGATTTTCAGATTTCTTCTAGTTTGCAATATTTTGGAAACTCACCCCATACATATTTTTAGGGTTATTTTCACACAAATCAGAAATTATGCCCAAAATCTCAGTGAAACTCCAAGAACATAGCTCCAGAAATGCTGTTTGCAAGTGCTAAGGCAAGCCCTCACTGTGCCTTTACTTTGGGGCTCAAGTCTGCCCATTTTGTGCAGTCTGAGAGTCTCCACTGCACAACGCAGAGGTGTCACACCTGTTTGGAGACTCTACAGAGCACAGGAGCCCTTACTCCAGCCCTGGAAGCAAAGATATTTCCCTGGGTGCAATGCTGTGTCCAGGCTAATTAGCAGCGGTAAGAGGCGGATGCATTATCTGCAGAGCTTCTTCTTGCCTTTGGTTCCAGCGTGGTGAGGGAAGTCTGGGGACATTTGCATTGCCCTCCGTGGGACTGCACACATCCATCCAATGTTTCTTTGTGTGAGCTCCACTCCCCACCGAGGTGCCCAGTGCCCAGAGCCAGGCAAAGTGCCAGGGAAGGTCCCTGGAGAGCTGCAGGGGAAGACAGCTTTCCATCACGCCTGCCAAGTCTGCGGTCCTAGTGCAGCTCTGCCAAGGAGGGGAAACCTGAGGAAATACGTAGCAGCACATTCCTCAGCATTGCCTTTCCCTTCCCGGGCTTGCACCTACCCTGGCCCCGTGCCGCGCAGCCATCTGAGGTGGGGAGAGCTGCACGGCACCTTTTGAGGGACCATGTGCCTTAATGGCCTCCTTTTCCTTTGCCATAAGCCAGTTTTCTGCTCCATACCTCAGCAGTGGAGCCAGGCGAGGGATTACATCCCTGAAGGTCTCTGCTATCTGCAGGACAACCAAGCCTAAACGCAAGTTGATGGAAGAGTCTTTAATATTAAACTAACAAGCAAACAAAAATTACATCAGCTGCCTGTAGTCATAGGCAGAAGAGCCAATTTCACACCATGTGGGGGAAAGGATGCTCACGGCCCTGCTCCACAGAGGGCTCCAGGGCTTATCTACCACCGGGAGGGACATATTCTGCACATCCGCCCCGTGGCAGAGGAATGCCACCCGCCAGCAGCAGCCACTATCAAGCCTGACACATTCAGTAAATTCTTTGGCTCGTCATCTACTCTGTGTTTTTTTCCTGGTCTTAACAGCCTCTTTGGTGGGGACCAGAGGAACAGGGAGGAGTGGCAGGCGGAGGTGGCCAGAACCACAGTGTTTCTCAGGTTGGCAGCCAGCACTGACACCAAGTGTCTTTTTGTGAAGCCTTCTCCTGACAGGTGCCACCACCATGGGATCATGCTCTCATTTGTTTTGCTTCCTCCCAGTTTCCCTTGGGCCATCTAGTCTTCGAGAAACAAATATTCTGCCTCCCCAAGAAGCTGCTAGAACAAGCAAAAAAAAAAAAAAAAAGCTAACAAAAAAAATCTAATCCCAGAATAAGGCTCAGAGTCGGGCACAACCTCAAGGGACTCTCCTAGTCACACCAGTAAATCTAGGTTTGATTCAATCCCATTCAAGTTTTCCTGCAAAATTTTGTAGTGGCTTCCTTGTGTTTGCAGTGGATTTCTTCTAGGGGAATAAATATCTATTTCTGAACAAATTTTCAGGTTTTGGAGGTACAAAAAAGGGTGAAGATGAATACACACACATATCTATCTAGACATTCTTTCGCCATCCAAACTTTCCCACGGGAATAACACAATCTTCCCAAGAGTTTGGGAGAGGTGTCTGAGGATTCCCATGAGGTGTCTGCAGGACTATGCCCTTCATGCATGAGTAGTTCATTTGCACTATATCAGGCATATTAGGTACCTAACTCTTGGTATCCTGTCCAAGATATGCTAGAGGACAATTAAAGAGCACTCACTATGCATAAAAATAACTGACTTTTCCCCATTCTCCACTGGAGAGAAACTCTCAGCAGAAGGAGGACAAAAACCTCTGATACGCAGTTGTTTTTGTCTTGGAGGACAGCAGTATTTCAGTTCAGAATGACCGGACAACATGGCTTTGGATAGGAAACAAAGATTATCCAAAACAGAAAGTAGATAGGCAAAAAGGAATGAGCAAAGCTGTAAGAATATTGAGCAATGGAGCAGTGAAAAGGAAAGACTCCTCCAGCATCCAGAAAGTTTCACAAAACAGCTAGCATTTCACCAGGAGAAACAAACAAACAAAACAAAACAAAAAAAACCTTCAGATATATCTGTATTTATCCTGACAACTGCAAAGTGTCTCATACCACAAAGCAGGAAAAAAAAAAAAAAAAAAAAAAAAAAGATATGTTCCAGTATTCCCACTCACCATTTGAATGCAAACACAGTTTCATGGGGAAGGGACAAAAGGCTCTCTTTTCTCAGATCCTAATTATGCCGGATAGCTCTAGATCAGGCCCACCAAACAAAGTGCTGTGTCAGAAGAGCATCCCCTACAGCTGGTTCTTCCCAACCTCGCTGCTTTTCCATCCTGAGCATAGCAAACAGAACAGGAACACAAGGATCTCCAGGCTCCAGGGCCATCATTTCATCCTTTCATCAGTGCATTTTGTAGGTGCATCACAAAGGTATAGAAAACAGAGGTTCAGTATTTAAAGGTGTAAGTAAGATAGCAGGATTTTGTGAAATCCTGTTCACTCTAAAACCTAAATCATATTCATTTAATCAGGTTGTTAGTCTCACATACTCTGATTTCTGTGCACGAGGCTGAAAAGCTGGCAGCTCTGTGCTTTCCCATTGCCAAAGGACTAACCACCAAGCAACAGTCTGCTATTTAGGTTCCCTGACATTTTTCATTACAAAATTTTATTTTCATCTGCTTTGCAGAGCTTCAGGATGAAGTTTCCATGGCAGCTGTCCGAGACTGAACACGTGGTGTTTGCTGAAAATTCCCATCAAGATGGTCCTTGTTCCTTCTGAGAAAAGATATATGTTGTACGTGCTACAGCAGCAAAGATATGTTATATGTGCTACACCTATGCAAGTATGGTGCAGCTTTAAGATCTGCAACCTTTGAAGAACCAGCTTGAAGTCTGGGAGAAGGAAACTTTGTAAACAGTGCATTTAGTGAGGTCAGAGTCAAAAGGAAGAAAAACAAGGCAGGATCAAGCGCTATCCAGGGCAGGGGCTCATCAGGGTGAGGTTTTCATATAATTTCATGGGATGAAGAATGGGTAAGCAGCCAGATGAGAGTGATAGGCTAAGAAGGAAATTGATGGGATGTGAAGGACAGAGAAGTACCTGGACACAGTGGTGGTAGTGGGAGACTTAGAGAAGGGATTTGGATTTTTAAAACTTTGGAGTCTGTGGTAGGGAAAAGGAGCCAGGGAGTTGCAGGAAGAGCAAATGCATCACGGAGGGATGGAGGGCCGTGCACTACCAGTGCTCTCCAGGAAGGCATGGTGAGGAAGGAGAGAAATGCAAGCCATGTAACGGGAGGATCTGAAGTTTGCAGGAGTAAGATTTTGTCAAGCTGGATAAATCTGAGATGTTTTTCTGGAAAGAAGATGGTACCAAAGGAGGAGCTCACCAGCCTGAAGACTGGATTCAACTGCATTAAAGCTGTGAAAAAACTAAGCTCATGACTTCAATGGAAATATTATAAAAATTCATTTCTTAAAATGGGAGTTCAATGTGCCATTTCAAATGGTGCAGCAACTGCTTCCAAGATTTCCGATCCATGCTCCTGGGTATGAGTGTTTAGTAATAAACTCATCACTCTTGGAGACCTACCTGTTTTTATGCCTAACAGATTACTCCTAGAGTAATACATTAATCTTCCCACACAGATAAAAAAATCGCTGTAGTTCCTCTACATACCTAGAGCCAGAGTATGCCCAAATTATCTGCCTCAGTCAGTTGTAAAACCAGATTCCAGGAGCTAATGGCTAAGTTCTCTAGATTATTATAACCAGCACGGTATGAATCCTTTATATATTTCAAAATTACCCACAAGAAAAAGAAGAATCACAAGCGGCACTGCATTACACTCTGAGAGACACTACATCATCTTGATCTGGTATACATCAGTGGTATTTGATTCTTTCACGTGTTATATCCGGAGGTCAAGTGAGGGAGTGATTTTAGCGTACTGAAATTCTAGGTGTCAGACATCCAAAGCAGATTAATGATGTCTGTGTAAAACTCCCCCTGATAAAATACTATGGTCTAGACCTCATCTCCAGCCTGATCACAAGACTAAAGCAATCTTTGTTCTTTCAATACAAGCTTAAGCTGACGTTGTTTACCTTATTCTTAGTAATGGCACGGCTGAATGAAACTTACGAACAAGAAGAGGTAGAACACTCTTCACTCTTTCTTGAATGCATCAAGGCTAAGAGGAAAGAAAAAAAACCTACTTGTTTCTGCCACTAAGGCTCAAAAGATTTCTCTCAGATCTCACTGAAGCTCATAAAAAGTAAATAATCATCTTGTGGGATGTTGAAC
Organism: Chauna torquata; assembly: GCA_013399475.1. NCBI lineage: Eukaryota > Metazoa > Chordata > Aves > Anseriformes > Anhimidae > Chauna > Chauna torquata. Next base: position 107,429 of record VXAL01016743.1, read on the forward strand.
ACCCACAAGTTGCTGCCCTCTAGGAATTATGGCTTTTCATGATTGCCTCTTAAGGACACAAAAGGTTTGCTTGTAGACATGGCGGTGGGCTGAGCACTGGATTTTACCCTGATTCTCCCACTGACCCGGAGAGTGACGTGGAAAAGTCGTTTTACTGCTCGGTGCCTTTGCCTCATTTCATTGTCCCCATCTTCTGCATTTGGCTCTCACATCGCCTGCACGCTGCCTAGGAAAACCTCGACCGCAGCTCGTGCGTTCAAGGGTAACTGAATTACAATTAGTCACCCTGATGCCAGTGGGGTAGCTCTGGATAGTCAGTACTTCATTACTCATTTCTATTCATTCAGCTGAGGTAGTTGCAAAGCCTATTTTTAATTTACAGTAATAAAAATGTTGACAGAGGGCTGCTGCTTTTGGAAGAAAAAAATAATCAGGACTTTCCCAGGCTGAGAATTGTTTAGAGCACTACTCTCATCCATCACTTCGTTCGGCTCCGCGATAACTCTTTCCTTGCAATTGCAAGTCATTCTCTATCAGCATACAGCTCCCCTCTACACAGACAGCTTTCTAGCAAGACACAAATAGAAACGGGCACAACACTGCTTATTGGTAAATAAATCAAAGAAGGGGAACTAGAAGAAGGAAACAACACAAAGCTCTCTCCATCAGGATCACAGAGATTTATGTGAGAGATTCACTGATACTTCGGGCCACTGGTGCCGTTTTCCAGGGTACGAATGGATGGATCTTTTGCATACGTTTTTGCTGGGTTGACTTAAGTAAGTCTTGACAACTCTCTTTCCCTGGGGACTAGGCTAAAAGTATTGTTTAGAAATCTAATATATGGTTTATTTACTCAATTTGTGCTGAGCACTACAGTTCCTTCAGGCCAGCTTCAGCAGTCCATTACTCCATTAATGCTCCATTACTGAAATTAGTGCTGTAATTGGAAGGAGGGAGGATGATGGGGAAGGGGACACTTTTTAAAGGAGCAGGTCCTGCTTAATCCCATCATGGAAGAAAGCATTAGAGGACTCAACTGCTCCCCCTCCCCAGCTCCCTCCCCACGCTTAGGGAAAGGAGTAGCTAAGAGAAACTTCTCTCTGGTGGACAACATGCAATAGCTGTGCAGTGAACAGGCAGGTCCAAGGACTGCACCAGCCACCCCCCTTCAAATCAGAGGACACAACAGCAACGTCAAGATGACAAGCATCTTACACAGGAGGCACACAAAGAGAAACACCTCCAGAAACAGGAGGACAACCTGCTTCCTCCGTCCCGCACAATTGCCCAATGCCCCTCAGTTTCTTCTCCTCTCTCTCCTTCACTTTTCTGCTGCCTCTCCGTGCGTGGCTCCCATGTGCCAGAAATGAGAAGATACTTCTGCCTCTCCAGCAGACATCTCCCCCTGAGCTTCTGGTCCCTTGCACGGAGGTGGCAGTACTTACGGAGCCACTGGTGCAGTCACCTCTGTTTGTCTTGCAGCTACCATCACTGTTAGTTCCACAGAGTTAGTTCCACTTTCTGAAGATCACCTGCTGCTACAAAATCCTCCTGAAGTTTACGGAAGATGTAGCTGTGTTTGGGCTGGCAGAGATGCCTTTTACTGCTTTGTGTCACTCACCTGACCCCAGAAATACTGCCCCAAAAATACTTCGCAGCATGAAGGAATTTGGGATATGTTTGAGCATTTATCAGTTAGCCAGCTAAATTACAGCAAGGAAATTTCATGGATGTTATATCCATGAATTGTGTCCATGTATACAGTCATATAGTTTGCAATAACCTTTCAATATTAAATATAAGCTGGTTATTGAGTAATGAATACCTTGTACAGTTATACTGGATAACTGAAATACATGCTGCAAATATACATATTTATTGCTTTAGTTAAATAGAAGACCTGCCAGAAGACTAGCAGGCAGGTAATATAATAGCCCTAGAGAGGTCATCTGTTAAAAGAGATTAAAGAATTTACAATAAGAAAAAATGTCTGAGCTTTTAGCTGGGATGCTGCTGCTTCCATTTTCCAGCCAGTGACACAATTTGTGTTGCCAAGGCTTGAACTGAAAAGTCCCAAAGGAAACCAAAGATTTAAAAAGATTTTTCACTATGAGGATGGGGGACTGCAAGGGTAGACAACAATCCCAAATTTGTTCACGAGGAACAGACACACGCAGAGATGGTCTTTACTGGAGGAGTCAACCCAGTAAAACTTAGTTGTCCACTATTACATCATGGTGGGACTTGGGGTGAAGTGAATGTCAGTCTCTTTTGTGTGTCAAAATGTCCTTCTCTTCTCCCACGTGGCTTCATTCCTATCACTCAGCCTCAACAAGATTTGCTCTAGGAGAGCTGTTTGATTGCCAGGATAAGCTACCAAAGGCAGACTGCACCTAGACTTGGTGCTTGCTGCAATGCGGTAGAAGAAGGTAGAGTCCAGGGGAGGCACTCCCAGAGAAACTGGGTCTCTTGGTACTTCAGACACACACACACACACACACACACACACACAATCAACCTAGAAAGAAATACAAACAATCCTTGCATCTTACATTCTTATGAAAAAGAAAGTTAGCTTGCTTTCTTCAGACAACCATTTTTTGATGATAGCCCTGCTCCCTTTATGGGCTAAAGGGAAGATGGTACTCCTTCAGGCTGTGCTTCTGGGTCAAGGCAGCTTGCCCCCTGTACCTCTCCTGGGCTGAGCCAGGCTGCTAGGATAAGAGCTTGTCACTCCTTCCTCGCCCGAAAGCAGAGCAGCAGACGAAAGCTAAGGACGCAAAGGCGGGATGTATCTGTAAGAGGCAGCAGATCAGCTGTGGGAATGGCTGTAAGCTTCTCTGAGGGATACATGGCCATGGGAGAGCCAGAGCACCCCAGAGTCCTGGGTCACTATCTATCTGGGCACCTGGCAGCACGTGGGGGACTTGTGTGCCTCCACCGGCTGCCAGGAAGGAGTCAGGCACTGAGTCTCCCCCTGCTCTTGAGCCCCGGGCTGAGGAACACAGGAGTGCAGTAGGACAGCTGATTTACTCCTGTTGGTGAACACCACTGAAAGAGGCCTTTTTAAGAAAGGTGTGGGTTTCATCAAGCTGGGGACTGGCAGGATACACTGGAAATAACATTACAAGGACAATAAGGACCTGATTCATATTTCCTCATCTTTCTAACTGATATTTCAAGCTACTCTGGATTTCTCAACAACAGCAGAGAGAAAGCTGCTGGGAGGGCCAGGTGAATGCCCCCTCAAGAATTAAATCCCAATTAACACACCATCAGTGATGAAGAACATGTTTTACATGGTCGATTAAAAGACTCCCCTATATTGATCTTTGCAGCTCATCATCGTCCTACCCCACGTACAGAGCACAGATACAAACCAGAGATCTAAATTTATTGAGACTCTTGGCGATCAATAGGTCAGGCTCCTAGAGCAGCATTATGCAGAGAACATCTCAGCAGCCTCATCGCAGCCCCAGGTCTGCAGGAGGTCTCTGCAGTGCCCAGCAGTTCAGGTGAGGCCAGGGCTGCTCTGTGTATGCTCCTTGTCAAAGACCAGACACACAGCCCCGTGACAAAACAACAGCCACAGCGATCGCACTCGCCCCCAGCTCAGCCTCACGCCGCCGGAGTGGGGTACCTGGAGGCTGCAGACAGCCTGCTGCGCAAGCCCTGCAGGTTTCATTTAAGCAAAACAAAAGTGAGTAGCTGTAATTTCACAGATGGGAGCAATTCATTAGCTGGGAAAAGATGTGGTCGCTCTAATCGGGAGTGACTGGGGAGCTTTTGATGCAAATGACCCTTTGCAGCTGCCTCTCACCAGGTCAGTGCAAGGCAATATACAGCGAGATGGAAAAATCAAACCGCGTATTAATTTGATCGCCTGCAACAGAGTGACAGCATCTCCAGGCTGTATTTGTAGGCCCTGCCATGTGCTCAGTTGATCTGCCACTTCTGGATTTCCTAGTACATGATAACAGGAGGATTGCACCCTCCATTCAGTCACCTGCACAACTGCCTTTCGTGTGGCTGCAATCTAAGGGCCAGAGCTAAAACACCTGCAAGTGACTGCCCTGAGCACCCTGGTTCTTCTGAGAGGGCAGAGGTGGGAAAGACAGACTAAAAAAAAAAAAGTCTTGTCATGTTTTAATCAGTCATCAGCTGAGCTCAAATGCCTTACACAAGGCTGATGGTGCAAACCAGCCTTTCCACATTCTCTGTAACACTGCAGTGAAGTGTGTCCTCTATAGCAATGCATCCTGGCCAGCATGGGGAATCGAAGGATGAGGAATGTTTTTGGTCTGGAAGAACTTTTCCTGCTTGGCAAGTGGCAGGGAAAGCGAGGAAATGGGAGGAAGCAGTTATAAAGAGGAGCTATCCACCGCAAAGCCAGGTTTCGAAGGCAGTGGTAGGGAGAGTGGAGGAAAGCACATCCCAGTTTCTCTGCATGGTGGTGTGGATAGCTTTTGCCTGGGTTAAGGCTTCAGAACAAAAGGCCTGTGTGGCTCAACCTAGGATATACAGGAGTTTGGATTTCAGCACATGGGTGTGGGGTGTCTCCAGCTGTCCATTCGGGACATTTCCACTGGGGACTTGCTTGTAGATGGCAGGACTCTGTTAAATGAGTTTTGCTGGACTACCTGAGAGCCCAGCCACGCCTTCCACGGAGCAATTCAGCCTTCAGCACAAAGTAAGGGTGGCTCCTGTAACCTTCTGTGAAGAGCAGTCCCTAATCTACTTCAGCTAAGTAGGTCAAAACTCAGGTCACTACAGAACTAGTCCCAAAAGAAAACCATTGAAAAGTCTCTCCCTGCCTGCAGTGAGCTTTGGAGAGAGATCTCATCAGTGGAGCACAAATAATCTAGCAATACTCTCATGCTTGAGGTGAGAGAGAGGAAAGGAGAGAGGTGAAAATGTCAGGTGGTGACACAGTATTCTCAGCTTTTCCCTGCTGGAGTCACTGGATGTTGCTTGGAGGCAAATACCGCCTGGTACCAGGGTTTGAACAAGAATTAGGCATAGCCCCAGTGAGGATCCTTTAGACGACATGTGCAGCTTTGGTCAAGAAAACCACCTTGCCATTCCTCCTTCAAGTAGAAGTCCTGTTTGTGGAGTAAATGAAGGAAGCATGGATACTTGTTGCCTCAGCAATCTCCAAGAGCAAGTTGCAACAATCTCACGGTGGTAAGGAATGTGGGAGACATAGTAGCCTTGTGTGAAAATGTACAGTGGAAGACTGAAAGAGAGAGAGAGAAAAAAAGCAGACAAGCTACATATTGTTTCATTTCTCACCCAACAGGTAAAGAAGGCAGCACAACAATTGTTGCAGAATGTCCTCCTAATCCCCCTCTGGTGAAGTGGCACTCCATGATAAACATCTTTGGGAGCAAGCATACAGGCAGAAAATAGGAAAAAAGATGGGGAGTTGGCAGGGTCATTTTAATTTAGATTACTGAATGACGCAAGAGAGCTGCCTGGGGGATAAGTCCTTAGAGAAAATGGTAAATCTTTATATTATATGACATTAATTACACTTTTATTGTGAGCTAACCCTATTACAGTATTTTGTATAGCCACAGAACATGGTACTTCTGTGGTGTCCCCTCCAATAAAGAGCTGTCCTGCTGGAGGCCCAGGAGCCGAACCATGGGTTTTACTGCACTCTGTGCCACAGCTCATAAAGACCACTTAACGCATTTCCTTGCAAGTACTTTTTTTTTTTTTTAACAACTTATAGCAGATTAGAGGCATGGGGAGAAGAAGGATTCTCATTAACTTACTTTTTAATGTAAGGTCCTTTAACATGGGCTACTAGTGAGATGTGAATAGCTTGGTCCAGATGTCCTGGCTACATCTCCACATCTCTTTGGGACTGGAAAAGTATTGTAACACCCAATGGTGCAGGGTGTCATGACCAGCCGTACGTACACTCCAGCATAACACAGTGGAGTGTAATCCTCAGTCTCCATTAAGAAAAATGGCAGAAGTTAGCTCTTGTGTGTGCCCAACCATTGGGAGAGCAGCAAACACTACCACAGACTCAGGTGGCAATGGACAATAGCAGAGTTTCGGGGCTGGTGGAATGCTGCTGGCGTTTTGTTGGAAGCAATAAGCGTCAAGAAGCAGAAAAAAGAAAGAAAGGGAAGACTAGAGGGCAAGAAAAGCATGATTAGCCAGGGGCTAAGAAAATGCTACAAAGAAAGAAGTTGGGCCAAGCACTGGCAAGTAATGGCTTCAGACTGAACGAGAGAAATGGTCTCATAGTATCTGATTCCTCTTTCCCTCAGGACAGTAGGGCTTGGCCAATACAAATTAAATCGCATCAGGTTTCCCCTCTCCAAATATAACGGTTTACACGTCCCGTATCTACACAGTATTGTGCTCAAGGCAAAAGGTGTAACAGAGATACCAGGCGCTCAACAGCAAGGCCTAAACAGACCAAAAGTAGCCAGGAAAGCCATGTCAAAGCAAATGTTTTAACAGACACCTCAAGGTGCCCAAAACACATACTGGCACTGAGTGATTGCAAGTCTCTTTCTCACCGACAGCTGATTGGTCTGAGACCGATTAACACCCAGCGGTGCTGGGTGCCAGCGAGAGCACATGAGATGCTTTAGGAGAGCAAGAGCAAACCGAAGATCTAGGCTGGTCCCTGAGGTGGATGACAGCTTGCAATTTGTCTGAGATCCATTTCAACAGCAACAGAGCCGAGCTCTCCCAGGAGCGGCGAGGAGGGATATGTGCAGATAAACAGTCTTGTGCAGTGCCCCAGGGGCACAGCCTGGGGGCGGCATGCCAGCCTAATCAAAAATGCTTTTGCAAAACTGTGATGGGATGGATGAGAGGATGAAAAACAGCCATTCTGCATAGAAGAGACAGCAGATCATCTAGATCCAGCTGGCCTGGGCAGGGGACCATCTCTCCGGCTGTAATCCTTGCTGGAAGTTCCTGCAGCCCTTCATCTACCAACTGAACGTCACTGGGGCCCTCTCCTATCGCAGGTGCTCTGCACCAAGATCGCCCTCCCATTTTGCTGGAATTGAAAGAGTGTGGGCACAAAATACCGGGTAAGCATACTCTGAGCAGCTGAGAGTTTCCTGCATCTGGAAAATAGGTTCTCTTGTAGGCTTAGCTAGATTTGAAAGCAAGTCTTCCCATAGGCTCACATTGCAATTATACATACGCCCATGCATGCCATGTTATTAGCGGACTTCTCCTCATGTACTGCAGACATCACAAGCTGGTTGCTCAGCAGTGTAGCAAACTCATGCTATGGCAGACTCTTCCAAAAATAAGTTCCTGCCTGCCAGAAACACTTTGTGTATTTGCATACACAATTGCTGAGCAGAAGTAATCAGTGCAAGCACATGTAAGGGAAGAATGCAACTTGTGTACAACACCAAACTTGAAGTGTGGACTTTGGAGGAGCATGTTGCAAGGAACATAATGCTTTTCAAGGAAACAATGAAATATAGTCACTGACAGATATCTGCAAAACCCCTGTTTTTACAGTTATAAACAAAAAAAAAAAAAAATCAGGAAGAACTTTGGAAGTGAAAAATGTTGGCCAAGTGTCATTCTTATTATAATTCAGTGAATTCAATAAAAGAAAAAGAAGCCTTGTCTCATTAATGCATTTTGGAAGATGCTTATTCTTTTTTAAAACCAAAAACAGTAGAGCAAGCATAGGAGAAGCAAGAGGCCTAGGTATGAGGAATGTAAAAATTAGACATGCTGCTATGGATCAGCCATTGTCTGTAACACTTTCTCATTAAAGATGGTCATAGAGGGGAAGGGAGATGTTGGGCAGTCCTGTGTCTTGTAACTAACTGTGAATGGTACCGTGACAGAGCGATGGCCCTTAAAGAACAAAAAAAATTAACAAAATCTTGTTGAGGGTTTATTCCTTGCATGAAACACCCCCGACTCAAAATGCCATCTAGCAGTGTGTGCAAATCTCTATGAAAGTTTCATGTGTGTAGAAAGACTTCAGCAATCATTTCAGGGACTATAGCTTTGCTATAGCTGGTGCAAAGGATGGCTAGAAGAGAAAATACTTCCCACAAGAGAAACAAAACAATTCAGAAACGGCCCAACAAAAAGGTTACAAAGTTCCTTGAATATTATACTGTATTCCTGCCCCTGATACCAGTTCACTTCCAAACGGAGACCTGGAAACTACTTTTCTTGAATAATCCCTGACATTTTTCTACTGAGCAAGATTGCCAAAGAGAAGTTACTTGAGCAGCAGGAGTCTAACATTATGTGGCCCACAAAGGACAGTTATTTTCCACACCGTCTCTGGGGCACCTTTGAAAGTTCTCCCAGTTTGGCTCAACATTTTAATGTCATATTCAACTTAAAAGAGAGCATCAGCAGAGCAAACACAACCTGTTTTCCAGCAAATGCACAGCTCATAGTCAAGTTCCCAGGTACCTCCTTTGATATGTGCCCCAGGAAAGCCTCACCTGGGACCCTCATAGCTGTTCTCCTGCCACGGCTGAACTCCCTCTCCCACAAAGACCTCCGATGCCTCTCCCTTCTCCAGAGCCACTTGGTTTCACAAAACTTGCAGAAAAAGCCTACCTCTGAGATCTTGCCTTTTCTAGCTGGGTTCCCACCCAACCTGGCAAGTCCAGGAGTTAGTATGGGAGTGAGCAGGAATAGCCAGAGCAGTCACTCCATCCTCACATCCTAGGGAAATGATGGAGAAAGATCCCAAATGCATGAGAGGGAGCAACACAAAATGACCAAATGCAACAGGAGGAAAACATACTTTAGGAAAGGGAAGAAATGCTCTTGAGGGTTTTGGATGCAAGGTTCAGACTCTAAATTCAAGGTGGCTTAGCTGGAGAGATGTTAGGCTATTAACTGAGTTTCATCCCCACAGCTCTCCTGTGTGCTTGTTTACAGCTCCTGCTTCCCCATCCAGCCCTCCCAGCAACCTGTCCTGGTGGACTTTTAGCTGCTCTGGAAGCTCCTGTGCATGGGGTGTGCTGAGAGTTGCAACAAGCCAGAGATCCTCGCCAGGACCAGTACACCTGGGCTGTGCAACAAAAGTGGCCACAACCACCAGAGTGGAGAGGAGGTTGTGAATCCCCAGTGCCATCATCTGGGAGGTTATCATGTTCTTAGTTTGTTGGTTTTTTGTTTGTTTGTTTTGTTTGTTTGTTTGTTTCCTTGCTTTCTGGCCCTTGAAGGGAGCTGTTGGAGCAGAAGGGTAAGAGGGAAAAAAAGGAAAAGAGGGGAGAGAGGCTGTGGTGGGAGGAGGGGAGAAAGGAGTTATGCTTACAGCTTTTCACAGTTGAAAACAGACCCCACTGCTGGTAATGTGAGAGGACTGGAGCAGGCGCCAAATGGATAAGGCTGTAGACAGCGGGGCCAGAGCGCTGATACTTGCCAGTACCTGCAGATAGGAGACAAATAATTGGCACATGTTAGAAAAGAAAAGAAAAGAAAAGAAAAGAAAAGAAAAGAAAAG
>VXAL01016743.1:117062-148929 GCA_013399475.1 Chauna torquata
GGGGGCTGGGAGAAAAGAAGACTGGGAGAAAAAACAAGAGTTGTTAGATGTCCGTATTTTCTAAACGTGTCTGGCAGCAGGAGCCCCTGCAAGGAATTTAATCAGCAAGAGTTGTTTAAACTGGGCTTTGAACACAAGCCCTGTGCTGCTAGTAATGAACTTCATATCATCTGCAACTCCTGTTTGCTGACGACATTCAATTTGTTAATTCTGCAGCTGGTGATAGGGGTCAGATATGAAAGTGACGATTGTTTTTTGACGTTCCAACCCCTGCCCACATCTTTCTAATTAATCCTTTTAGGAGCCACTAGCAGATCAAGAAAAGTGTGTGGAGGGAGGGGGGGGGGGGAAGGGTGGAGGAGGGAGAGGAGAAGTAGGAAGACAGATGGCTCTTCTGTGTCTGCCCAGCAGCTCCTCGCCTCCCGCTGGGTGCTCCAGTGGAAAGGAGGCACAAGGGCATACCTGCTAGCTGGTCATTATCAGGCTGTCTCAGAAAACTTTAATGTTGGAAAGACAGGTATGAAAATACAAAGGCTTCCCCTTCCCCCTAGGAGAGCTCATTTTTAAATCTGTCGAGTATTTCAAATTAACTATCTCCAGGGGGATTAGATGGGTGGTGGGACTGGCAGTGGTGTAGGAAACCATCCTCCAGATAGCTTACCCTGCAGATATACAGAGTGTTTTGAAGTCTGTGCATGGCTTATTCTCCCTTCAAGATAATTTTAACTTTGCACCCTGAACTTCTTACCTAGGAAATTATTTAGGGTGGTGTTGAAGCCACTGCAATGACCAGGTGTCATGAAGAGAGCTAGCCAGGGCACAGCAAGCATGCGTGGAAGACAACAGTACCATCGAGTGAGAAGGACAACCAGCAAAAACCACAGAGGGATGGGCTATGCCCCAGGGTTGACCAGGTAAAGCCCTAGAGCAAAGGAATGCCTCTGAAACTTCTTGTAGCTGGCATCAAACTCACTCACGCTGTGCTCCTTGCATTTTGCTCATGGCAGTAAGCTCATCCCAGGTTCATCTAGTCCCCAGTGGGTTTTGCTGCAGGTCCCTGGTTGCGCTGGCAGGAGGTCGGAGATGGTCACCAAAGCTGGTCCCAGCTCATGGTGGACTGTCCCAGAGCTAAACTTCGATCCAGATGTTGTGCCTGTGTCCATTTACAGAGGCTGAATGAAGAGGCCTTGCAAGGCAAAGTCAAGCTAGGAGAAATTTTAGAAAAGAAGAAAAAAGTAGGAGTGGAAAGTTGGCCAAGTGACAAAAATTTGGAGAGAGAGGAAGGCCTGAGGTTATGCGCAGAGATTGCTGGCATTAGGAAAAGGCAGAAGGAAAAAAAAGCCTCCCTCTGATTAGCATTAGGCTGAAAAGAAATATTATTTTATGGAGGAACTCAGTCTTTCTTTCTCAGTCCACCTCAGCACAGGAGCTGGATACAAAAGCATACACCAGCAGTTGCCACTGCCTCATTGCAAAAGTTGGCAGGGAAGAGACAAAGGCTTCACTTTTCGTTATCAGCCTCCCTATCTGTGATAAAATTGCTGATGCTGGTGACAGAGTGGCACAAACAGGAACATGCAGGTCTACTGAGATTTGGAGTCCCATAAAATAAATCAGCTGCAGCCTCTCCAGGGCTGGAGAGCCCTCGCAGAGGATGGACGTGTTCTGGGTCAGAGCTGAAGAAACAGCTCCAGATGCCTGCTCCTGAAGGAAGGTCCCCATGAGTGGCACCCTGGCTTGCAGCACAGCTGGGGGCACACATCTGCCCTTGTGCTTTGTTCAGTGGGACCAAACTCGAACCCGTGGCTCAAGTGAGGTGGCCCTGGTTCCTCTCAAGTAAATGGAGATCTACCAGTTTATTCTAGTTGGTTTTCTATTGTACCCTGCTTTGTTTGTGGATGAAAAATGCAGCTGTTTCCTTACAAACTGTCAGTGCTCTGGTTTTCCTATATGAGAAGTTTTCACTTGATTCACTTTATTAATCAACGAGTACTGCTGTGGCTTTGTAGTGGTTTACCCATCCAGTATAAGCTTGCAGTATCCGGTATCACGAGGAAAAGTCCATCCAACAACTGTAAATGTTTGTCTTCTCTTTTAACAGGCTTTATCAGTATTAGTTTATTTGCACATACAAAGAAGGTCTATTGCTCTTTTACTCCAGACGCTAAAAATCAGTAAAACAGAGGCTCAGTTCTGCTTATGGCATGTCTGGAACAAGACTAGCTTCAATTAAATTAGCCTGGATTTACAACAGGAGACTCATGAGCAAGCTTTGCCCTTACAGTGTCTCTCCAGCTTGTTCTAAACTTCGTGTAGAAAAGGTAGGAAAATACTGGGGTGTGGGGGGAGAACTGAATGCTGTGATTAATTTGAAGAGTCACATGAAAAGATTAACAGCAAAATAAAAGTAAAGAGTGGCATGCACCCGAAAAGGACATTATGATGATCATGCTCTGACTATTACCACCCAGGAACATAAGACTGACCATCTCCCATGAGGCCTAACATTCAAAGGGTGAGTGCCCAGCACTTAGTGAGAAATCAGATCTCATGAAGATATTTTTATTAGCACACTCCAAAAAGGAGACACCAAAAAATTCATTGCCAGTTGCTTGAAATTTCAAATCAAAAGCTTTTCAAGCGCCAACATCATGCAGTAATCTGCACAGCCAGCAGATGTAAAACCAGATGCCACCACCCAGTGACAAAAGGAAACTGATATTTCCCTGTCCTCACTCAAAAAAAATAATTCTTTGATTTCTGCCATTTGGCTGGTAGTCTTGGCTGAATTGTAAAGTAAGAGATGGTCACCAAAGGCGAATCTTAGCATTAGGACCTCTGCTACAAAGACGGTATGCTAAAATGTATTTAATGGAGTTACAAACAAAATGACAGCAAACAAGAACGATGTGATCTGCAAAGGTGCTGTTAGAGGCGGAACGCATCTCCGTTTTGCAGTGTGTCTCAGCTTGCCACTAGCAGGTAACTCACTAGTGAAGCCTGCTGGTAAAGGGCAGAGGAGAGTGGTGGATGGCTGCCTGAGCTTCCTGGTAGAAAGTAGCCCCACAGAAGACCAAGACCCTGCTACATCTGCTGGTGATCAAGGGCAGACTGGAAGGAAGAGTCTGCACTGGGACATCAGCAGTGCAGCTATTAGCGGGCATCCAGATAGACAAGCATTCCCCCACCAGATAAGCAGGAGGCAGGAAAACAGAATGATTCATGCCCGAACGAAGGGGTCATGTAGTGAAAAGTGATCAGAAATGAATGCATTTCTCAGGCTATTTGTAACTGCATGCATTGTTATCTGTTAATAACAGCTTTCACCTGTTGCATTTATGAATGTGAGTACGGCTTTCACTTATGCAAGATCTATAGGCTTAACGTAGCTGTGTATGAAAACCTGTTGGCCCTGAACATCTCTGCAAGCAGCACTACGAATAGTGGCAAGTGGTTAACGGTATGCACTTTGATTAGCCAGAATCACAAAGCACTTAGCGAAAAACATTTTCCTTTCCAGTGTTTACATTCAGCCTGAGCACATCTTAGCCATTTTCTTCTCTGTATGGATAAGTCCCACAGGTACCCTGTCATGTAAAAGACACGTTGTTTATTATTCAAGTGTTAACAAAGTACTTGAGTGAAAGAGTAATCTGTTTTCAGCAGGAAAAAAAAAAAAAAAAAGACAGCCAAAGCAAATATTGCAAGAATTACCAGCTCTGATAGCAACAAGGATATTCTTTTTCTGCCCAGCCACTGCAGATGTGTCCTCATACAGGCCCTGGGCAGGCACTGACTCTCCTCTAGCTGCCCCTCAAATCATGGCTTTTCATTTGCTATGCTTTGCTACACTTTGCCATTTTGGCAGGACATTTCTTTGAAATCTGAACAATGTTTCCTTTCATAAAAAAAATCACATGCATAGCTATAAATTCTATTTTAGGGCAATAGCTCTGTTTTTCTCAGGTGAGAAAATGCCTTTAAATCAATCCAGAATGCCTACCACCATAAGGAGTCACTCCCACACATTGTTACACTCTTTTCTTAAAAATAGTATATTTTCATTTTTCTACTAGACATATCTCTTGCCACAAAAGATCATGAGGTTTTAATAAATGAGAAAATACATACTTTAAAGAAACACACCCTCTCTCTGAGACATATACAAAGAAAAACCAAAGCATTTTGAGATAGAAAGCTGCTAAAAAGAGTGAAGTCAACAATGACAGTGTTTAAGTAATCAGCATTCCCAGATAGGTGATGTCAAAATGGCAATTATTTTTCCAGAGCCGCCTGAAAATCTGAACTGGAAGGTAAGTATCCAAAGAGCTGTGTTGGAGTGCTCTCGCCCTGCACCAGGCCGAGTACATCTGGAATAACACGCTCATGAAACAGTCTTCATCTCCCACAGCCTTCTGAGGCTCTATGGAGAGGGTGTAGGTGGTCCAAAGGGACATAATTAGGAATAAAGGAATGAAGTTAAGCATAGTAACATTTGCACAGTTTATCAGGACAAATTCCCAAGCACTGACACATAGCTGACGTGAGGAACAGTGTCCTTAAGGAACCATTGGGAGCTCCATTAAAGGTTACATTAGATAAAGCAGGCGGTGCTGCAACTTTGAAAGAAAAGTTTTCAGATACTCTGACTTATTTTACAGAGCAAAATGGCAGAGTCTCCACCAGGCAGCAAAGTTTCAGAAATGCCTTTAGGTCTCCTGCTTTTTTAGCTTACTGCTTGGAGAGCAACGCAGAATTAGATTGTGTTGAAACAGCATTATTCAGCAGACAACTGCTCTCTTAGGCATTTTGAACCAACGCTAGCCTCTTGCATTTAGATTGTAGGCCCTATGATTATACCTGCCCAGCCCCATCGCTCCAGTCTTGGCTGGTCTCTGAGGATGCTGCAGCAGGACAAGCAGTCAAGAGCAGGTTGGTCGAGGTGGCAGATTCCCAGTTTGTACATGATGCTACTCATCCAGGTCAGTTCTATTTAGGTGTCTAGCTATGGATGAAAAAAGTCTAGCTTTAGCCATGCCCGTCAAAAAACTTAGGATTTTATACATAATTCCTTGATATTTCCAATATGTGTGTTCAGTCACACTAGCCTAAATTCAAGTATGCCCTTCCTAGGTAACATACCACCCTCATGGACGTTGGTGGACCTGCTTATGAAGTGAGACCGTTCTATCTCCTAGAAGTGATAGGATCCATATTGCAGACCATCACTTGCAGATTTCAGTTTTCCCTCCTCCTCAGACTGAAAAAGCCCACAAAGTCTGGGAGGCTATGGTTCATAGGTGAATGCAGGATGAGGAGAATAAGGACAGGCATGTGAAGCTACCCACTAAGCTAACTACACACTTCTTGAGGAACCTGAATAATAGTAGCTTAATTTAAACACAAACACATGAAAAGTAAGAACCTTCCAGTGAAATGTCTGCTTAAGGCATATCACTTAGGAACAACAGATGAAAGGAACAGCTAGATCATCCTTTCAGATGGTCGCAATGCATTACAGAGCAAGGAAAAGTCTTAATTGTCACTGTGAGCCAACAACTACACCAGGGCCTGAACACGTTAGGGAGGCAGTCCCTGCTGCGCAAATGCTGTTAAAATCTTCATACTTAACATTATTGATAGACACCAATTTTCAACACTACGATTTTAACTGCATTGCACAACAGAGTCCAGCTCTAATTATTATTTATAGAGATCAGTTTTTGACTTGGGACTAGAAAGATATCCACACTGACAAGTGAAAGATGGGGGAAGCAACAGAGAAATAGCTTAAAACAATCCTGTTATTGTGAAGCATCACCAACGCAAGCATATAGATAATTGCCCTTCTCTCTGTGTAATGAGAGGTTTGATTTGTGTCCCGCAGGCTGAAAAGGACTGAGTGACCCGTACCAGCGGGCCCAACTGTCTCGCCGGCAAGTGCCAATGCATTTTGCATTAGCACTTCACATGAGGAGACCCTGATTCCCAGCACCAATGGGGCTAAGGGGGTGTGAAAATCCTCTAGAATTTGCTTTCTCACAGCCTGACAGATAGCTTGCCATGAAACCCAAAGAGAGTCCTATCATCCAGGACATACTACCCCACATTATAATTTAGTAGTCAATGGAATAAGTTGCTACTCACAGATTACATACACATATAATACTTAAAAACACTAATAAAAATTACTTTTTGTTTGAAACATTATTCTCAGACAGCCTGTTCCCTAAATCCACATAAATTCTTGCTGTTTCAACTTTCTCTGGAACAACACAGCTCAGCTGCTGGTTTGAAAAACAAAGGAGAAGAAGACATTTATTACATGTTCTCATTCTATGGACCTCCTTTTTAAGAGTACTGGGTAAGGAGAAGAATTGGGTCATGTATCACAGTGGAAGGAGGAGGATAGAAATTCTTTAAAATACAAATAGTTGCTTTCAAAAAGGAAAGGGTTAATGCAAAGGAAGTTATTTTATCTCCTAAGGTCAAATCCAAGATGCTCTGAGTGAACAGTGGTTGGGGACAAGGCTAAAGTAGTAGGTTTCTCTTTAAAGAAATGCAGACCAAGTAGCAAAATATAGACTGAAAATTAAAGTGCAACAAGAGAAAAATGCTTAAATTAGCCTGGGGAAGTCTATCTATCTCAGCCTTGCCTATACTAGAAAGGGCTTGCTGGAAAAGCGAAAACTGCAAAACTACCAGTAAATTGCCCTACTGGAAACCCAACCTTATATTAGGAAAAAGGAGCTTTATGGCTGGTATAGCCCAACACAGTTCCTTCGGGCAAATAATCCAAGCTGGTGAGAGAGTTCAGCTGCTGCTGAACCATGTACTTGCACCTGATGGGGAACAGTGCTGGCTTTGCTGGTCGCAGTTAAAGTCTTGGTATTTAAAACTACCCCTGGCATTCTTGCACGCAAGCCCAGGGAGGCAGTAGTGAGGTTCATACACTTTTTGAAACAAAGCTATGTCCTGAGTAGCAGCATTTAGAATGTCTACACACTCTCCTTTAAAAAAAAATCTTTACTCAAAGTTGAGAAAGAAAATTGATTAGCTGTAGAAGCTAATCCAGAAGGAGGATCCAGAGATCCCAGCGAAACTGGGGGGAGAGTGGAGGCTGTGGCCTTCTGTCCCTTTGCATGGAAGGATTTGAAGCCCTCTGTAGATTGTCAGAAGAGGGTTCTATTGCAAACTACCCTGTTTACCCTCCTGCTTCTTCCCCAGCTCACAGGTGCTGCATCTCTAATACAAATTTTGAGGCTGGGTCCAAAGCCCTTCCAAATTTCCTTCACCCAGTTGTCTCAGCACCTTTGGGACAACAGGGGACTACTGCAGTTCAGCCTCATGAATTTACACGTTCCAAACTTGCCCCACCATCTCCAATCCTCCCCCAAGCCCCATTTCAAAATCTGGTTTTAACTCTTTGCAACAGGGCTACAGCAAAGGCTTGTGAAATGCTGGCCTAGAGCATCTTTCTTCACCTGATTCTGCGGCTTGTAAATATTACGGGTTTTTTTTTCTATGCGGCCTCTACCTTCAAGTTTCTAACACACACTATGGGCAGATAGATGGCACCATTTTGTGGCCAGTGCAGTGGAGGCAGCTGAGGGGGCTGTATCCATTTCCTTCCAGCATCTGCTTTTGCCAATTCTCATTTTGCTGTTCCCATTGTCAGGAATGTCCAAGATGGCCTAAGCAAGTTAGGCATGTAAGTCCCCATTTTAGTCCATTAATGCACACTGGTTGCAATTCGTTTATAAACTCCAAGGCTTAATCTATTCATAAGAGAGTCACTTTAGGTCGTTGTTTCTTCGCCTTTTACAAACGAAGAAACCTGTCAGGCCAAATAAACCAGTGGGGGTTTCTGATAAACAGCCTAGTATCCATTCTGTCAAAGTGGTAACCTTCTCTAGGGCAACCTTGATTTTCTACTACCAAACTATGTGTCTCAGAATTATATTCTGCATTGCAGATTTCATATTTGTGGCCTGCAGTCATAGGAAAACTGTCCTTCAAAAGTGAATCCGGTAGGACCACAGTACAGGACTTTCTGTTCAAGACGATAGAAAAAACATTTCTTATTTTCCCTAGTTACCATGGTTTAAAAAAAAAAAAGTCAACTTTATCTACTTTATCTTCTGGAAATGTCACATGTGCTTTGTGTCCTTCAGAATCCATTGATTTCTTCTCTCTTCCTCCCCTGGAGTAATTGCACAAACCCTTTCTGCCCATCCACATTTTTTCTACCAGAAGCTGCAGAAGCATCCACTGTTAGTGTGTATCAGAGGTGCTAACTCAAAGAGACAATATTAGTGAAACAAATAAATCTGTCTTCACAGCCTCTTCTATCCTTTTTCCTTCTTGCTTTCCAGGAGACAGGGAGCCGACAAGGGATTTCCACAATGGTATCATTTGAGATTATTATGAAATAAAAATTCTTGATCCTTTCTGTGTGCTTGGAAGCCTATAGTAATCATATTAATCCAGGGTCCTTATTGCTGGTTAATGGAATTCTTTTAATATTGACCCAAGTTTCTAGTAAATAGATTTACATTGATCTGGTGATGTATAGAGCTCAAGTAAGTCTATCTATGTGTAAGCAAATTAAAAACCTTAAGCCTATACAGCCAAACTGTATAATCCCATGCTGAAAAATTGATCTTCTGATACTCTCTTGGGGAGATTTTTTGTTTGTTTGTTTTTAGGTAAAGAGACACCTTCAATTTCTTTGAGAGGAAAAAAAAAAATCAGCATAATATTTGAGAGACACACGACGTATTTCCTACTGAACAAAATCTAGTTCAAAGCTACCAGAATAAGTCTTCAAAATTAAAATCTGCACCCTGCATTGGGTAACACAGCACTGATCATTCAGCTGTTGGAGTGGACATGTGACTGTGCTGCTCCACAGCATCACTCATCCTTGCTTTCCTGTCTGAGCACAGCATTTGACATTTTTGAATGAAGAAGGTTACCAAAGCCCTGCTGGAATGGCAGCTGTCAGCACATTCAACACCAGCCTCACCCAAACCATTCCTCTTTGAAGTCAAGTTGGGCTCACTGTGCCTTTCCCCTGTCCCAGGATAAAAATGTCAGACATATGGATGTCAAAACACTTAGGAAAGTAAACAACATTGTCTTTGTTGTACAAACGCAGTAATATCGAAGGAACGTGGCAGGAGCAAGGAAGCAGGCTCTCTAAGGGCTCTGCGCTCCGGGGCAGGCACATCCCATGCCTAGCAAGAACTGCATTCACTTTGCAGCTTCTCGTCTAAGGGAAGGCACCACTATAACCCCTCCTTTCTCTGATCATGCCCATCAATTATGTTAATTAATTAAACTGGAGATAACGCCTCCTCACTATCAGACCAGGCCAATGGGTTCAGAAAGCAGCCGAGGAGCAGGAAGGCAGACACACATGTACACCCAAAGGAAGTGAGATGACTTATGCTTTATTTCCATAGGAAATTAGGCTAAAAATAATCGTAAAACCTAACTCGGTTGCTCAGTTGCCAGCTCAGTTTCACACAGGTTTTGGCCCTCTGGCACATCTACACTAGATGTAATCCTTGCCTAATGTGTTCCAGGCTACTAGCGCAACACTAGAAAAAACACAATCATAGCCAAGATGCCAAACTGTATGTAAAGATCAGACTACATTTTGGCAACCCAGGCAGACCAGCTATGGTTTGGGGGTCACTTTTCTGTTACCCAGTCAATACAAGCATACACGTTTGCTGTGCATTTATAGTTTATAAACAGACGTTGAGCAGAAACGACACGGAGCTCATGCAGCAGTTGCAGAGGGGGTGGAGGATGAGCAGTATCTCAAACAACACCCCACCTTGCTGGGTGGGAGGGTTTCTGTCATGTAAAAGGCCACCTTTTTTAAACACCAATTAGCATGAAACACTGACCAATAATCTTTAAAATCTACCCATTACAAGCATGAATGACTGCAGCCTTGCAAATTGAAGCAGGTGCTGGAGGATGTGGAGACCTTCTGCTTGGAAGATCCACACCTCCTATTTCCCCATGTGTAGTTATTTCCGTCGCTTACTTGTCAATATGCAGATTCATTCAAAACGGCATATCAGCAAAAATAGCATGTTTTTAGTTACCATACTGTATGCCATGATCCCTGCACATGTTTCAAGAAGCATTTTTACTACTTGCTACTCTGATTTGCACCACTAAGCTGAGGCCCAGGACCAAGATCTAGCTTCTATTCTCCTGTGCATGCAACAGATCTGCTGGGGAAGTTTCAAATGCAAGGTCAGGGGTGGTTTTCTTTTGATGCCTTTTCCACATGCTTCAGAAAAAAGCACCATAATACCTTTGCTTTCATAACAGAAGTTACACACTTCTCAATAATTTCTCAAATGCACACGTGCAATTTTAAAGTGCTAAAATAATTTCCTTGTGGGTCAGTTCCATAAACTTGTTTTGAGGTGACAAGAATGAAACCCTCCGTATCATCACCAGCCCTAAATATTCACAGAATGAATATTGCCCATCTCTGCATTAAAGGAAACCTGCTGCCTGCCAGGAGCTCAATGCTGCATTGTGGCTATCTTCACATTGGTGGAAATTTAATGGGATGCTAAGGAAAAAAAAATATCAGCATGGATTTTTAAGAAAAGCTTTATCACAAAAGCAGCAAGTTCCTATCTGCACACAGCAAAGCAGCGTTGCTTCTCGCTCCCTACCAATGGTAGGCATTACCTGCTGTGTATTTACCTGCAGGGTCTCAGGAGAGTGGAGGATGCGAATAACCTCTCGCTCTCCAGGTCTAGGAGTCAAGCTGGAAAAGGGGGAGCGGTACATCCTGACCCCTCAGCATGGCGAGGGGCTAACTCAGAGCACCAATGCACTTGTTGACATGGGATTTGTCTCCAGAGTCCTGCCTGCCTGCTGCCTCTCCTCAGTCTTCTGCACCAGCCCAGAGCTGGAAGGTGACCTGCAGGAAACTTAAAAAAAAAAACAAAAAACAACAAAAAAAAACATTACTGTTTTGTGTCAGCTCAGAAAACCGCAACAGGGCCAGGCAGGGGGGAAAAAGACTGGAGAGGAAATCAAGGAAATTCACTTTGGCAGAAACTAGCAAAGCCTTTTTCTGAATGTTAACTATCTAATTTAATGAAGTCTAGAGATCAGTAGAGACAATTGTCACTGCCAGCTTTGATGCCAATCACAACTCCAGAACAGAAGCCAGCAAACGCATCCAACATACAAAGGGGGAAACAAAAACAAGGCAAAGATATGACCCTTTGCTCTCATGATCCTTTACGAAGAAAGATCACCTTTCAGAACTCTGGGGGAAAAAGTCTTCCCGATCAGAGCAAGTCAGCAAGAAAAAGGAGAGAGAAAAATCCCAAGACAAAAGAGCACAGAATTGTAATTTCTCTCTGTCGGTCTGCGTTGCCGTTAGGGCTGTCAGTGGGAACTCTTATGGGCCGAGAAGCTCTATGTGGGCTGGGAAATCAGGGAAGATTTCTGTAACCCACACCAGGGAGCAGGTCTGTGCTTCCCCTCTCAGGCAGCTGTAAGTTTGCTCTGCCCTCATTGCAGTACTCTCCCGCTGAGGACACACTGCTCCTCTGGTGCACCTCTGGTGCTCCTCTGGTGCTCCTCTGACACACTGGTGGGATCCCAGTGTCCTCAGCTCCATTACTGTCCTCACTGCTTCGTTCAGAGGCCACATGGTGAGGGAGGTTTTTGCGTCTCTTCGTATTTAAAAAGAAACGGCAAAAAATGGGGTTTTGACATCACCCTGCAAATGCAGCAAGACAAAGGCTCCCAGAAACTTAACAAAGCCCACAGACCACACCAGCACCCTCCGCTCTTAGATTCTGTAAGTACAAATGCTGCACGCCCTGGGGACTTGGAGAGTTGGGGAATACCCACCACATTCCTGCACGCACCAGAGACTTTTCCTTACGGTCACCAAAAATGTGTCTTCCACACACTTTCCTCTGTCACTACTGCCTACGCAGGCTAATGCAGCTTGATGGAGAGGCAGCAGATGCTCCCAGAGGTCTGGGCATGGAAAGAAGGAAATCCAAGACCCTGATTTTAAGGACTGCCACAGGAGTGCAGCGCTTGGGTGTGCATCAAGGCACTCAGCCAGCTTCATCACCAGACAAGATTTACTCAGGAGCTTAATATAGCTTCCCCAAAATAAAACAAAGTTACAAAGATGGCCAAACAACACTGTTTGGATTATTATGATTTTACTTACCAGGAAGGACTCTCCTTAGTAATTCCAGCATCTCAGCTCCCTCGGGAGGGTAGCTGACGAGTTCTACTCCTTTCCCGAACATCTCTTGGTCCAGGGTTCCCATTCTTACTGTTAAACACAGTTTAATATATCATTCTGGACAATCAGCTCCCTCCCTACCCCAAAGACAGAACACTTCTTTCCTCTCTCATTCTCTTGATGCACCCTTCATGCTCTGAAACCAGGCTCTGGGGAAGCTCTGTAAGGAAGAGCAGCATTTCATCCTCCCTCCCCAAGATCAGGAACATCAGGTGTGCCCATTTCTGGCTTTACTTGCCTTTTGCCTGCCTACAGCCTTCTTAAAATATTTTACAAGCATATCACAAGAAATTCTGATGGTACTAAAAGTGCCCTTAAACTGCATAGCGTTCCACTAAGAGCTTTGCATCGAGTTTCTGTCAGGCATGCAAGCACAGACAAGATTTGGGGATGGGATTTCCCATAGGTACAGTCCTTGCCTTGTACTCAGTTTTGGAGGATCCCTGTCACAATGCACAAGCATCCATCCTCTCTCCTGCTTGCTGGGAAACTCACAGGAAGTACAAGATCCTAAATTCTTCTGTTTGACTTGTCTTTGCCTTCTGCCCTGTCTTTACACCCAAGCTGTAGACCTGAATCCCAAATCATATCAACCTCAAAAGGACCCCAAGATCAGGACCACATGGATGCATGTGGAGAGCCCATGACCATACAGTGCAAAATCACCCACTTCCAACCTTCATGCATTTCCCGTGTGTCTCGTTAGAGCAGCAGACATAATCCCATGTGGGCCAGCCATGTTTTCCACAGAAGCTATACAGGAATGACTGTTCTTTGTAGGAAAACACCTATTTCCATGACACGTCCTTGCAGAGCCCAAGTCTTTGTGAAGGAGAAGTTGACGTTTTATGTCTTTCCTCTCAGTAATGAGGCTTCCATCTCAGGATGTGGGTTCCTCAGGTTTGTTGTCCTGGTGCAGGCACATTTCCCCAGCGTTGGTCACAAAGGCTCAGAACTCAGCATTATGCTCCACCAGGGAAACCTTCTAGGCAAGCTGGGGTATGGTCCTTAACAAAGCACATCCTTCCCCACCTCTCCCAAAGTTGCTCTCTACCAGTGGCAGCAGCTAGCTTGCTCATGCCACTTGCATGCTGTGGATCATAAAAACCACCCATCTACGAGGACAGATTTTTATACCTACTCAAATGAATTATTTTTTTTTCCACTGGCTGCATTCAAACCCTAAACACATTTCTTTGCCTCCCCAAACCCTGAAGTATCTCAGAGATATGAGAAGGCTCTCCTAGTTGTGAAATTTTCTTATCTTAAAGAGATAATTGGTGAAATATATATTACTAGAGCACCCATCAGCGTTGCCAGAGGTCTGTCATTTCCATTACGAGCCAGAATACTGAAGATAAGCTAGAATTAGGCTGTTATTGTCCCTTGTGTTGGAGCCAGCCCCAGCACATGATGTATCAACTCACATGAACTAATTATATTTTTTTATTTAATTTGATCTCAACTTACTCAAATTCAGAGGATTGAAATGAGGGCGGATACAAACAAAAACAACAAAAATCTCTGCTCCAAAGATAGGCAAAAAAAAATTTGTTCTGGCTGTTCACATGGTCACGAAATAGCCATTCAAACTAGCCTGGTTCACAGAATGAATGGTTTGGATATAGCAAGCCTATCTTCTAAATAGTGCTTCTTGTATTTTAGATGGAATGACAAAGATGAAGAGAAGAGGTGATAGTTCCTCTCTGTAACTATAGCAGAACGCTATGTACTAGAAGAGAGGACACTGAAGTGTAAGTGTTGGTACAGTATATAAAACCCATCTTTGTATGAAGTTGCAGTTAAATTTACATACACTTACTTTGGGAATTAGGTCAGTAGAGATCTTCCAGATCACTGAGGACAATGATCACATTTTCGAACATTGCAAATTCGGTCTTTTGGAGACTAAGGGCAATCTTAAGAGCAGGTAGGTTTGCTGATGTCCCTGCTCCTGTTGGAAAGCCATGCCACAGCACCTCACCTTCAATATCCCTTCTTCCAATTTCCAGCCAAACTCTTTTATGGCCAGTTGCTCTCATCCCAACATTTTATTTTAGGCTAAACAACAATTTTTCCTCCTTGCTTGCTATTCCTCTCATGTATACTGATAGCAACTACAGCCTCTTCACAACTGTCTTTTTGCTAGACCAAGTAAATCTTGCTCTTGCAGTCCTCTCAAAGAGTTCTCATTGCTCTAGGCACACGCTCTGCCTGGCCCTTCTGTGCACAGGGGTGCCTAGGACCATATGCAGTATTTCCTACGAGGTTGCATTGATGCTTTGCACAGGGCCATCGGTTTTCCCTCCTCTGCTGGAAATGAATCACCTGATGTGATTCTAAGCTATATTTCCCTTATATTTTCCCTTTTCACAGGCTGTCACATAAGTAATAATTCACAAGTAATCCCGCTGGTCATTAATTGGAACCGTTATTAGTCCTCTACATCATGCTTCGAGAGAGTTTCCAGCCACCGGAAGAACCAGATTCTGGAACAGACTCAACTCCTCTGACGGGGCAGGGAGCAAAAATCCTAACTAGTTTTAAAACTCAGCCTGATAAATGAAGAGGAATATATGATGTGACTGCCTGAAATACCAGGAGTCTGGACCTCATGATCCGCGAAGACCTTCCCTATTCTGAGTCCAGAATTACTAAATATATTATACGATAGAGTCACTAAAAATATCTAGCTAATCACTCACATGCTAATAACATTTTATCTGGAATTTTAAAGAGTAAGAATGAGCTAAGTGCCTAAGTCCCTCCAGCGCCTATAGAAAATCCCAGACACTTTTTCATTACACTTATTTCTATTTCTACGTGTGGCTACAGTACTACATTCACATAGTAATCCTCATTTCCTTGTATTAATATGCTAAATGAGCATGACAGAAGGTTGTTTAACAAAAGGAATATCCATGTTTTAAACATGCAGAAATGAGAAACAAAGGAGAGATTAGAAAATCTGTGCCGTTGCAAAAGCCAGAAGCTGATCTCACCTCTCCCAATCCTCCCCACAACACCTAATTTGTGTGAACATCCCTTCCTGTGTTGCATTTCTACTATTGAGTGAGTCAGAGGAGACTGAATCAGGAAACGCATTTCCCATTTAGATCTGAAACTGCTTGGCTCCGTGGTAGCCAATCTCCGTTGCATAAAGCAGACACCAAAAAGAAGTAGAGTCCTGAGGAAGTTGTCTCCTGTATTCCCATGCTTTCTGCTATTCCTCAGCAGTCTCATTATTCCATTAGAATAGTATGGATATGAGAGTGAAAGTCTTACTTAGGATAACATTTTCTAAAATGTCTGCTTAAGTGCCCAAATCTTATTTTCAGATGCGTATATGACTAGCTGTGGTAAAGAACCAAGACATCAAAAACAAAACTACAAATAGCAAAAATACAATACAAAAATCACAGTTCAACACCTCCTCCCCACTCAGCCCCTACCTGCCTTCCCTGGGCACCTGCGGCTGATTTTCAGGGTCCCTGGTGTCATGTATCTGTATGGAAGCATAACAATCTCAGCTTGATGTCCACCTCATGCCTAAACTCAAAAGAGCTTCAGAAATTAGATGATCGATCCCCAGGGCTTTGAGGAGGTGGAGGAAGAGTGACTCTGATAGAGATTCTCAGGTCACAGCTGTACAAACCAGCAGTATGAGGCTCACCAAGAAGTAAAGAAGCCCCATGGCAGCCTAGGGCTTACAACATGCATCACGGTAACTCAGGAACATGGTAAAGACATTACAGATGGAAGCCCAAATCCCTCTTCTGACTGTCGGTATCCTGTGCCCCCTGCCCCCATCAAGAGCACACCTCACTCCACAGCTTCCTGGTTGCCCCAGAAGAGGACGTTTTACTGCTTCAGACATGCTGCTTAGGGAAAAATCCCAATTTTTTAACTGAAAAATGCAAGAGCAAGATTTGTCACTCTGGTCCCTGCTATAAAGATAGTTTATGTATTATCCAGCAAGGGTTCAACATGAAGAGTTCGGCAGGGTGCTTACGTACCTTTCTGCATAAGATCCGAAGCTACTTCTGAATATGCAACTTGGATGTTTTCGACAATTCTGTGTTTTTTTCTTTTTTTTTTTTCTAATCCATTTTTTAATTCAACTGTAAGTCTTTACCTCCATAATTTATTGTGGCAGTGAGTTCCACAGATTAACTATATGTGACATAAAAGGGCATTTTCTTTACCAGTTTTAAATTTATTGCCTTTTAATTTAATTAGGTATCCTCATGTGCCTCTTTCACAAGACAGGATAAATAGGAGCACCTGCTGACCTTCTTTGTGCCGTACATTATTTTATATACCTTTGTCATGTCATATCTTATTAGTCTCTTTACTAAGATAAGTAGCTGTAATCTTTTTAATCTCTCCTGTTGTGGGATACTCTCCAACCTCTAATCGTTTGCTTTGCCTTCCTGAAAAGTCCTTGGGTATTCAAGTCTCTCTAGGAATTCCATTTAAAAATAACATAAAATTTACAATAATTTAATTTTTAGAAAGTCTGGTACTGTTTAGGCAACTAGGTTCCTTCTGTTATCTATCCTTTCTAAACTGGTGCAGATTTATCAGAAAAATAGCACTTCTGCGAACAAACATTGTTGATAGCGATGTTTGCAAACAGCAGTGACAAAGTTCAACCTCAAATACGTTATGTACTTGGGGCAACACTCCCGAGTGTACTACAGCTTGGGGCAGGGTTTACATTCACGATTAGTTTCAACCTGCACTCAAATCCACCCCACATGCACACCCCAGGTCTCTTCAATGCTGATGCCCAGAGAGTGCTTCAGGTGACCTTACCAGACCTTCCCATAGCACTTTGTGCCAAATTTCCTCTTAGTGACTGTGGGTTGGTGATTTCATTTCCTTCTCATGAAGGTGGGTCCCAGTTGTCAGCTCGCTGAGGGGAGCCCCGGCAGTCAGCACGAGCAGCTCAACCAGCACTCTCGGCTCGTTCTCCTGCTGTTGATGGAAACTAGAAGAGATAATCTCCAGCTTCAGCATCTCTGAGTTATCACATTTCCTGGACAGACAGAAATTCGTGCAAGCACTGAACGGATAGATTGAGCTCAGTGTGGTGTAAGTGCCAAAATGCAGCATACGGTTCATGAGTTTGAGAGTTGTCAGAGCTTTATCATCTATCCCAGATATTTTGGGGTTCACAGGTGTGTTTTTTTGTTTAGCAAGCAGGGAAGCTAGATGAGGTCGGGTGGGTTGCTAGCCCTAGCGTATGGTACTTTCTACCACCAGCACACAGCAGCACAAAATGAAGATGTTCTCCTGATGTACCTCAGCTTTGGTTCAGGAGGAATCACCTCAAGCTCCTTATTTGCATTTACACAGACACTTTTCTGCACCCAAGAAAGGACTCGCTGCTATCATCACTCTTATTATAGGGTTCAGATTTTATTCCTGAACACAATTTAAACACGATAATCTCTCTGTCTGATGGACTCGCATAGAAGATTTTTCTCAATCTTCTTCCTTAAAGCTCAACAACAGGGACCTGCCTTCTCAGGACCTGGCAGCCATGCCATGCCAAGGCACCTGAGCTGCTGGATACAGAGAAGGATGCAGCTTCTGAATGGATATTTCAGTTTTGCTAAGGGTGAGCAGTCCCAATGCCAGTTCATCTCACACTAACGGCTTTTGAACTGCAGGTGCTAAGAGGAAGATGAGTGAGTAGTTGCATCCTGGTTTTGAATGACTGCAGTTACAACTGATGTATGACTCTAAGGACAGGGAAACATGCCCCAAAGCAACTCAACGTAAAGTAACTTCAGGTGGGACCCTGCTGCAAGGTGGGTTAAAAATCTTGTTCAACAGAGCAAAGAGGCAGTTGCAAGAAACTGTTAAAAATGGGAAAAGGTTTCAAAGTGTTTTGAGCCTGAAATACACAAATCAAAAAGTTTCAGCCAAAAGTTGGCAGCCAGAAAATTCTCCCTCTCTTCTTTTTCTTAAACAGAAACACATCACCTAATACCGCTGGAGATGCCATAGGCAGCAGAGAAACCCAGAGCGGGTTGGGAGAGAGAAGGCAGAAGCTACGGAAGACTCTCATCCTTCTGGTCAGTACCCTGATACCAGCTGCTGCAGCCCAGGGCATCTCAAACAGTCTTTCTTACATACTCAGGCTGAGCTTTTTCTCTGCAATTTTTGTCCAAAGCCAAGCACTGAAAAAAGAGTTTTTGTGGAAAGTGGCTGACTAGTTGCAGTGCAGCTCTCTTCAGAGCTGGTGTGTTAAAGAGCATCTAATTCCAGCGATCACTTTCTGAATATGTCTTGTTCATATGGTGTTTCTGAAGCAACAGCACTCCCAAAATTGTGTAGGAAAACAGAGCCATCTACAGGGGAAACTATTTCGGCTTGGCAAGGAAATGGATCAGAGGAAGCAATGCTTGGTACTATGCCACCCACCAGCACAAGGGAAGGACCAGCCAAACTCCATGTTACCAGCAAAATGATGAGGGTTACACAAATATATTCTATATAACGGAAGTTCTGTGAACCAGGTTCTGTTATTTTTAACAAACTTTTTCCATTGCCTTTCGATCAAAGTAACAACGAACCTTTAGTTTGCCGGTGACTACATCTTCACATTAGCTTTGAGTAACTGCTGGAAGACTGCCTTTGGTACATACCTCATACATGTACCCAGGAGACACACTCCATCCCGGGCTGTGGTCCTATCCCACCCCTTTGCACCTGGGTTCCTTCCATCAGCCCTCTGCCCCTTGGTTACCTGGGCATGCACATGCGTTATCAGAGATAGACAAGCTGACAAGCAAGCTGTACCTATTACAGTTGGCTGCAGAAAATGTAAAACTCATCCTACCTGCTGTACAATGGAAGTAATCCTTTAAATTTAAAGGTTATAGCTGACACTTTTTTTTTTTTTTTTGATAGTCAATTCCCCGCTGGTGGCTATCAACCAGTGGCTGAAAATTTGCAGTCACTGCAATGGCAAAGGGAATAACTCCTAATTGCCCTTCTGCCTCCATGGGAAAATCTCAGGACTCCAGCCTCATTAATTCATTTCCCTATTGTTTGAGTGTTCCACTACATGTCTTCAACAGAGAAGAAACTGAAGGAGATAGAAAGGAAGGAAAAGTACAGTTGGCTGAAAATGGTGACTGTTTTTACCAGGGTATCTTGAAGTCTCAAAAAGCTGTGGTAGAGCAGCTGCTTAAAATGTCGTGTTAGGAAATAAAAGATATAAGGTCTTCAGTGCCAGGGGCTGTTACAACTTAGGGAAACAGCTCTAAGAGTTTCCCCATGGCCAGATGATAAAGGATGTTTTGTTACGTTAACACAGGGGCCTCCCTACTTAGCTAAATTAAGCCAATTAAAATGGCACGAAATCAATCTTTCTTTAAATACTTAAAAGCAGAGCAAAAATTAGGTTGAGAGAACCTTCCCAAATTGATTTCCATTTCTGTAATGACTGATTTATGTGATATATAAAGTTCAGCTTTGTATCTATCCAGACTTCTAAATATTTGTATGTTCTTACTTATTCTATCATATTTTCTTGTAGGATTATTATTTTAAACTCATCCAGAATTGAGCTTTTTGAGTTATTACAAAAAAATTCCATAGACTTACCTTTGGCTGAATTTAATAATAGTTTTAATTCGATTAAATCTAATTGAATTACGTTAAATGTATCCTGCAATTTTATATGTACTGACTTAGCTGTACAGTCAATGGAACAAAGTCATCAGTGTAACAGTATAGCTTTGATATTGTTGATATAGGTCATAATATAGGAAACTAGGACTTTTGTGGGTAGAAAAGATTTCCCTTGTCCTAGATAGTCTCAAGTTCTGTGTCAAAAAGAACAATGGGTGTGCCTTGTACTTTATGGCTTCCATCTGGTTCAGATATCACACAAACAGATACCAAACAATGACCCTTATGAAATGGCTATTGACTTCAGTGGGAGCTGGATGGCATGGGAGGGTTAGAAAGGAGGATCGTGTATATGGGTTGTCTGGAGCCTTGCTAGCACTGGACAGCTTGAGTTCACCACTCTCCCTGGCCAATTATGTCTGAAGACAAAAACTAAGGAAAGATATTTTGAATTCTTTTTGAAAGGATTTTGCTGCTGCTAAACTGCTCCTTTTTTTCCTGTTTTAACAATGAGTTTTAATGAAAAACACATTGCAATCAATTAGATGTGGACTGTAAGCTCTTCCAGACAAGGGCTGTTCTTTTTCTGTATACATACAGGGTGAGATATGTTGCTGTTAATTTCAGCTATCTAGGAGTTGCGTCTTGTCCAAAGCAGTTGTCCAGGCTTCCGCTGAACTCCTTGCAGAAAGCCCTTCAAAGAAATCCACCCCATCTATCTTTGGTGATGTATATCTTACGGCTATGGAAAAGTTTTGCACTGACTCATATTTACACATGGCCTCATAGGAGCAAAAGAGCTGTTTTAACCCTGTCTCCTTGCCTTGCCACCCACCCACTCTCAGTCCCTGGTCACTAATCACCTCAGCAGGCGGAGGGGAGAGGATCTCTTCTGTCAGGATGGCATTTCTGCTACCATCCTGCTTGATTAAAATCCACCTGGGGGAACAGAACCTCTGGGACACCCGCAAAAGGGACTGAGTTCAAGAGGTGGAGCGTTGATCTCCAGGGGCTGACACCAAGCAGAAGCATAAGGAATGCAAGGCAAAGGAGGTGCAGATGGTAGCAGTCAAACAAGCATCTCTAAAAGAGGGGCTGGATCTGGAAAGAAAAGTGACATCTCTAGAGCTTCCTCTTCAGACAGATTAAGTTTTCATTTCTGTGAAGTCCTTCCTCCGGCATGTCTACAGCCATTCTCAGCTCCACATTAAAGCGCGCTCTTTCTACTCCGTCACACAAATCACTAGTGAAAATACCAAATACCACCCAAACCAGAATAGAGCGCTTTGATACTGATTTCCAGCTCGGCAGTTACTCACTGAAAACTGTACTATTTCCAACCAGCTGCATACCTAAAGGGTTAGATCTTCTCCTCTCTTTCTTTTCAAGGTGTGTCAAAATAGTCTATAATAAACATTTTGTTGAAATGTAGAGAAAAATCAGATCTTGCAAAAAGCCCACAAAAAATCATGGCTAAAAGAAAGTCATTTGAATAGTTAAAGTTTCACAAATGGGATCACCACTTAGATTTCTGTACACTCGTTTATGCCTCTTTTATGCCCGTTCTCTGATAGAAGTGAGCAGCAGCTATTTTAACCACCACAACAGCACTTCATTCCCAGAAATCTCCACTGAAAAATGTTGATTGGCTTCCAAATGCACAAATGTGTGAAAGAGGCTGAGAAAACAATATCAAACACCAACAGCTTGTTTCACTCAGTATCCTGACTTTGGTTAAAATATACAAGTTCCCTGGACTGTTACTTTTTTCCTAAAGGGATAAGAATAAATCTAAGTTATGTTTCTCTCTATTTTTTTATAGGATGCTGTGTAATTTTCAGCTCACTGTAAAATATTCCTTCAGGGACAAACTCACAGTAGATAGGCTTGATACTTGCCTCTGATTTTCTGTAAAAAAAGCTTGTAACTCCTTCTGGTAAAGGGGAGATAGAACCGTTTTCTGAATAAGTATCTAGTTAATCAGCTAGATTAGAAAACAAAGAAGAAAAATGTAAGACTGGAAGTTAGACATATGGTAGGCATGTTGTTTCTATGAGAACATACATGCACAATTGCAATAAATGAAGGAAAAGAGGCTACTTTCAAAGATATTTACTTTCTAGTAAAAGGGAGAGAAGGAAGAAGTAATCTAAGGGATTATCTGACCAGATAAAAGCATTTGGATAAACTCCCATGCCTATTAACAGCTCATCTCCAAGTAAAGCCCATAGACAGGGCAAAAATGGATATTTACCTCATGTAAGTTTTTCTATCAGGCTGTTCCAATATGAGGAGTAGGAGTAGATGATGAAATCTGCGGGGAAGAGGTCTGCAGGACTGTCCCTCTCCCACCCTAAACCACCATCCTTCCTCCCCCTGAGCTCAGCAGGCCCGCATGTTCTCCCCATTCATGCTTTGCTTTGTGTAAAAGCAAGGGGAAAAATGAGCTCGCGATGGGTTTACAGAAGGCTGTCAGTGGTGAGCAAAGTGACTGAGAGACCACCTTTTTTGCTTGTCCATAACTGGCCTGCCTACTGCTCACTCTGACTTTGAGTCTCAGGTTTTCCAAAACGTTAGGTTAGCTCTTCATTCAAACATGCAAATCTCATCTTCATTTTGCCCAGAGAAGCTATGGATGTCCCATCCCTGGGAGTGTTCAAGGCCAAGTTGGATGGGGCTTTGAGCAACCTGGTCTAGTGGGAGGTGTCCCTGCCCATGGCAGGGGGGTTGGAAGTAGATGATCCTTAAGGGTCCCTCCCAACCCAAACCGTCCTATGATTGCTAATTGTACTGCAAAACCTGAGGAGATACCTCTTTAAAGCAGCCTGAGCTCATGGCTGACTCCACTCATGCTGACTAACTTTCTGTATGGGGTTCAGGAAATTCCACCTCCCCAGACAACCCCCTCAACTCCAAGGAAGAAAGGTGAGAAGGAGATGACTTGCAGCAAATGTAAGTTTGATACAAGCCGAGCAGGGCTGCAGCAGATCATCACTGGCAATCTCTGGGGCAAGAGAAGAAAGTGAGTCCTAACAGACACAAGAGAGGATTTCTCCATGAGTCCTCCCGACTGGATTCCCCTCTTCTAAGTACGTTAATGCAAAGTAGGACAGTAAGAAGCCACATGCATAAAACTTGGCTACTATGCACTTTCATGACCGCACCTATTACTGTGCAGGGTGGGCATCTGCGGAGTCAAGAAGAATAGGAAAAAATGCTTATAGCTAAACATACTTAAAAGGACAGAAACTCAGCTGGGATAAATCAGTGCAGCTTCAACAAAGTATGTGGGTCTGGCTGTAGCAGTTTACTTTCTAATGCCATAGCTCAGGCTTTGGGACAGGGAGATGCACTATCGCACCACTCTGTCCTGCTTTGCATCTGGGCAAGCTGCAGTAATTGAGCACCTCGTTATTTTACACTTAAGTAGCACCTGCCAGGCAGGACAGGAATTTCTTGTTTAGTTTTAGGGTTGATTCACATTGCTTTGACAGCAGGTTTACAGAACAAGCTTTCCTTTAGGTTTTTCTCTGTGTTCCCCAGGTGCCTTGAACCAAAAACCCTCACTTCAGGTGAAAGGGGAGAATTTGTCTCCTGTTGGCGTAGAATCCGTTTACATGGGAGCCCTCAATATTGACTCTAGGACTAAGCTGAAGTAATTCCTAAGAGTAAGAGGAAATAATGCCTACATACACAAGCACTAGTTCTTGATCTGTTTTGACTAGTCTCTCTTCCAGATCGGAGATCATTCCTCCTGAAATTTTGTTCAATGTGATCAGTAAATATCAATTCTGTACCCTACGAAACCTTCACATAGATCTATCAAGAGTCCTCTTTTTGTCCAAAGACTTAAGGATTCTGCACAGGTACAAGAGAAAAATAAAAGCTTCTAGGGCAAGTGAAAACCAGAGACTCTAATCATCTAGGAACACATGCAACTCTTAAACAATAGATTACATAGAATTAATTACATCATTCTTGACAAAAATGTAGAAGTTTGAGTTTGCTGACGCAGTTCATGTTTTGCGTGTTCATCTCCAGTGAATACAATCTTAATTTATACAGAAAACCAGGCTATTTATTGCCCTAGCTATATTATTGGATACATAAGTCATATTGACAGCAGACTATAAAACTAGATACATTCAAATCACAGTAGATACATCCAAATCACAGTACCACTCTTGTCTGCTGAAGCTCATCTCTCCTGTTGTTTTCATGGTCTGCTCTCAGAGTTTTTTGTAACCTCAATATTTCCAGAGAGCAGCAAGGAAAAACATTATATTTCTAGCCAGTTACTCGATTGCCAGTATACTAGGACTTTATATTGATTTTCTGTCCTCAGCTGCTAATGTGGTGCACTTCTCTGTAGTTTTCTCATCACAGGTCACTAAGATTTATGGCTGACCTGGAGGAGTTGAAACCAGAAGTCAGACTGCTGAATTCCCACTGCTGGAAGCCACCTGCTGCTGACCAACACTGGGTCACTTGCATCCCCTGAATGCTTGAGACCACTCCAAGATCTCTACTGGACATTTTGCTCCTCATGGAGGACAACTTGGCTTATTCATGCCATATTTACTTGCTGGCTAATTCACTTCATTCTCACTCTAACCAAATTTTAGCTTAGGTGTCAGATAAAATGCAGTGTATCTGAACAAGCAATCTGCTTTAGAAAAGGTAGGG
The DNA here is from genome assembly GCA_013399475.1 of Chauna torquata. NCBI lineage: Eukaryota > Metazoa > Chordata > Aves > Anseriformes > Anhimidae > Chauna > Chauna torquata. Next base: position 141,721 of record VXAL01016743.1, read on the forward strand.
TCTTCACCAAGACATTGCTTAGCAAGGCATTGCTTGTTTAGCATGGTGTCTCCAAACTGGGTACCAATTGGTTTTTCATTATGCTTTCCTGGGAGAAAAAAGGCCCCAATATATTTGAAGGGGCTTTCATGGAATCTCGCTAAATAAACCAGCTTTGGGTTGGGTGAAGGTGGAGGGAAAAACAAAACCCACATCAATGGTCTGGGGGAAAAGATGGGAGGGAGTGTAGGGGATGCACAGAAGAAAGGAAGGTCTGAGGTTAGGATCCTCGTCTGAGGCATACAGAGATCTCAGGGTGAAGCACAATCCCTGGCCTATGGATCAGTTTGGGGTTAGGATTAAGGCTCCTAGTGAGAAAGCCAGCAGCAAGAGTGTTGGAGCGCCTCTAAATGAATCTCCAAAATAAAATGAAGGGCTCACACAGGCATACTCCTCTGACACAGTGGAGTAGGGTCCTAGCTCGTGAAGCAGCCTAGGATTAGGGTTGGAGCTCACAGAAAGTCCAGGACTACAGATGGACCAGGACTGGAAGGGGCTGCCAGAGGAAGCCCAGGATGGCCAGAATAACTGTCCCTTGAGGGACTTTCAGGAAAACAGGGACTGGGCTGGCCTGTCCAAAATGAAACCTAGCTTTTGGGTGAGTGTTTGAAAGACTGAAAGAGAAAGCCCATAGGTACAACTCCAGGATGGCTGTGAAAGATTCTCCAAAGTGAACTAAAGGTTGAGGCTACAAGTCCCCACAAGGTATGTTGAACGTGTGGGTTCTAGCCAAGGAGTCAGCCTAGGGTTAAGGTTAACTTTAAGGTTAAGAGCGAGAGAAATCTCAGAGCTACAGTTTGAGCTGGGCTGGAAAGGGGCTAGCAAGGGAACCTGAGGGCTGTAAAATGAATTGTTGTCTGAGAGCAACTTTCCACACAATTTTACTACCAAGATCCAGTATATGATTTCCAATAAGATTACAGAAAATCCATAGCAACAGGACTCAATATTTTAATGCCTTGCTTTTCCTTGTCTGGCCTCAGTCCTTATTACAGAGAATGGCACCCAGGGTAGATTTATCACCTTGAACTATGGAAATAGCCTCTCCTGGAAATTATTAAGAAGCTATAATAGTTTCATCCTCATGTGCACTGAAAAAAAAAATCCGCCACAGATTACTAAATGCACAGAAACATCAGCCAACTGAAAAAAAAAAAAAAAAAGGCAAGCTGGAATAGTTGGAAGCTGGGAGAGCATTTGGAAGAAGTGTCAGTCTTTCCGTACTAAAAGTTATGTCCAGATGAGAGGATGAAAATGGGTCCCCTGGTTACCAAAACAGCCACCACCCCACCCACTCGTCCTGTGCTGTGGATGGCCCAGGGCAGGAGGAGGTGGAGAACAGCAAGAAAATCCCCATGACTTGGTGGGGCCACAGATTGCAGGGGAGGGTGCGAAGGGGGAATAAAATGGTATGGAGAGGAACGCAGCTGAACCTCAGTGAAGCTTTTAAGGAACTGGAAGAGAGACTGCCACCATGTGCCCTTGAACTACAGACACAGGTGGGTGCCCTTCTTGCCACATGAACCGGGGAGCCCCATTACTGTGCCACGAGGACACCACCGGGTGTAACACGTCTGCTTTTTGTTCACCCCTGAGCACACGACTGGGGTGGGATGCACCCTCAGCTCTTCTCCCGTTCCAGATATGCCCCACGCTTGACCTACACTCAGAGAGGAGGCAGGGGAGGTACTACACCCACCTTCCTTTTCACCTTTCTCTTGGAGTCAGGGTACTCAAACTCAAGCAACCTCCAGACTGCTGTACTCCACAGTGGCAGCCAAATGGTTCCCTGAGAGCCATTCCTCTGACCAGGAGCTTCCCAAACACCCAGGCCTCAGACTGCAGCAGCCGGCTCAGTCCCAACCAGACCAGGTCCTCCTGCAGCAACCCCAGCACCACAACAGGAAGATGACTGGAGAGACCCCTGAGCTCCTGCTTGGCAGTGCTGTCCCAAATCCTCTGCTGGCAGCCTGGCTTTCCCATGCTCTAGTAGCTAAGGGAGAGAAAGGGGGAGACTGCAAGTGAAGCACCTTTAAGGCTTTACTGAAGGGGAAATATTGCCAATGAACCCATGTAATTTGGTTCTGTTCAGACATTTTGAGCCCATTATGGCTGAACGGATCCTAAATGTCCCCAAACACGTTCCCATTATCCCTAATTTAATTAGTTTATTGAGATCATCAATGAAAAACATTATACAATTAAAATATTTGCACTCAATCAATTTTAATTGTATTCACTACAATTGCCTGTGCCAAACCAGATGCCTTCTAGTCTTGAGATAAGTGAAGGGAAAGCAATTTTTAAAACTCTCGTTTACTCAAGTTTGATCCGATCGTGTAATGCAAGAGCCGTTTTTCCTGGGAGAACTTAGCAGATGCCACCTTCCCCTGCACCCTCTCCCCAGCACCGACCCAGGTGGGCCCCCAGGTTTGCTCGGGGAAGTCCCTGGACAGCGACCGGGCCTCCGCCTGTGTGTTAGCACCACCTAGTGCTGTCGGCAGCAAAATGTCAGCAACCGGCAGGAAAATGCCACCATCCTGCAGCTCGGTGCCTTGGGCTTCGTGATGAGTTGCAGCTATTGCCAGCGTACTCCTGTAATTTGTCTTGCCCTTCCTGCAGAGACTCCCATCCACAGCTCTGAAGCACTTCGAGCATCAAGTGTTGTGCTACCCGTGCATCAGCTGCTGACAAGGCAGTTGTGCGTGATTTTAAGAGAACAGGAGGTATCAAAACAGAGATGTTACGCCATGAAGGTCTATGGAAGGATGTACCAGAACCTGGGTACCAAAACGGCACATCTGAAATCCACCTTCACCTTCCTGGAGAGTCTATCCAGGCTCTTTCCCAAGTTATCTTCACACCACTTGAGCTGAGGTCACTGATCAAAAGTGACTGCAGAGCCTATCCCAAGTGACAGGTCAAACAACCATTAGCTTTAACCTCCATCAATGAGACTTAAGCCAGACTGCCTGCCTCACACTTCCCTTGGGCTTAGCACATCAGCACAACTCAGGATGTGCTGTAACTGTTCTGCCTGAAACCTCCAGGGGAAGGGGAACTTGGCTTCCCCCACCCCAGCCCTGAGCAACAACATACAAGGATGCCTTGCAAGTTTTTCCCTCTGCCCACTTGCAGCCCATGCCTCCCAGATGAAGTTGTGGGCAGGAGCAGCCCATGCCATGGCTTCCTCTCAGAGCACAACCAGCAGGGAGGTGGTAGCGAGGTGTTTGGCTTTCATCCAGCACTTGTTTACCGTAAGGAGTCCTCAGCAGTCAGCACAGGACAGGATTAAGTCTCTGACCACCAGGTCACAGTCCTGCTTTCCCTCCAGTTCAGTGGGTTTGGTGGGCTCTTCTGCATGCCAAAAGTGGGGGACAAGCAACCCTATAGACCTTATAAGATGCACTTTATGACCTTCTCCTGATATACAGATCTGAATCAGGCAGAAAAGGCTGGTGAGGCTCAGGGTTCTGCTGCTGAGGGGGGCACACCAGCAGGATGGAGCTTTATCACCAGCCGGATTAGCCAGCAAGGGTGAAAGAAAGCATCACACCCATCACACATGCACTGAGTGTCAGGAGGCAGCACTAGACTGGGAAGCCCGAGTGGAAAGCAGACCTCCCCACAACCCCGAGTTAGGAATCTCTGACCTCCTACTACTAGGATGAATGCTTTCACCGCTAGCTTGAACAAGGATAGCAAGAGACCAGATTCTGTGGTGTTTACATCTTGAAAGACAGTTAACCATAAGTAGCATGCCCAGTTTAGGTGTGTGTAACAGGGGAAAAACACTTAATCTGCACTTTCTGTTAAGGTTTGGGTTGTGCCTGTCAGACTGATTTGCATTCACACATGCCCAAAACCAATTTTTACAAATCTGCTAACTTCTTGATTAAAACCTGTGGCTCATATAGATTTTCAGTACCTACAAATTAGAGGAGAAGCTGCCAGGAGTCTGCATGTGGAGGCATTAGAGTCCTTCTTCTTACCTAAGTGACTAAAGCAGAGCCTGCCTAAGTCAAACCTGGGGCAGGACATGGGAAGTCTGGCTCTCCTGCTCATACAATAGACTTGCAAGGCTGGCTCTGAGATCTTTGGGCTAGTTTTATACAAACATCCAACCTTTCTCTCTAAATATGAATGCTAGTTGACCCTCAGCTGTGTTCTCCCAGTTGTGGTTGAAGATCTCTAATCTCCTTTGCTCCTGTCTCCAAATCCTTTCCATTGAACTGACCACTACAAATAGCAGTAATTGATAGCAGGTGCTTGAGATGTGTTTACTGCTCTGTGGCACCGCTTGCCTCATATCTTGCCATATCACTTTCTGTTCCAACATCATGAATTTATACTCACTGATCCTGAAAGGCTGTATGAGAAGATTGATTTAGAGATGGATTAGTTTGCAAGTATTCACTGCTTCTCTTAATAATCGAAGAAACTCAATAGATGTGAGGATTGAGGAAGCCAATACTAATATAATTTTTCTGCTAGAGTTCAGAGCAAGGTTTTTCTTTCCTTTCAATAAATTCTAAGGATTACAGTGTTTCAATTTCTAATTCTCTTCCCATATGCTGAACAAAATCATACATAGTGCAAAATAAAACAATAGCCCAAATGTACTAAAATCAGTTGTAGATTGTCCAAATTATTCTATAATATATAAGCTGTCTTGCTGCTCAACCTGCTCTGTGGTATATCCTTCTACGCTTAGGGGAAAAATAAAGCATACAGCAACAAAAGATTGAGAACCTCCAGGAAGTGCACCTTGCCAGAAACTGGAGGAATTTGAGTTGGATGAACATGAAGCAGGAGGAGTCTGGGGAGAGGAATTATGGCTGCAACAGCCCTGCAGAAGCTCTGTGCAGCAAGACCAAAAAGGTGTAAGAAGGAGTTCCAATTCATTTTGACCTGTTGCTACCAAGCCAAGCACCTACCGGGGACTACTTTTGAATTTACCAAAAAGCAGTTGCAGCATTCTAGTAGGGCACATGGTGGGGGAGGTTCCCTCCTGTACACTGTACATTCCTCTAAAAATATTACAGACAACAGCATCCAGGTCATAAGCGCGTCCCACTTTAAAGTGAAATTGCCCCATACTCATACGAACTAATCCGGGTTACACAGCTCCACACCTCTGCTTCATTGAGTATGCAAAACCCATCTTTCTTCTATCCCCTGAAGTGTAGGTCAAGGCCTTAGCTCATGTGCAACTCCAAACCCCATAGCAAACACAGTGTTGGTCTTTCCCTGCCCAGCATCCCTCTTATTCACTGCTACAAACACAGCAATACTTTCCCCATAAAAGGGAGAAGTACCACTCTTTTAACAGGAAGGGAAGAGATGCAAAGAGATACCGTGAAAATTGCCCAACAGTTTTGCTAACTGACAATGCCCTACTTCAGACAGCTGCAACCAAAGTCATCAGAGGACTGTAACATGGAATATTTCCATGCAAATCACATTTCACTGCAGCTCCCTGCCCACTGCAAGGCTCTCATTGGTGAATACACCACAAACCTTTACACAACAGGCTGAATCTGAGGCTGTTTTAGAGGTTTGCTCTCTTCATGGGTCGTCAGCCAAAGACGCGATGGTCTAACGCCAAGGGGAACCAGGTTTCTGTCAGGATGAATCACCTGGCAGTGGAAACATTTCCACCAGTTGGTAGCATTTTAGACTAAAAGTCAAGAGAGTTGACCTTTGGATCCTCTTTTGAAGGAAACATAGCACTGATGAAAAACACTCCAAAAGGACAGATCTCCAGACTGTTGTCACACCTGGGACAGTGTGAGAGTAATCAGAGCAATTTTTGTCCTTTAAGAAAAAGATTTGATGAGTCCTATGCTTCAGGACTTTTGGTGCTCACCTTTATAGCCCAGGAAGAGACAAAAATCATTCCCTGATATGCAACTTTTTTTCCAGTTTGCTCCATTTCTTTGTTTTCCCCCTTTTCCTGAAACGTCTGAGTTAGGAGCCAGGTAAAGATGAGATCCTCATAGCAGTGAGTAACCCCACTACCCTTCTGATTTGTTTTCAGATTAATTCAACCTCCAAATTTCAGGTGAGGAAAAGAAAAAAAAAAACTTTCCTCAGGGAGGCTGGCAGGATGTAGAGGGTGCAATGTGCCTCTCAGCTGTAACATGGCACATGAGCTCCTCCAAAGGCCACAAAAGGGCATATTCCCCATGTTAATGGCATTGAGCATGCTCTTAGCCTCCACTTTCTGTTGTTCACGAAGCTGTTGGGTTTTATACTAGCCATTGGAGAAGCTTGTTGCAAGGTGTTTGGTGTCAGGCTGGGCACGGAGTGGAGATTCTTCAGACTTGACCTCCACTCCACAATCACTAGTGTAATAGAGGGATGGGTGAAGGATCAAGACTTTTCCCCTCTGCAGTCCCAACAGAACATGTCTGAGCTCTGTTTGGAAAGCTAGTTTGTTCCCCAAACCCTGTCAGTCCAGAATCTTATGGGTCAGGATTAAAGGGAGGGCAGGGACAGTTGACATTATAGTGGGTGTCTGCTACAGGCCACCTGACCAGGAAGACCAAGTGGATGATGTCCTCCATAGACAAACAGGAGCAACCTCATGTTCACAAGCCCTGGTCATCAAGGGGGACTTCAACCACCCTGTTATCTGTTGGAGGGACAGCACAGCAGGGCATCGGCAATCCAGGAGGTTGCCGTAATGTGTTGATGATAACTTCCTTCTCCAAGTGACAGAGGAGCCAACAAGCAGAGGTGCTATGCTGGACCTCGTTCTCACAGACATGGAGGGGCTGGCGGGGGATGTGAAGCTCAAGGGCAGCCTTGGCTGCAGTGACCATGAAATGGTGGAGTTTAGGATCCTGAGGGCAGCGAGGAGGGCGCACAGCAAGCTCACTACCCTGGACTTCAGGAGAGCAGACTTTGACCCCTTCGGGGATCTGCTTGGTAGGGTACCATGGGATAAAGCCCTGGAGGGAAGAGGGACCCAGGAAAGCTGGTTCAAGGGTCACTTCCTCCAAGCTCAGGAACGGTGCATCCCAGCAAAGAGGAAATCAAGCAAAAACACTGGGACACCTGCATGGATGAACTAGGAACTCTTGGACAAACTCAGACACAAAAAGCAAGCCTACTGAGGTTGGAAGCAACCAACCTCATGAGCTTCAACAAAGGCCAGTGCAGGGT
>VXAL01016745.1:0-33342 GCA_013399475.1 Chauna torquata
TCCTCTGCCCGACAGGGGCAGAGCAGGGGGTCCACCACGACCTCAACTCTTATCCCTGGCTGTTCAACTGTTCTTGCTGAAAGCAGAATATTTTATACATGCTGCAATTATTTTATAAGAGATTCCATACACACTAAGAATTCCTAGAACTATGCCTAAGTAATAATGAGCAGTATGTGCCATGTAACTGACAAGAATAGCTTATTTTGCAAGAATAAGAGAACAACTGTTCCATTCCTCCTACCTTTTTAATATGAAGATCTGAGAACTTTTAAAAACAAAATCACCTTTTTATTAAAAAAAATATACAAAAAGTCAGCTTGAAAAATAAACCTGTGGCTCAATAAACAACAGTTTACGCTCTGAAGGAAATACTTGACTCTATATCTTTTCTACCCAAACACACATTCCTCAATCTTTTCATGCATTCCTTCATTCCTTTGATTGCCCTTGTTTCTCCAAATAAACAACTTACCCTCTATTTATTCTACCATGAAATAATCTGTGCAAGGCATGTACTTCTGCAGCTGACAGTTTTGTTTGGAAGGCCCATTTCTGCCATTCCACAATAAGAAACTAATTAAATATGAAAATTAGAAATTCAGAATCTATTGATAATGTTTACTGATAGTCATTTTACTTGTAAAAACATTACTTTACTCTTTTGTCCTGTCAGCTTTTCTTAAATGATACACTTCTTTCTCTACTTCATCTATTTACATTGCTTAGAATTTACAACCTTTGGAAAAAGAATCACAACATTTAGATTTGGAACTTGTCTACCTATCACTTTGTAGGAGATTTCGAAACAATAAATCCTGTTCCTTTCCTGCTTCCTATCATCTTCTGCTCCCAAGGACTTTCAAAATCCACACAGGACAAGGTAATTACTTCTTGTCTATTCCAAAACAGATTAGAAATCAAGTCTCTTAGGTGAAATTAATTCTATGTCCAAATATATTGATATTTTGATTGACTTTTCAGTCTTAAAAATTAAACTTATACATTGAAATTTCTGTGCCTACTGAATCTTTCTTATATACTTAAGAAAGCTGACATCACCTCTGAAAATTCAACTTTAACATTAGCCAATTGCTTATGGAAATAAGTAAGTATCTCATAGGAAGTAAACAGTTTGTTTATCAAAAACATGCATTTTCAGATAATGTCCTTCCAAAGGAATGGAACATCAAGACACAGTTACTTCCAGCTATAGCTATATAAGCTCATTAGCTAGATCATACTGGTATGACAGTTTGCTGGTTTTATGACTTGCAGCACTTAAGTGGTTGTAATTATAGTATCTGAAAGGTACCATCCTAGTAAGATGAATGGAGAATATCAAAAATATGATGCTTTTTTTTTTAGCTGGCAGCCACCTCCCCTAATGTAGCTAATGGGTATTTTTGGTAGTCAGCATTTGTCAGGACAAGACAAAGAGCATGTCTTTTTACTTGCATAAACTTTTCCAACCTTTCCTGCTTTGAAAACAGCAGTAACAAAACATATATTTGAAGAATTAAACTAGTTAAAAGCTATGTGCAAGAAACAAATTCATAGAATTCATCTTTTTACTGAGTTTTTTGTTGATGGAGCTCCCTTAAACAACATCAGTGTACTAGTTTTTAGGACTGAGAATTATCTGTATGAAGAGAAATAGTTTTATCTACTCTCCAGAGATAACTAGAACAGCATCCAGATTTCAGTTTGGCTCCTTATCTTTCCATTTATTGCCATGATCACTGCTTTGTGGATTACATATACATTTAAAGTCTATATGGGATTATGCTAGTATTTTCTGATCATTTTGCACCTGGTTTAGAAGAGATGCCACATTTAGCCACACTGCAGTAAGCACATTCCACAATATACAAAATCGAACAACATGGTGAAATAGGTGTACCATTAGTAAAGTTACAGAAATTCAGTTGTAGAGAGACAAGATGTGAAATGAAGATCAGAGGACTAGAGAGAGAGAACATTGAGTAGAAAATCCAAAAGAAAGACAAAAACAGTATAAATTATTTATCTCGGAACTAGCAATCTTCACAGAAAACAGGAGTGAAATCTTGACTATACATACGTGAGTGTTTACATCCTACATGAATGTTAATAAGATGTGAGATTTGACCAGGAAATTGTTTAATCTCCAAGACGAAAGATAAAAAATGTTTGTTTACAGGATAGAAAAGAAAAAGGAAAAGATTTAAAATCATTCCTTATACATACATACACCATTCCATACACATTTTATGAAATTTGGTAGATAGAAAAAAGGCAACAGCCAGTGACAGAAGACTTTGTTTTGCAAAAACTGTTGCACAGACTGTATTTTGAGTATCTCTTTCTAATGCCTTAGAGCTGTCGTTTCTTTGACAGGCAACATAGACTGTTATACGTGAAGGTACTTAAAAGCAAACAAAGAAAGATTAAAAGTATCCAAAGCTAGTACACTGTAATAAATTTAGCCTATATGACACAAGAGCTTTATTTATCAGTCAGGAAAGAAGATTAAACTAGCTAAATTACAAAAAATAAAGTATCCCCTATTTCTCAGCTACCCTAAAGATCTCCTACACTGATTTAACTGACTTTACCAGAAAATAGTTTTTGCTAGATATTTAAGGGGTTCCTTAAAACACAAAACTTCATTACAACAATAGCTGTGCTTAGTGTCAGCCAGTCCTCTAAAATGCCACACCAAAGCTAGAACTTCCAGGATAACCAAAAGATATGACTCTAAAGCCTGCCTAACAACTTATAAAAATATTTAATGGTCTGATAATGGTGAGGTAAAGTATTGACATACATTAAATATGCATGATGGCAAAAATATGGCCAAGAAAGACTGAGGAATGCCAATAAAAGCTAATGAAACTAGGTAATTAGCCTATATCATCTATTAGACTGTTTATTAGCCAGAATCATAGTGCAATTCAAAAAAATTTGTGAAAGTTAACACAAATGACCAACACTCACATTACACAAGTGTGTAGGATTTACATTAAACTAGGTTTAGACTGGTCCTGTGTACTGAAGTCAATTAACAGCCAGAACACATTTTCCAGTTCTGTTTAATCCAAAAGGAATTTAGTTAATGCTCTCATAGACTTTACTATGATATCAACTAAAGCACAGAAAGTGGGGACAGCTGAGAGATTTCCTTCAAAAGTATACTCCTGTGAGGATCTAAAACACTACAGTAGAGCCACTCATTAAAATGCAATGGTAACCAATTATATAAAACAATAAAACAATAAATAAACATATAAACAATATATAAAATATTATCCTACATTAAATGCTTATCCAATTGCTCAGCCCTAAAAAACTGTGTATCACTGCGGAGACCTGTGCAAATGAATGCAAACATACAGTAATACCGGACATATAGTAAAGAAAAAAATGAAAAAAAGAGTTTTTAAAAGTAAATTAAGACACAGTAAAGCTGTAAGAGAAACTGCTATAACACTCTCACAGAAATTCATGTTCCAAGATCACACTGCTTATGAGAACTGGAGAAGAACAAGGACAGAAATCAGCTGGAGAAGCTCTATGATGAAACTGAAGAGACACTCCAGACTACACACATGACATTCACTACACTGTACTGGGTCTGGCTGGGATGGAGCTCCCTTTCCCCACAGCAGCCCACACAGTGCTGTGCTCTGCACCTGTAGCTAGAACGGCGTTGGCATCACACCGAAGTTTTGGCTATTGCTGAGCAGTGCTGGCACAGCATCAAGGCTGGCTCTCCATACCCACCTAAAAGACAGTAGGTTTTGGGTACACAGCCAGGGCAGCTGACCCAAACTGACCAAAGGTGTATCCCATGCCGTATGACATCATGCTCAGAGATGTGAGCTATCTTCTGTGTATCTTCTGACTGTACTGTCAGAGGACATTCAGCATGCTTGTGAAGAATGCCAGCCTTGGTTAATGCAGAAAATTGTTAACAATTCTTACTGCAAATAGTTTTAAATCCTCCATTGTGGGACCAATGTGATTACACATAAAATTCAGAAATATTTAAATCTGATCATTCTAAATCAGATCAAAGTAGGTATTACTCACAAAAATATTTAAGTTTAATCTTAACATTTTTCTTCCTTTCTTGATATACATCTCTTCTCGCACTCTCACCAGCTCATAAAATTTTTTCAATCTATGTTTTTCAGATTGTATTAAAAAAAAACTGTGTCATTGCCAGAAATATTAAAATAATAGTTTGCAAACATCAGTGACAGATTTAGAATTGCAGACTATTACCTCATTTTTAAAAAAATTTAAGCATTCTGCAGGTAACAATCTACAGAAGTAAGCACAGGAACTAAAGCACACTAAGAATCTCAGCACAGGATTTTTCATACATGAAAATCATCACCTCTGAGTGCAGAGTTTAACATCACCCTGAGACAGCCATAGTCTATACAGGATTTCTTCACCTTTAACCTACAGGCGCATCTGTGAATTCAAAATCTGCTTGCTAGTGTGGGACCAGCTGTAGGGGAATTTGGTATAGAAGAAATAAATAGAATAACCTAATTAATATACCTCCCAACAACAGAAAACAGTGTCACAGCTTCAACTAAAGTGCAAGATAATCTTTAATAAAGATCTGAGCTCCTCACAGCTTTCATTGACAAAGTAGACTACAAACAATGATTCACTTGTTACTGATGTGGACTTCAGCACGTTTGAAAGGACAGCTTGTTTCTCTCTGCTGTTATCCTGTGTGAGAGGACACGTATTTTATTCCAACTTGAGGAAGAACCTGTGTTATTACTAAAATTTATAAACATTTTTATTTTGTGGATTCAATTTTGTACAAAAATAAACACATACATGTGATTTTTATCTATGCTTAACTGTTGTTCTTGCAGTTCCAAAAAAGATCGGCAGTGGTGAAATTTAACCTTAATTTTAACCTTAAGATGGCAAAGCCAAAGTAACTTGACATTCTGATTACAATTTCTCAGACTTAAAGAAAAGCAAACTATCTCCATACATGATCAACACGAAAAGGACTAGCAAAGGCAACTGCAGGCACAAAATTAACCACAATATCCAAAAATGCATCTGATGCTACACTATTTTTCATCTACTTTCTGGTGCACTTTATGCAAACTTTTGCAATGCCTCACAACTGAAAAATTCTACTGTTTTCTATTTATGCCAAAAATCTAACTATTGAGCAATGCTTTTCTCCATCACACTATTGTACCACTATCCACAGTATTCGCTATCTGTTGTTTCAGGAGTAGAGTTCCAGGACACTAATTATTATTTCCTATATAATGACAAATAATGATATTTCCGTCTCACTAAAAGAGCCTTCCACCAAGATATTTTTAATTAGTATGATTACTAAAGAACCTAAAGGCCACATCACATCAAGAGAAAGCACTGCATTATACAAACAAAGGCCCTAAATTGTAAATTTCAGAAAACTGTGATAAGCTAGCTAAGGAGTTCAGAATCTCTTCTTGTCTTATTATCCCTAGTATTGATTGAAGTCTCTCCACCTTGAAATTGTCTGTGAGGACAAATCTATTGAGTCTCATTAAATCCAGCACAGGAATGAAGTCCCCTGAGTATTTGGGACCACTAAAACAGATGCTTTACATTTTAGAGAAATATTCCCTATCCTTGAAAATGAGAACTACAGCTGCAATATGAAATAGGTATCAATTTGTTTCCAGAAATGCTCTAACGTAAGAGTTATTGTAAAACACACTACCCTTAAAATTTGTGTTTAAAGGAAAAAAATGATAGCCATAGGTCAAGTCAATGCAACTTGATAAAACAGATAACAGATCTTCACGTATGTATGCTGCCCACTATAGCTAGACTTGGAAGAGAATTGTGGTTCTCAATACATACACATACACATAATCTAGTGCAAGTTCATGACGCTGATCTGGTTTAACAGAAAGGAATTTTCTTTACTCAGTCTACTGCTTCATACTACACATTAACATCAATGCAGAAGCAGTTCTTCCTAAATGGTAGATTGTTAGGATGAACTTGGAGTATCTCCGTCAGCCAGCCACACTGCCTGAGCTATAGCATATACTGCCTATCTGGCCAGAGAGGTCATTGATCTTGCTGTAAGGGACGTATATCATAGGATGCACACACTGATAGGCTCAATGCTATTTGGAACAGTTGGAAAATATTCCTTTGTGAATGCGTCTATGGAATAGCTGACACATCCTTATCTAGCTGCTGCAGCCAGCATATTATTAACGCATGGAAGACAAACAGAACACACTATTGTCTGCAACAGTTTGCCTTTCTGATTCAAGGTAAAAACAGGCATTTGTATTATTTTTATAGACGCTGAGTTTTCCAAAGGCCTGCTGTGACTTCAGAAGGACCGTGTATCTTATTATTTGGGAACTGCATGTTCCTTTGAAGCAATTACAGTTCAATATTTTATACACTTTACTAATCAAAAGTAACTAATCAGTTACTAATCAGAAGAACAGGATGTCATGATAAAGGAATAACTCCTACTTTTCCCCTCCAGAGTTCTCTTGTCTCAATTTGCCAAAAACATCAGAAGATCTATTACACTCTGACTTAAGGAACTTACTTTCTTGTGGCGTATTTTTATAAAAACAGAAAGAAAGCATTTTGGCAGGTGAATTTGAGAAATGCAAAAAGACAGTTTATCAGCTCCACAATAGTCATTTGACAGAACAGTTGGGTTGTCTTTTGCTGTTTAAGATGCAAACTTTACTTCTCTATGTTGGAAAAAAAAATTCAACACCTCCAAAACAGTAAATTGTAGGGTCATTAGTGAGTTGAAGCCATTGGCTTATCTTCAAAACTACAGTATTCCTGCCCTTGTTGTACCAAGTAAGCAGAAGTCTTAAGTTCTGCACAGACAGACCAAGAATTGTGAACCAGCTTTCTGAAGCAGCCATGAATTTTGAGCCAAGCTTAGTTTAGAAGAGGCTTGGCCCACAGCTGTGCAAGTATACCCATCGATTTTCCATAATGTAAAAGTAACTTACATTAGCAAGACTATTTTTCATATGATAAACTCTTTTGCAGATTGAAATAAGTTATACTGGCAAAACCATTATTATGCAGGGTAAACTTAACTTTTTATAACGAGTTTTGTCATGCTTTAAAACAGTCTCAAGAAAATCCAAATGTATTTTCCACCATACATTGTAGAACTAGTCTTAGAAGAAGACTTATATGCCTTATAAACATTGACAAAGAGAGTTTATATTATCTTCACTTATGTCAATTTTTTTTTTTAAGTGACTCTTCAAAGGATCTATTTTAACAGCCACAGAAGCATTGACTGGAGGATGAAAAAAGAAAGAAATAGCAATACCTGATACCTAAAATTCTGTATCTTTAAAAAAAAATCTATAATTTGCTTTGTCTTGCCCCAGATAGATAGAACTCCTTGTGCCCTGAACATGTTCTGAACAACATTGATGGAAGTCTACTTGTAGCTTAGCTGAGCTACTATTATAGTGAAGAGAAGACTTCACGTCTAGAAACCAAACATCCACTGCAGTGTTACGCACATTTAAGTATAAGAGCACGTGATGAGTATTAAGCGCTATAAAATATTAACCAAACATATATTTAGAACTCCTGTACTGATGCTGGCTTGACTTAGGCCCAGCTTCACAATTTTATCATACACTGCATACTGTAGGTAAGATGAAAAAGGGAAACACCTGTTTTTTGAAAAAGCACTGCTCATACAGGATTTGAGAAAACAGTTCCAAAATTGGTGGTAAGTACATGAAAGTTGTATATGTCTTCTTCCTTCTCAAAGTTTCTAAAAAGGAAAGAAACATATCGCCTGTATTTCTTACAGACTGAAAAACACATCCCTATCATTTGTCACACTCGAAAAGAGAAATTCTGAGCAGTACACGTGACAGCTTTTCAGGATTATCATTTTTCCATATATTCATCAAAAATATGCAATCTGTTCCTTAAATGTAAATATAGTTACAAATTTTTGAATTAGTTACCCACATAAGAAGCTATTGCAGCAACACTTGTTCCAATTAATTTTGCTACAGGAAGTTTTTGCATTTTGGCAAAACAAAAAACCCCAAACCCTTGAACTAGTAAAATTGACTGAGATTCATACAAACACATAATTTACAGATGAAAGGAATTTCTTCTCTTAACTCACCAACAACAAATTTAGTAAATTTAAACCTCTAGAAGAAGAAGAAGAAAAGTAGGTAACAGAAAGTTATATAGAGAACCTGATATGCATAGCAACTCAGTTCTATTTTTCTTCAGATGCAAGTAAATCTTAAGGCTCATTAATTCAATATAAGCAGGAGGCCATATATGCCGGGATGTAATTAGCCCAGGAAACCCTGCTACTCTGCCAACCATATTTTAGTAACGAGGATCCATAGATCCAAAGGACGCAATACTACACAATGCTTTGATTACTCTGTTCATTGATATTGTACAGATGGATAGTCATATGAACTGTGTGATAATAAAACAGGCTGACATACTTTTTGGTATGATACTGTTTCAGCTGTGTGCGCATCTTCTTGGTCCTTCAGTACTTTTTGTGTATCAGTATTCAGAGCCTGAAGCTGCTGTATCAGCTCAGCCTGCTGTGTTGTATGTGTAATGTTTTGTCTGTAAAGATTCTGCAGCTCCTGTAACTCCTTCCTGTGCAAAGCAAGCAATAAAGAGAAATTAAGAAAAGAACAACAATGACCTCTGTTAAACAATTGTGTTGAAATAATTTTATTGTAGATAATGAGCTTCCTATTTTCATTTATTTTTCTGTCAATTGCCTTACAAAAAACAGAAGTTACATATAAAATATTTATCACATACTTTTGTGAAATATCTACAAAACAGTTAAGTTTCAAAATGGAATGTCTTTCAATTTCCTTCTAATGCTCTAACTGCTCTGAAATAAATGGATTTCCATTACTGCATCAACACTTTCTAATCAATATTCAGTTAACTCTTTAGCTATTAAGTGTCAAAATGTGAAATACTTAGAACACATGGGCTGTAAAGTAAGTTTTGTTTTGAAGTAGAACTATAAGAAAAAAAGATAAAAGCTTATCTTAACTTGCATATGTGTAAAGCAATTCTCTTTTCTGAAATGCATCTACTCCTTGGACACATGAAGTACGTCTTCTGACAAATTAGTTTTTGTCTGTGGGTACAGCATACTGCAATAACCATAAGCAAAGGAAGGAGAGTTTGGTGTGTATGGCATAACATAATATAACAATTAAAACTCTATAAACATAGCCATAGGAATTGTGTTGTAGTGCAAGCAGAGGCTGGATCTAGTAAATAACTCTGCTTGAGAATTTTATTGTACAGCTGATAGATCTTATAAATTAAGGCAGAAATGAACACCAGTAAACCGTTAATTACTCTAAACCATCATTAAAAACATGGAATATTTGCTGTAACACATGACGAAAGTTCAGCTTACTCCATTTTTTATTTTTTTTTAATATTTTCTACTTAATTCCCTGTTTAATTCACAATCACATTCCAGACTAGTGCTAAGTACAGATACCGAAATGTAAATTCATCCCTCCAACTAATTTTCTTCCTAATTTTCTTGGTGACCTCAGACACATATGACTTCTCTGTGCCTACAATTATCATTAACAAGAATTATCATTACATTTTTATAACACTGTTGGAGATGTCCAGACAAAGATTAGCGTACAAAAGATAAGCAGCAATACCAACTTTGGTGTATTTTCCTGAAAAACTGCAGAATGACAAAGCAACCATTTTAAGAGAACTTTCCAAAAATACCGATAGTGGGAAGAATTTTTTTTATTTCTTAAGACTTGTTCCACTACTTAATATGGTGACACTTTACTAAGTAGTACATCATCTGAATAATTACATAAAAATTGAAATTACTTGTACCACAATAGCGCAGTCAGACAACTTAATGTTATAAAAAAAAAGCACTGTTAAAAAATGTCTGTTAACAAGCCAACACAAGAGAACACTTATGGACATGACTACTTTGCAGTACTTAAGTCCTACCGTTTTAAATGAGAAATAGAGTAGCACCTTCAAACTAACACGGGTAGAGATGCAGTAAGGACTCTAATGTAACAAAATGGAAGTACAACTGCAGTATGTACTTCACATGTGCTAATTTAATTCTGATCACAAGCATACCTACAGGACTGGGAACACAGTGATATATTAGCACTTTCCAACACCCTGTACATCAGGCTTCCAACCAAGCACTTCAGTATCATCTCCCAGACTGTGAGTATATACTAGAAAATGACACAATTCTGGACTGCACTTAAAACAGAGACTCTCTTAATTTTGCACAGGTTCTCCAATCAGATCTTCATTTGTTGTGGAAGGGAAAAAAATGTGATAATGTTGAATGCTCAGATACTGTTGGAAATGTTGGCAGTAGCTGTTGCAAAGACCACTATGCTGTACTGCAGCTCTTGAATTTGTATGCAAACATCAATGCAGTTATCTGTATCTGTCACCTGAGACTGCACAGTATGCGTTCTCTAATGGCCAGCCCACGAAGTGTTTTAAGGTCAATGGGAATCTTTCTGTTGACTTTATCAGGCTTTGAGTCATATCCTAAAAGGGATGGGATGGGGAGAAGCTAAACCTTGCAGTCATCCAAGAACTGCAGGACAGTTAGAGCACAGCTGCTTTGCTCATGTTAAATTCAAGGAGTTTTAAATATAAAGGGAACTCACTCACAGGTCCACTATTCCACATTCCAAAAATCAAACTAAATTTTATTCCTTCATACACATATCCTAACTTGCTGGAGTGGTTTTTTTTTTTTTTTTGGTTGGTTGCTTGGTTGGTTTTGTTTTGGTTGGTTGGTTTTGTTTTGTTTTGTTTTTTTTCTTTTTGAGATAAAAGTTATACAAATCAAAATAGTTGCAATCTGGAAAATTCTTGAAACATAAAAATACACAACCACTGTATTTAATATGCAGCTGTACATTACAACTACTTTTCTCCTGTTCAGTGAATGAGGTAATATTTTTACATTGTTAATCCAAAATAGCAACTTTCTTTTATTTCATTTTTATAAAGGGAGGAGGAAATGATGCACAATCTAACTAGGAATTGTTCAGCACCAATGGTGCAATACAAATAAATTCACACAATGAAGCATCTTTGATAACAGGCCAACTCGGTTAGGAAAGCTTTAAACTAGGAATGGCGGGGGACAGAGATGATAATCAACTATCAAATGAGGGACCCACGGCCCAGCTTGGCAAGCAGAAGGGTGTAGAGTGATGTGGACAGGAAAGACCTTGTGATGAACAATACAAAGCTCAAGCGGGACCACCTCAAGCGTATGCACATAAATAAGGGAGTGCTGACAGGACATCAGTATGTGGGAGGCTCTTAATGCCTTCCCAGGAAATCAGCACCACTGGGCGCCCATCTAAAGGAGCTGTTCAAATGCACAGAGCATGTCCCCGTTGAGGAGGACAGGAGGAATCAGAGATCTATCTGCTGTTGCAGGTCTCACTGGGATCACAGAGACAAGATAACTTACATAACTGCCATGCATGGATACAGGTTTTTTTTAAGAAGGACAGGCTGGGATGGCAAGAAGTTATATGAGAGAGTAGTGTGAATGGATAGAGCTCTGCCAAGTACATGCAATAAGCCAGATGAGAACTTGTGGGTCAGGATCAGTAGGAAAGACCAATGTGGATGACATGGTGGCTGCTTGCTGATCCTGCCTGATCAGGAAAGAGAAAGAAGCCCTCTTCAAAAACTGGAAGAAGATTCATGTTCACAGGCCCTGGTGTTCATAGGGAACTTGAAGCACTCCAATATATGCTGTAGGGACAACACAGGAAAGCACAAGCCATCCAGGATGTTTCTGAAGTGCATTGATGATAATTTCTTGCCGCAGACAGTTAACACACTGATGAGGGGAGACACTTTACTAGAACTTGTACTTACAAACAAGGAAGAACAGGTTAGGGATATGAAGGCTGGGGGCAGCCTTGTTTACAACAACCATGAGATGACAAAGTTCAGGACCTTGGGAGGAGGGAAAAAGGTAAAAACCAAGACTACAATCCCGGATTTCATGAGAGCACACTTGGGCCTTTTCAGGGACCTACTTGGGGAATCCACTGTAATATGGGCTTGGAGAAAAGAGTCCAGGAGGACTGGTCAGTTTTCAAGGATCACCTCCTCAAAACTCAACAATGGTCCATTCCAATGAGCTGGCAGACAAGCAAAGGTGGCAGGAGGCTTGCATGGCTGAACAAGGACCTCTCCTGACTACACTCAAATGCAAAAGAAAGGATACAAGATATAGATGGAGGGGATAGAAGACCAGGAGGAATTTAAAGATAATGTTCAAGCACGCAGGTATGGGGTTAGAGAAGCCAAAATCTGCCTGGAGTGGAACATGGTGAGGGACTTAAAGGGCCACAAGAGGCTTCTGTAAGTATATCAACAGCAAAACGAAGACAAGGGATAAAGTGGACTCACTGCTGAAAGCAGCAGGGGCTCTAGTAGCAAAGAACATAGAAAAGGCTGAAGTACTGAATACCTTCTTCAACCCTGTCTTTACAGGTACTTGCCTCGAGTAATCCTAGGTGGCTGAGAGGCATGGAAAGGTCTAGATCAAGGAAGACTTACTTTTGGTGGAGGAGGATCGGGTTTAGGAATATTTAGACAAACGGAACATACTGTCCATGGGACCTTATGCAATGTACCTACTAGTGTGCAGAGATGCTTAATTATCTTTGAAAGGTCAGTGGGGGAGGTTCCTGAGGTCTGGAAGAAAGCATGTCACTCCTACTTCACGAAGGATCTGGGAAACTAGAGTGCTCAGCCTCACCTCAATTTCTGGGAAGGTGACAGAGCACTTAAAGGACAAGAAGACCACTGGGAGCAGTCAGCAAGAATTTACAAATGGGAAATGATGCTTAACTGACCTGACAGACTTCTCTGATGATTGTCTAAGTGGACAAGAGAAGAATTGTGGATGATTTTTATCTTGATTTCAGGAAAGCTTTTGACCCTGTAACCTACAAAATGCTCATAGACAGACTGATGAGGGATAGGCTAAATAACTAAGTGTTAACGTGGGTTCACACCCAGAAAAACTAATGGGCTCAAAGTGTTGTGATCTGTGGCACAAAGTCCAGGTGAAGGCCAGGTACTAGTGGAGTATCTCAGGTGACAACACTGGGGCAAGTACTACTTAACATCTTCATTAATCACCTGGACAATGGGATTGAGTGCACTCCCATCAAGTTTGCAGATGACATTAAGCTGGTAAGAGTGGCTGTTGCACCAGCTGGTTGTGCTGCCATTTGGAGGGATCACGATAGTCTGGACAAACAGGCCAACAGGAACCTCATGATGTTCAACAAAGGGAATTGCAAAGTACTCCACCTGGGGAGGAATAAGCCCACCCACATGCACAAGCTGAGGGCCTGACCAGCTGGAAAGCAGCTTGGCAGAAAACTCCCTGGGGATCCTGACAGACACCAAGTAGACCATGAGTCAGCAACGTGCTTTTGTAGCAAAGAAGGCTAACAGCATCCTGAGCTACACTGAAAAAAGCACTGCCAACAGGCTCAGAGAGGTGATCTGTTCGGAACTGGTGAGACACACCTGGGCTCCCAAGTAGGAGAGAGACTTGGAAGTACTGAAGCAAGTCCAGTGAAAGGCCACAAAGATGATGGAGAGGCTTGGAGCATCCGCCCTCCAAGAAGAGGCTGAGAAAACCCAGGACTATTCAGCTTGCAAAAGGGAAAGCTCAGAGGGATATTACCAACATTGATGAACACCTGACGGACAAGTATAAAGAAGATGCATTCAGATTCTTCTTAGTGTGTACAGTAACAGGAAAAGGGGCAATGGGCACAAACTAAAAACACATGCCATTCCAATTAAACATAAGAAACATGTTTTCATACTGTACAAGTGGTCAAACACTGGAAGAGGCTACCCAGAGAGGTTGTGGAATCTTCATCCTTGGAGATCCTCAAACTCAGCTGGACACCCTCCTGGATAGCCTTCTCTACCTGATCCTGAGTAGGCGGCTGGACCTGCTGGAGCAGAGGAACTACACAAACTCCAGACGTGTCTGCCAGCCTCAGCCACTCAGTGATTCTTTGTGATTCCGTTGCTAACTTGCTTTGAGTGTGCTCTACGTGTGTATACAAAATCAACACTACGAAATCAATACCATCAAAAAAATAGTTACAAGATAAAAAATGAATTTCTGATCAAAATATCTACTAATACGCACACTCAAATCAGCAAACTACTAGCACTCCACAGGAGGGACACCTGCCTGTCACTGCAGCAGGTTAAGGATATCAATTGCTAAGTAAAATGAAACTCTCAGGTAAGCATGGAACAGAAGAAATAATCAAAAATTGCAAATTGGATGTAACAAAGCTCATGATAGGCACCGAAAATATGTGCCTATACACACATATATGTATCTCTATATGTACATACACATACAAATATATCTATATATAAAATATGTAACATATGTAGAAGTGTACACATACAAGTAGGATATACACATACAAATATAAGCACATGTTGAAAAAATGTTGCAATATACCATACACTCTAAACAAATGCAAACATATGAAAAAATTCACCATCAGCAACACTAATTGAAAACACAATATTCTCTCAGCTAAGCATGAAAATTGAAAGACGTACTAGGCCTTATTCCCCACCACCCCGACCCTCCCCATAAACAAACACATCATGATACACAGAGTAGTATTTAATTATATTTAACACTGATATTACTGAGATTAACACAAAAGCAAAATAAACAAAAAAAACCAGCCTTTATTAGATTAGAATCTGACACCTCAAGACCTATGCAATGGGAAACCAAGAAAGGTACAGAAGGTGAGCTAAACCTTTCAAGTCATAGGGAAGAGCCTGCTATGAAAAATAGTCAGGTTTTTCGCAAGTTAGAAGAGAAGAGCAGAATTAAATTATTTCAGTCACAAAAGGTTACAATAACCTATTTGCTTTAAACTTTGCAAATATTTATTTAATTACTTCCACATTAGCATTTTAGAATTGCAGGAAAATCTTAAGCTTTTTTTCATCAGAAACAATCAAGGCAATTTGATCATTCACAAAGAAAAATGACTTCAAGCTGCTGATATGTATTTTTTAGACAAAAACTTTTTCTAAAAAGATATTAACTGACTTTTTAGAATGCTACAGAAGAAAGGTGAGAAAAAACAAATTATTTAAAAATTAAAAACTGCTGAATGCAAAACTAAACAATAGTTGCAGGAAAGATAAAACTGCCAAAAAAAAAAAAGAAAAAGCATGACATTGACTGGAGTTTCATAAAACTAATTCTAGGAAAGACCAATATTAAAAACTTATCCTTTATGCTTATGAAGCACATGCACAATTCAAAATAATGAAACATACTCCAAAATCTTTTGAACTAGTTACACCCATGTTTCTTTCTGGACATCACTCTCCATGTTCTCTGGAAAAACTTAAAAAAGAATAGGAGGGGAAAAATTGTAATGAGTAAGGAATAAATAATATGGATCCTACGTAGTTTAGTCCACAAGGAACTGCTTAAAAATATGAACTCATCATTATGATCAAATGATATTTGAACACATTAGGCACTATCAATGAAATATAGGCATTCATTCAAGTCTTTGATTCAGAAATCCAAAACATTTTAAATACTTTTAAATACCACAGCAACTATGTGCAAATAAACTTATTCAAATTAAAAAAACAAGACTTCATTAACCTGAACTAAAACCGTAAATAAAATTGCACTGAAATTGTTTTTAAATAAATAATTTGCTTCTCATTTCACAGAAGATAATTTTGGATTGAAATCTTCTTCTGAACTGATTTACAAAATATTGTTGTACAAATAGAACTCAGGGACTTCAAGACTAACTTGTAACCACCAAATTAGGCACTAAAACTGCCATTATACATACTGGAATGTATTTAAACTAGCTTAGAAGAAAAGAATAAAAATAAAAAAACCTAGATTTCCATGTTTGACTAAACTGAAATAACACTTTTAATTTAGGGAGACTACATTTGTCAAGAAATTATACGCCCAGAACTCCTTTTTAAAAACATGTCTTGCATCATGTTTCAAACTGATATAATAAAGAAAATCTTTGGACTGATACAAAGGTAGCTTTTCTAGGTAAAGGAAAGGGTGAGTTACACACATATTAAATTATACTTAGCTCTTCGTATCAAAGTAGGAGAGTTCTGTGAAACAGGACAACAAACCCTCTGGAGCCAGACAAACAAACAACTATTTGGTTTGGATGTCCTGTAATTAGCTGGGACTATCAGTGAGGGCATCACCACTGATATCAACACATGGAAAAATGAAGTACTGAGCAAGAACTGTCACATAATTAGCTGTTACTTGTTCTTCTTGTTTTCAAATTATTTTTTAAATTTGCATTTAACTGTTTCTTAATGCTTACTGAACTTGTATGTAAACTCAGCTCCTCCCAGTGCCTCCCAGTGTACTTCCATTTGGATATCTGAAATGATTACAGAGAACTCATGAGGAGCCTGAACCAACTGGAGGAAGATGCTGAGATACAGCCAGCCTCTTAGAGTAGTTGGAATAATACTTGACTACCTAATAGGATTACTTTTCAATCCATGTTATTGACTTAACTGTCAAAAATTGCTTTTTTGCTGATTAGTTAGTGAAAAAAATAATTGTGTATTTCAGACTATCTTAAAGGATGCAAAGGTCTCACACTGATAGGGCTATCTAGTCACAAATGGAGGCACCACAATGAGAAATAATTGGCCACCACCATGCTTGGTTCAGGAATGAGATGTCCAGAAGAATGCATAAAATTAGATTTTCCCAAGAGTAGAAAGAGACAATGAACAGCAGAAATGCCAAAGGACGGAGCAGAAAGATGCAAGGGACAGCTTCATACTAACACTGTGTAAAATCTCAAGTACTAGTTTAAAATGAGGCACTTTGGGTACCTTGAACAGTCTTACTTGTAGAAAAAAGGGAAATCACGTAAGGACCGTTCCTGTGCTTTCCAACTTAAGATTCTTAAAGGTACTTACACTACCTCCTTCAGAAACAGGAACATTTGCAATCAATAGGTTGACACTACATGAAGACAGTACAAACTGGACTACAGCAAAACTGAAAGAGATTTGAGAGAGAGCTCCAGTGCTCATATCTGAAAAGAGTGTTAATAATGTTTTCTCCTATCCTTTGAGGATAATAATAAATAAAACACATCCTGTACACACCAACAGTTTCAGAGTAAAATGTGGCTTCCCAGAGATGCAAATAAAATGAGTAGCTACAGTCACTCCAGAAGCCATACAACTGTAGTAAATAGTGTTAATGTTCATCACACCCACCACTTCAGGTGACATTGGCTTTGTTTCATCACTACAGTTTTGGTGAATATACTGGGATTCTGAGTACCTCCGTTAGCCCTGTTACCAAGGGAATATAAGAGGGTTTGGGATAATTCAAGAACTCTCTAGATTCCATTACCAGTAATTTAGAAATACAATACAGTGACAGGTGCTATGAATTATGGCTTCTCAGGGGAATGGCATAGATACCATGAAATGGTTTACAGCACACAGCAAAGAATAACCTGAAAATCCCACAGCAGCAAAATACGGGCTGAGTGGAAATCTGACTGCCTCATAATTTACAATATGGAGGTAAATAGCAAGAGCAATAGGGACAAAAAATAAAAGCAAACAATATTGTTACAAAAAAAAGTCATTGTAAAATGGTCAGGCATAGATTCAGGCTAGAAACTAATGGAAAGAATGAATCCCTGGAACATATTTCCAGTATGAATATGGTGGCAAGAAATTCTAATTTGTCTTACAGCAGGGCTTGATATATCTGCAAACAGTTTAATATTGCCTGGATACCTGTGACAGCAACACACAAGTCCCAGTGAGTCAAGCTGACCTTTCTACTTTGATGTCCAGAGTTCCACCAGAGCTCTGTGCCAGAGACACACACCACCAGTGAGTGCTGAGCAGTAAGCACAAAGTTCCAAAACCAGATATTAAGCATAATTTAAAACAAAAATCACAAAGATGCATTGGAATTAATTTTCAGAAGCAGACAGCAGGATTTAACGTTCTTCAAGAACATAACAATGGAAAGGCTACCAGGGACTCCAGGCAGATCGAGAAAATCTGTACTGAATATAAGCCTGAAAAATATAACAAGGAAATGCATTTCACAGCCACTTTGCGAGTTAGAAACTAAACCCAATGAGATCAAGAGTGCTTTGCAAAAATAAAACCAGCAAAGAAAGATGGCAACTTCTTGAAGACATCTGCCATGCAGGATGGGTTCTGAAAAATTGGCTGTTCACAGGTCTTATAATATTTATCTTCCACACCTCAGAAGTCTGTGACAGACTTACTTACACTGGGTGGGATTTTCAAAATCACCTGCTATTCTCTAGGACCAGAGTTAGACTGGAGTACTTCTGCAAAGTTTTAGTTCCTGTTAATTTGATTACAGACTGCCTCTTAGAGAAAATACTTCCCTTAGTGACTACAGACACAGTTACTGTTTAATTGAAAAAAAAAACTTGTGCTAACAAACTGACAGATATGCAGACCAGAGCAAGAAGTTATGATCGCACATGAAACAGAGCACCAGACCAGTTTGCACCTAGACCCTTAGAGACTTTCTTTTCCAATTGATTTGAGCATCTACTCTACAAATTTCAGACAGTATTACCAAGTTATAGAGGTGTCAGCTGGAAAAGAATATTCTTCTATATCTGCCTGTACTCCATATGAAAGAGGACACCAAAAGAAAGAAGCCAGCTTCCTTCCTGTCCTCCTCCAGAGCTTGTTTCTAACTACTACTGTGCTTCTCATCTGTTTTCAAAAAAGAGGAAGGCAGGGAAAGCAAACATGCCTCAGACAGGGAGAAAGAAACAGAGCAGAGGGGAGGAAAGAGAAAGATTTGCAAATCAGATCGTCTTTTTCACCTCCAAAAGTCTGAAATGGATGACGGGAGATGGCAAGGGAGATAGGGTATTTTCCACATTATTTGTCAGAGAATTTTCTGCCAGCATGAACGCAAAACTGAACATTCAATGTGACAGATTTATAACACTAGGTTTTAAACAAGGATAGCAAGAAAAAGATTATCAGTTACAAAAAAAAAAGAGGAACAATAAAATGCTTCAATCACAAAGTCAACACAGTTCAAAGATCCTGACCTACGAAGAGTAGAAGATTCAACGCCTTTTTTTTTCCTCTTAGATTTTTTCATTTTATTCTAGAGCTCTTGCTGTCTTTCATTTAAATAAGACTTCAGCTTTTTAATTAAAAGCCAATAGAAAAATAGTTTATCTATGTACCTGAGGAAAATAAGGAGAAACTTCAGTATTCTGCATCACAAAAAATACAGAATATTTGAAATTCTTAGTTTGTGCAACTGTGCTGTCTGAAACTGTGAATTCTACACAATTGAAGCAAATTAGCATAAATGTGATTGTTTCATAATATAAATGTCAACAAAGAACTTGTAGCCAAACATGATTTTTTGAGAAAGATTAGCAGATGCTGAATTACAATGATACTGAACAAATATATACATAAATAACATGTAAAGAATAAGTCTCATGCTAGTGACATGGAAAAATACTATCACTTATCGCAACATGAGTTAAATAGCTAGGACAGAAAACATTTGAGCACGCAGGAAAACACCCCTGCTCAGTTTGCTGAAGTTGCCGTTTAACTTTTTTCCATAAATTTGAAAGGTTGTTTGTATGGAGAAACATACAGAACAAGACCTCAAACACTTCAAAATACGTGTTGTAGAACTTTTGTTACCTCATGTTCAAAAAAAAGCACTTATTTCAATTACATGTTTAAATGACATATCTGTTATAAATCCTAAGAGGCTGTTCTGTAGTGAATAGCAAAGTTTTTTTAGAAATTTTAAGTTCAGTGACTTGGCCAAGTCAGTCTATAATATCCTCAACTTCAGCTAACAAGTAACAGCTTTGCAAGCCTTGCCCTCTCTAGTCCTCTCACACACATATTTCTGAGAATCACTGCAGAAGATAATAAAGCCTGTATGTCCATTGATGAATTTCACAAATTCCAATGACTTTCGTTTTTAGTATAATGTCCTGTTAAGCTTCCTTACTTTTATTGACAATCAAGAACACCACCATTACAGCTTTAAAATATGAAAATAACTAAATATTATGTTTCCAGTAAAGATTTAAACAAATATTAGGAAGACCATTTAGGTCAGAAGCATCCACGATTGTACTTCTAGTTTTTTCCAGAAAGATTAATACTGACTCCCTACTGTAAAAATATCTCTGCTTGGAAAGCACAGTGTTCATACCAATGACTTCAGCATCCCAACTGCAGCAATTCAAGCACATCCACAGTTTGAGGGAATACTGAAGGGAACATATTCTGTCTAACACACACAAGTGATAAACACTGTGTATGGCTCTGAAACTAAGAAGTGAAGAATGGACGTTTCCTGTCAATCCACTTAAACCTACCAATTGACTTCTGCCATTAACGTCATTTTGAGGATTTCAGTAGTCAATTCACATACGTGTTCCATCCTTCATTTCTTTTCCACTTTCTTTCCAGATTCAGCGTAAGAAAAAGGTGTGTGAGACTTAAGATAAAGCTTAAATCACTGCACTTTGAACCTTTAACACAGGCCTACGTACACTCTTGTTGACTTGTCAGATTCTACTCTAATTAAAAAGATAAAGTTAGGCTTAAAGCTTTTCTAAGTTTAGGGCATTTAGCCTCTCCAGTTAAATGTTTGTGTCACTAATCTTTTTGTTACTTTCAGTAGAGATTGGTCATTCTCTGACCCAATGCCAGTATCCAAGAGTCTATATAAACTGCCATCTGGTGGTACACCTCCGAAAGTTTTACATTTTGTGGAAAAGTATGCTATGAAAACACACTGTTGCACAAAAGTACTTCTAATGCAAGATAATGCTTTGTAAGTGGACCAACAGTCTTTCTGAAAAGATTCAGAGTTCAAGTTAATGAAATCATTAAGTACTCACTTAGTCTTGGTCATATCACATTCTTTTTGGGAGAGTTCTTCCTGTTTGACCGATAGCTGAGATGACAAGTTACTGCATTTACTGCTTAACTCTTTCATTTGTTCTCTTGCATCTGTTAAATCAGTTTCCAAATTCTGCAAAAACATTTAAAATATATTATAGGCAATGTACGAAAAAGAGTTAAAGTCTACTAAAATCCATGCATGTTACCTACATATATAGACATATGTATGTGCACATACATACACATACATATTTATTGTGGTCTAAGCAAATATGTGTGCATGTGTGCATATACAAAAAAACATGAAATCCCAGAAAAAGCTGCATGTCAAATTTTAGGTCGACATCTATCCTAAGAAGTTTTCCTAAATTTGCTTATTGCATATAGGAGAATCCTGAATCAAATCCTTGCAAAGCAATACTAGACTATTTAACTGCTGATTAAACCTTGCTTTCTATGTAGAAATCAAACATAAAAAAACTACATCTAACAAAAACCAGCTATAGTAATATTGTGTTAATTTCTCCAAAGATTGCATGATATTGCACACAGGAACTAAGAATCCTAGAAACAGATTTGGTTTTGAGACTCCTTGTCAGCCTCAGATGCTCTGATTTTGCACTTCTAATTCAGGAAAAGAAATGGCATACAAAGAAGAAAACTTACAGAAATGCTCATTGAAAATAATGTAAACAAGCAATAGTTTGTCTTTTATACAGTAAGCTTTACTGTAAAAGTTAGCACAGTATAAGGTATATCTGGGAAATACAACAGCAAGCCAGCTTACCCAAGCAAGACTTAGATGTCTTTACATAGCGATCTTACTAGAGTTCTCTGGGGGTTTAGCAGCTTAGAACTGCACTTTAGTCCTTAAGTAGTTTTGCATGACTATTCTCCCAGAGTGTTTAGAGACAAGAATGGAAATAGAAATACTACAGCAGTACCTAGAGCAGCATTTCAGAAGGTGGCAACACCTTTAGGCTTACTTTGGTATCACACTACTCAAAAACACAATCACTTATTCTCAGTAAGGCAAGTACTCTAGGTTTCATCTATAATTTAAAATAAATACCTCCTAGTAGGATAGCATCCCAAATCTACAGCCAATAGTATATTAGTTCAACTTCCATTTGAATACATAGTCAAAGAAACAAAAAAATGCATATATTTCCCTTGAGCAATGATTCCTCAAATATTGAAGATATCAAAATATTTTTATAGCTGAAATATACTTCACTGAAATTATTCACTTAAAAAACAGTGAATAATTAACTGTCTTGCTTTAAAATAGCATAAAACTGTTATGCATATTTGGATGTATCAGAAGCATACTACAATCATTTTCTTTGAGTTTTGACAAGAATCATGATATCCTGTTAATAAAAGTAACCTTAATTTGGGGAAACAGCAATGAATGAATAAAATAGGAAAACTATTTGTTTCATGATAAATCTCAGGTTATATACCTAGTGTACCCCACTGATGAGTCATCATTCAATCTTAAAGGCTGGGTAACAAAAATTACTTTTTCTCAGACAACAAAAGATTTCAGAATGATAGCAGAAAGTTCATTCTATCCACATATGAAAATGCTGAAGTGTAATAAGGTTTGCAGTGTAATAAGTCAAACGATTTTAGGGTTTCTCCTGAGCTGTTTTTTTCCTCAGCAGTAAGAAGTTATTGTGTATGTTAGATGATGGTTGCCAACTTAGAATTTTTAAGTTAGCAGAAATGATAATAGCTCACATTTTCTGTGAATAAATCCTATCTGTGTATCGTTCATACTACACTAACAAGTTGCAGAGGTTTTTCATGGTATAGATTAAAAAAAAAAAAAAATCTCATATCAGCAATGCTCAAGTTCCCATCATCCACTGCAAGGTAAAATACAAAGAATGGGTAACATGATTTTGTCCTAAATACAACTTTATAAAGCTATACAATGCACAAGTTAAAAACGGAAAGCTCTGAAACAGAAAAATACTGCAATATCATATATTGAGGCATTCGACAGAGCTTTTGTGCACCAGTCAGGAATGTAAGACTATGAAATACTCTAAACTCTTACACTTATTTTCTGAATAACTCCATTTTTTAAAATCAGTGGAATTTATTATGCTGCCTTTTAGTTGATACAGTACCTGAGAAGGCAGTTTCATTGTGTAAGCAGGCAGACTGAAAATCTGCTAAATACAGGTTCTCCTAAACATGATTTTCAAATTCATGTTAATTTCAAACTTACTGTTTAGAATTCAAACTTTTAAAGCATTCGGTAGCATGTTAAAGTAAGTTCTATATAAAATACAGCAAGTCAAAATATCTAATAATTCAGTTATATATAACGGGGAAGAAAATGCATATTTGAGAGAAAAATACAAGCCACAGTAAAGGATATTATGCTTCTGTATAAGAGTTTTGAAAGTGAAGCATGACAAATAAGTCTACTGTTAACACTCCTACTCATTTCTACCCATGAGAAGTGGTGATCCTAACTAAAATGAAATAAAGGTAAATAGCACAAAAATAACTTAAGATAAAACATCATATAGGTATTTTATTCACTTCATACCCAAGAACGATAAACTGAAAATTCAGAGGTAAGGTGAATTTAAAAGAACTTCGAACATGAAAAACAAAACACAGAGACAAGGCATGAGGCAGCAAAGTTACACACATGTTATGAACCCATTGCGAATTAACACTAAGATTTTACTTGTAGCTTCAAACTGTTAGAAAGTCGCTTTCAAACACAGTATCTTTGTGTTCATGTTTTTCATGTTATGAGTTACGACAAGTGAGATTATTTTTTCAAGTTCCCATCTCAATAAAACTAATTTTTCAGTGGAACTAAAATTCCAGGTTCCTCTTGACAGAGAAGGCTGTTTCTCAGCGCACTTCATTTTAAAAGAGAACAACTCTCCTTGTGACTTTAAAAGCTCTAACCTTCAGACTTAAGGTACTTTTAAAAGTACCTTGCCAACTAGAAAAAACAAAACACTAAGCAATTCCACTGTCTTTTAGGTCACCTCCACTTAAAATCTGCCAGTCTGCACTTTTTTGTGCCTACATACAAAGCCTTTTGTGACTGCCTGAGTTTGGGAAAATATACATTCTTCTTATTACTCAAGACTAACTTAAGTAACACCCACTGAAAGAAGAAAAACATAACTCACACTCCTAACTCACTCTTAAATAGGGAGACATTTCCATGCATAAAGCGGCTGATTATCAGCTTTTCTACTTGTGCTCTTTCAGGAGATGCAGAAAGTTGATATAAGTCCTAGGAAACATGTTCATTCTCAAGACCTACTGAAAGCAGAAAGCAAAGCCCTGTATTTATTTTTTGTACACTGTACTTTATCTGAAGGCATACATATGAAACAATAAAACATAATCACCATCTTTTTAGCCACCTTGTCAGCTCTCTTCCAGTTAATGTCTCACTCGAATTTAAACAAATAAAACAAATCATCAAAGAAATATTCATTACATGGACAACCTAGCCATAGCAGTTTTTTTTTTTTCCTCTGCATTTGTAAAAGTTGAGTTTTACATCCCAGTTCCACTTAATAGTAGGTCTGGAAACATCCAGATCGAGCCTGCAGAAGTGACAAGTGACACTTTTCTGTACAGAAAGTGATATAAAGACTGAAAAAGAAAAAAGGACCAGTAACAGTTTCTGAATTGAGAGTCACTTTTCCAAAACGAAGTACACACTACCAGCACTTGGAGAATCTCTGTTGTTATGACCTAGCATTTTTATAATCTAATACATGCTTTAAACACAATGTTGACGTAGTTTACATTGATAAGGTTTCACTTCAGTCTTCCACAGATATAGGAGACTAACATGAGTAGTGCCTGCATACAGCACCATCTATAATACTGACAAACAATGTTTGTTACTGAAAAAACACGTACAAAAAAAAGATGCTAGTTTGACCCTCAAACTCTACTCTGAGGTAGAACTGACTGTCAGAACAGCTATCATTTCTAAATTCAAATGATTTCTATCTATAACGATTTCTACAATCACCTGAGAACAACAGTACAATTCCATTATTGAATTTGCTCATAAATTACTTTTTAAAAGCATTGCAGGGACATGTTGTATTGGGGTGTATACATCAGAACATAATCTGCAGCCCAATACAGTGTAGCATGATAATGCTGTATTTGGCCTCTGAGAATAAGGAAATTATTATTCTTTATTGTTTATAAGCATCCTGTTAAGAGCCAATCTGACATCCAATATTGATTCTTGAGAATGTCAAGTAATAGAAAGGGGAGATGCCAGGAACAGAGGGAGAAATAAATTGAAATTGAAATTTGAATTTTCAAGCAAATATTTACAGGAAGACTATATGTAAAAATGGTGATGAACTACACAAACAACTTTGTGTGTCTTTTACAAATGTTTATTTTACCAAATGCAGATAAACTATGAGACAACATATTACTACTTCCTAGAGGTCACATATGACACTTCCCTCCTGCAGAAAGTATTTTTAATATGCTTCTCAATCCTCCCAACAGTCTTGTAAGATAATCAATTTCACCTAATTCTGTCCACTACCAAAGGTGTATAGGCACTTGTCTAACCTCACAGAGGAAAAATAAGGCACAAGCTAGGGCATCAGGATGACAGTCTGTGGTGGTTTAATACTGATGGTCAGCTAAGCTCCACCAGGCCATTCTCTCACTCCCCCTTCTCAGAAGGATGAGGGAGAAAATATGGAAAAAAAAGCTCATGGGTTGAGATCAGGACAGGGAGATAAGTCACCAATTACCGTCATGGACAAAACAGACTCAGCATAAGGGAGATTAATGTAATTTATTGCCTATTGCTAACAGACTGTAGCAGCGAGAACTACAAGCAAACTAAAAACACCTTCCCCCCCCATCCACCCTCTTCTACCTCCTCCCCCCGAGTGGCGCAGGGGAACGGGGAATGGGGGCTGCGGTCAGCCCATATCGCTGCGTCTCTGCCGCTCCTTCGTGGCCACTCTGCCCCTGCTCCAGCGTGGGGTCCCCCCACGGGATGCCATCCTTCCCGAATGGGTCCTGCGTGGGCTTCCCACAGGCTGCAGCTCTTCAAGAGCTGCTCCAATACGGGTCCGTACCACGGGGTCCATCATTCAGGAGCCAACTGCTCCAGCACGGGTCCCCCACGGGTGGCAGCTCCCACCGGATCTCCCGCTCCTGCGTGGGCTCCTCTCCACGGGCTGCAGCTCCGGCCCGGAGCCTGCTCCTGCAGGGGCTCTCCATGGGCTGCAGCCTCCTTCAGGCCACATCCACCTGCTCCACCGTGGGCTCCTCCACGGGCTGCAGCGTGGAGATCTGCTCCATGTGGTACCCCATGGGCTGCAGGGGGACAGCCTGCTCCACCATGGGCCTCACCACGGGCTGCAGGGGAACTTCTGCTCCGTTGCCTGGAGCACCTCCTGCCCTCCTTCTTCACTGACCTTGGTGTCTGCAGGNCCCTCCCGCCAAACCTTACCACGTTAACCCAATACACACGCTCACAGACCCATGGGCACTTGCAGGCTGGCAGAAGAGGAGGTCTCCAGGCCTAGCCTGGTCTCAGGCCGGGCTGCTCAGGGCTTCACCCAGCCGGGGCGTGAAACCCCCAGGCCGGAGACGCCCGGCCTGCCCAGGCCCCGGCTCCACAGCCAGGCTGTCCTGGTGGGGAAGAGGCCTCTCCTCATCTCCGGCCAGAGCCTCCCGTGCCTCAGCTCGTGCCGTGCCTCTCGCCCTCCCGCCACGCACCGCTGCACAGAGCCCGGCTGCGTCTCCTCCGTCCCCTCCCGCCAGTGCCGGGGCAGCTGCTGGGTGCACCCGAAGCCGCCCCTTCTGCCAGCTGAACCGGCCCCGCTCCGCAGCCTCGCCTGGCAGGGCAAGGCCTCCAGCCCCACCGCCTGGGTGCCTCCCCTCCCCTCCTGCTAGTTTACTGTCAGGAACAAATTACAAGTCTTTCTTGTACTGCAGGACCCAAAAATGGATGCTGTATCCACAGCACTGAGCACAGGGGCAATGATTCCTCCCATAGCTCTCAATCCATGTCCTGCTCATGCCTCCCTGGGTGCTGCTGGCCCTCATCGCTGTCTGCAACAGCTGGCCCCTGCTCAGATCACTGTCCCCCTCCCAGCACCAAGAGCTCCTCCCTGGCCCCCACATCGCTGCAGGACTCTGCATTCCCAGCTCAGGGCTCATCATTTGTCCTGGTTAAGGCTCCTGCTGGCACATTTCTGTCAAGGTCCCCCATGGCAGCCATGGGGGGGATACCAACTTGAGCATACCAACTCTTCCCCCCAGTTTGGTGTCATCTGCAAATGATGACGAGTGTGCCTGCTCTCTCCTCCTCCAAGTCACTGCTAAAGATCTAGGATAGATTCTGCAGGATGTCACTTTTTACCAGCCTCCAGACAGAGTACAACCTACTAACCACAGCCCTCTAGAACCAAAACAACCAAAAAGTTTTTTTAAACATGTTGTTGTTCATCCATCCACTTGTAACATCTTAGCTTGTGTACAAGAATACAGCAAGACAGTGTAAAATAAAAAACTTGCTAAAGTTAAGGTCACATCCACTGCTCTCCCCTTGTTCACAGATGCAATCATTGTAATCACAAAAGATAGAGTTGCTCAGGAACGATTTGTCCTTGGTAAATCCATGCTGATTGTGTCTAGTCACTTTCTCCATGATGTGCCCATAAATGGCTTCCAAGAAGAGTTTCTCTCTTATTTTCCCAGGGACTGAAGTAAGGCTGATCAGTCTTTGTTCTTGGATTATCCTTTTCATTGGAGACCTCCCCTGATCTTCAGAACCTTTGAAAGACAATAGACAGCAGCGTCACAGCGACGTGAGTCAACTCTCTCAGCAGCCTTGGATGCAGCTCAGCTGGTCCCATGAATGGGTACTAGTCAGGTTCTCTCAGGCAACTCCTAGCTCATCCACTGCTGGTACTTCTGAAACCCTGCCTCTAGGCAAGCTTCATCTATCACCTTCTGTCACTAATTCATCCTTCCCTTTCAGCAACAGGCCCATGTTTTCCTTGTTCAGCTTTTTAGTAGTGCAAGAAACTCTTTTTTATTACCTGTTGTCACTTGCAAGTCTAAACTGCAGATAGGTTACCACTATCCCTGTGTTCTCATACAATATTTCTGAATTCCTCCTTTGTAGCTTTCACTGCTTTCACTTCCTGAACGCTGATTTTTTTCTCCGCTCCCCCTCTCCCTGTACACTGGCATTTGGTGATTAATTCCATTTAGCTAAGCTAGTCTCCTGATGCATCCACTTGTTTTCCTGAGTATCAGAGTGGACCACACTTGGGCTCAGAGGAGGCTGTCTTTAAGGACTTGATAACTTTTTCTCAGCTCTTTGGTGCCATTTCTTATGGGATTCCACCTATCTCTACCTATCACACAAGCTGAAGAGCACACTCCTTAATTCTAGGTCTGTGCTGTGCTACTGTCCTTCCTTTGTCTCCTCAGGATCTTGGACTTCACAATTTCATGGTTACTATTGCCAAGGCTGCCACTAATTATTAGTTCCCCAGTCAGTTCTTCCTTGATTCTGAACAGCAGATCCAGTCGTGTGTCACTCTTGGTTGGCTCAGGGAGTACCTCTCTCAAGTTGCTTCTGACACACTTGTGACACCACCTTGATTGCTTGCCACCCCACTCTGAAACACTGATGCTACTTATTCCCATCCTTGGAATCATATGGCTATGACGCACTTTTCCTTCTTGAGCACGCCCCATTAGCCACGGAAACAGACAGATTAGGAATTACTTTGACTGTTTTCATTGAAGGTGTCAGTAACAATGATTTTCAATAATTTATAAGATATTACAAGCTATACAGTTAACAATTCGAAAATTACTAAATCAGTTATAAGACACTAGATTTAGTACCTGCACCTAAGTACCATTACCGAAGTATCAGCAAACCATTCGTTGTTAAGGGAATCCTGCAATCCTTTCATCGGAAACACTCCGAAGACCTCGTTACTTCCCGTGTTAAAAGATCTAAATGAAACTTTACAAAGGTTTTTCATCATAGAAGAGGAAAAAGATGTTTCCAGACAGGATGCTGATTAGGTAGTTATTATACTGAATATATTAGAAGGTCACATACATTGATAGTGTAAAAGAAAAAAAGTATTGTAAGAATTCACTAGCCATGTTAACAAAAAGAATCCACTGAATATACATGTATGTAAGCAGACATCAAACACTGATACCACATTTGTGGCTTATTTCTTACAGGAATTCAAAAAGAAATTGCCAGTTTTCACCAAACAGGACAAAGTAACATTTAAAGAAAAGATACAGTATTCTGCACAATGCATTAAATTATTTCCTTTTTCATTTCATTGTAAACAGTAACTTTTTAATATAGTATATGCAATAATAAGGCCTCCACAGAGCGAAATCCTCTGGAGGCTAGGACACAATCTATTCAAAACTGTAGTTAAAAGTTTTAGTGTTCTTTCAAAACAAGTATCAAGTCTACTGCAACCAAATTATAGGCAACTAAATAACACACTGAGAAAAAATTGTGAATGATANTTTTAAGATGACTATTTGAAGTCAGATTCCTGCTTTGCAACATCAATTTTTAAAAAGCTGTGGGTCTTTAGTGAAGGAATGTAAATGAATGCAAGTCCCCACTGGTAGATTTGAATATATAACTTGTTATTTAAGGAAAATAACTTGTAGTGCAAACGTCTGGAGAAGTTATTTCTGAAATAACATCCAGGAGTCCATTCCACTTTGTACCTTTATTCTGGCATCATTGCCAGATTTTTCTGTTTTCCATTGTATCTCCTGCTTCCTCAGTTTCTCCAGGTCATTTAGCAGGTCAGCACAGCATGTATTTAATCCCTTATTTTTCTCCTCCAGGTTTTTTATAACCAGTCTGTTTTGCTCTTCCTTCTTCTGTGCACACTCCTCAGTGTCCTGTAGAACAGTACCACAAGGGCCGATAAACAAAAAAGTGAGAACTAATCAGCAAATATAAACTGTGCAGTTTTACCCTCACAGCAGCTTCTTCTATATTTGATGGCCAAGGTCACCTGTGTACTTTTATTGGCCTCTTTCATGCAGGTGGAAGGGTCATATTTTTTAGCTGGATGACAGCTTTGATGAGTACACATTTGCAAAGAGCCCATTAATTGATCAAGCTGCCTTTGATGCTGTCCCCAGCTATTTTTGAGACCCACACAGACATATCCTCCCAGACCTCGGCTTTATCAATTAATAATGCCAGTCCCATCAGAATCTAATTACAAGAAGCCACATCTTCACACTCCTACTTTCTTTGCTCCATTTCCATCATTAACTATTTATCTGAAAGTTATAAAGCTTGGATTCTTGGCTTTAAAGCATCTTCCTGAGTTGGTATGTGAGAAAACAGTAAGGTATAGGAAGGCCTAAGGCAATTTTTTCTCCAAGCTTGTCACTTTCTGTGCCACAAAGGCTGACACTGCTTAAAAAACTACTTCAAAGCTACAGCCTTATAAAACTATGTACAAGTCAATATACCTTAAGTTCTTGGCTTTTATCTTTAAATTTCTGGTTCAAGTTACTGAATTCATTCTTCAAACGGGCATTTTCTTCATCTACAGCAATTTTTCTCTGTATTAAGTTGTTTATCTCTTGCTGCTGTCCTGAGAGTTTCTATTAAAAAAATAAATGTTAGACAAGAAGCAATTGTAAAAGAACATGCATGTACTGAAACCATTTTAGACCTATGTCATGCTACAATCTATTCTATGTAGTTTAAAAGTATTCTTTTTATTTCATTACTACTTCACTCATACCCGAAACTGCATCACCATAAGACACAGGAATGTAAATGGGGAAGTGAATATCTTGCTGCTACTGAACAAAAAAGCCCATAAGTGCAGAACCAAACAGAAGTTATTCAGTTAAGCTTAGCAATTTTTAGAAATGATATTTGTGGTTGCGGATTAAGAACACATTAAAATACTTCTTCACTTGCACTTTCAACACACCAACTATCTAGCCAAAAAGTAGAGTTGAAAATTCTCCAAAATTCATTAAGATAATGAGAAACAACTATTAAGTGAGGGAGCCAGAAAGATTATGATATATAATAGCTGTATGAAAGGAATTAAGTCTAACTGAATTTGCGGCTCAAGGCAAGGAAGACAACTCTGTTGAACACAGGCAACAGTTTTGTTGCCTACACATAGTAAAATCTCACAGCTATTAAAAAAACAACTCCAACTTTCCGTGTTAGATTCTTGCATTCTACTTTTAAGATATTGATATTAAAGCACCCTCAATCTTTAACGTATATCAGCACTCTGCATTTTTCTTCAGGAGTCTAGTTTAATTCCACCTACTGTTTCGTCCCTTGCCGTAAATGAAAACAGCATTTATCTACAACATATTCCTAGCAGTAACACTGTAACTGTAGTAAGAAACAAGAAACTTTTGCCTGAGGACAAAAATGCAACTGCTTTGCTTTTAATATCCAAACTAAATAAAATGTGTTCAGAAACAAAAAATGATCAACAAGAGGATTATTCCAAAATACTGCTGGTAACACACATAAAGGTTTGCAAACTTGAAATGGTTAATTCTGATTCACTTTTATGTTATACATGAAAAAGAATGAAAACATGCTGTGAACAAAAGCATGCATAAAACAATACAGTTGAAATTGTATCCAACAACCACTGATTTTAAACCTACGTGTAACAGGGCAAACAGTATCTATGTCACCGCTGAACTCTAAGCAATTCACCTACAAAAAAGAACATACATAGCCTAGGTAGCAGTCATGCACACGGAAAAAGCTGTACAGCAATAGGCAGGGCTTGCTCAGCACGTTTGATAGTATCTGTGTGTTGGTATCCAGAGCACCCATGCTGCACAAGTAAACTGTCCACAAAGCAATCATCACAGAAGGATGGGGCAATTTTGAGTCTGGAGCACTGGTCTGAATATTAGTGTCTCCATCAGATATTAACACTCTTCTCTGTCTTCTTATGCATTATGTCACAACATTTGACAA
The DNA here is from genome assembly GCA_013399475.1 of Chauna torquata. NCBI lineage: Eukaryota > Metazoa > Chordata > Aves > Anseriformes > Anhimidae > Chauna > Chauna torquata. Next base: position 32,177 of record VXAL01016745.1, read on the forward strand.
CTAGCTTAACATCCAATAAACCACCTTTTTCAATATTACTGGAGTTAAAAAACGTAAAAAGCATTAATTTCAAATACTTGATTTTAAGACTAAGGCTGGTAGGAATTATTTCTTTACCAATTATCATTTAAGCTACTTGGGAGCTACAGAGACAGTAAGGCATCAGAAAAACGTATTTGAAGATATGCAGTGAAATTAACCTATGTATTTAGCAAAAGTCTTAGTCATTAAATGTATCTTTGCTTCTTTTCATGCATTGTATGCTTGCTTTCTTGTTTGTTTCAACTTTTACTCGAGAGACCTTTGTTGCAACTTCTTCTGAATTACTTTGAATGTTTGCTTCTCTTCTGTAGACCCTTTTTCTATGCATCACATCCTCAAGTTTCTTGCAAATACTTTTATTGTTCTATTTTTTCCCTCCTACCACCATCCTCAAATCTTTTCTTATACATCATTCCCCTATATGTAGGGATTCAATTATCCCTCTGACCAGTACTTCTATCCACACACAGTTCTAAATATAGTAACATTTTTTACAAAATGAAACATGCCACACTACAGAGAAAAAAATACTTCCAAGCAAGAACAAACCCTAAACGGGTTCAGCATAATGAGAAAGGGAGTGGAATGCAGCTCACCTGTGTAGCAAATACTGAAAACAACCAGCCATGAACAGATAATGTCTAGCAAACAGTGTAGGGAGGCATGAGGTTTATTTTATTTTTCCACACTGAAATTTTCAGTTTATGAAGAAAAAACAAACAAACAAACAACCCCCCACCCACACACCCCTATCTTTGTGGTAGATAGCAGCCATAGTAGAATTCAAAGAATATACGGAAAAGAATGTGAACATGAATTAAAGAGAAGTGAAAAGTGACAGCAAAATCAACAGAAAAGTGAAAGAAAATACAAAAACCTCATATCCTCATGTCTTGGAATTTTTCCTCACATGTCATTAATTCAAACCAACCAACCAACCAGACAAAANTTTATTTTTATAATATAACTAACTCCCCTGCAGAGACTTGTTCTACAGCATTGGCACTTTGAAGAAAAAGACTCCAGTTAAAGTTTTCCTAAGATTACAGATTCATAACCATTCTTCCATTTCTTCCAAAACAAAACTAAACCTGAATTTCAGATTCAGGAATTTATATGAAACT